>MEJB01000090.1:351043-547305 GCA_001752375.1 Rhazya stricta
CCTCATATAATGAGCGTTGTTCTCTTATACGTTGATGGCGTTAGATGTAATGAGTACCTGGTGGTACTTGGGAATGAATTTTAAAGATTGTTACAGTTACTCATTCCTTAGTGGTATGACCTAAGAAAGAAAATGTTTTTAAAGAATGAAATTTGGAAAAGTAAATGTTTTGAGGAATGAAGTTTTTAAAGATGTTATTTTTATGATGAATGATTTCCAAACATTAAGGATTTTGAAAAAGGGTGTAAAGCTAAAGCCATGAAAGATRTGAGTGGGAAATGGGGCGTGGGAGACCGGCGCACTTTTTTTCCTGACCTAACCCTCTTGCAGGGTGGGAAATTTATGTATTATTCACCTTTTATGAGATGATGTTCAAGAAAAGATTAAGTAATRTTAACCGCATTGTGGTTCTACCGGTAGAAAATGTGATCGGGTTCCAAAGAATAATGGTGGCTAGGTATTACACCAAGTGAGCTMACGACTTTAAAGGAATGAAAATGTTTGAAAAGTTCTTACATTTTGAAAGGAAAGTTTGTATGAGAAAGTTTATGAAATAGAAATGTTTAGAAAGCTTTTGTTGAGAAAGTCAAATTTTATAACTTATGACATATAAGGCATTATTCATGCATTCATGCATGGGATTTGCTTACTGAGTTTGGTAGCTCACCCCATATTTCCTTATTTTACGTTTCAGGTGATGATTAACTAGATGGTGCATGGAGATCGTTTGGGAGCATGCTTTGATACCCAAGAGTCGTTTTGTTAATTAAATTTTTTATTTATTCATTAACTTGTTGAAAGTTTAAAATTTATTCCTTTATTGTAAAAAGCTTATCTGCGCTTGAGTGCTTGACAATTCCAATGTATCTGGGACTTATCTTATCCACCCTTGAGTGCTTGGCAATTCCTTGGTGCCGCCTCAGTTGTGGAAAAACTTGATCGCCGTTCTTAAAATCTAGGTTTTGTCATTGGTTATCAGCATAAATTTTTTAGGCAGCTAATAATCGACCTTTGATTCCTTTCAACATATTTCCTTCATGTCTTGTAATTGATTACCTTTCTAGATGCATCTTTCTTCTGTCTCTTCCTAGAAAATCGGAGATTGGCATCTCCTTTTATCTACCCAATGCCTAATGATTGATTTATCAGGTAGTCCAAATATCCCTATCAACCTTTCTTCAGTAATTTTCTAGCTTTAATCCCTGAAATGATTAGATTTCTAGACTTACTCTAACTCCCTGTAATTGTGCTACACCTTCTGGGAAATCAAACTTAACYGTCTTAGTTCTGTAATATCGAGATAACCAATCCATGCCTAGTATCACATTATAATCCTTTAAGGGTAATGCCATCAAATATCCAGGAAGTAGTGTTTTCCAACAAAATTTTCACACCTCGAGTATACTATGTTGGCAGTTATGGTTTCTCCCACTGGAGTACTCATCAATTTAGTAGGGATTTTAGGCAAGAATGTTGTAAAGTGCGGTGCTGTGAATAACTAGGTAGATCTAGGGTCTACTAAAATTTGAGCTTCAGGAGATTAGTAGAGTACCTTCCACTATATCGGAATGTTCACTCATATCCCCTTTTTTCATTGCGAGCATCTAGTTTTAACTGGAGGTTTCTAGGGCTTGCTTGCTGGTGGAGCTCGAGATTAGTTGTCTTTCTCTTGATTTTCCTTGAGGAAGGTTTACCCACTTTGGGCTTGTTTGTGCAAAATGTTCTAAACTCCCACACATGATACACAAATTATTCTTCTTTCTACATTGGGCTTCTTGGTGTCCTCACCTTCCACAGTATTCACATGTGATGTCGGCTCATGGAGAGAGTTATGGAATATGAGGCATATTCCTCCCATTCTTGAGATTGTCCGGACACTCTTGCCATCTCCTATCATTAGGGAGTTTCTGAAATGAGCTCCTTGCACTATGCTTTGTTTGCTGGTCTTCAATATTTTGTCATGCTGTCAGTTCAAGATGTGGCTTCTATACCAATATTGTATGTAGTTGGTGGAATTGGCACCAAGGCTCGCTGTAATTCAAGTTGAGAGTCCTCGATAAATTGCTGAGTTTTGTGTTTCAGTGTCAATTGGTCGTAGACAATACTTGGATAACCTCTGAAATTTGGTAGCGCACTAGTGGACTGTCATATTTCCTTGTTGTAAGGTCTGAAATTCATCCTCCTTCTTTTTTCTAATCCAGAGGTATGAACTCTTTCTCAAATTCCACTATGTATCGGTCCCAGTATCTTGGTTCCTCTTGTCTTTCCTAGATTTCTCAGGTTCTAGCTCACCTTTCTCAGGTARGTACTCTTAGTTGGAAAGTTGTGAATGCCACTCTCTTTGTATCCGTGCCATTGTTGGTTCCTCGATCGGTATAAGTGTATTTTGTCTAGAGTCATCCCTCTATTTTGTTGCAGCCTCATCTGGGATTGTCTCGTTCGTTCAAGACCTTTCTTTACCCCTTTGTTCAGTGGTATTCTATTGGCTACTTGTGCGTTTCTGAGGGGCCATATTTGTACACACTAATTGTTCAAACTTCAATAAAATACTACTAGGCATGTTAGTCACAGATTCATGTATAATTTCTATCACATAGTCTTATTGGGGTTTTCAAATATTCCCTTCAATTAAGCATATATCCTAATTAAATAGATCTATGTGAACTTATTAAGTTCTACAAATGCTCATGTCTAGGGTCTTATAGCTTCCATGGTTCTTGCTAGGTTTATAACGTAAGCTCTGGGCTCTGAAATTTTATCCACAAACTTAGTAGATTCAAAACTTAGTCTTGTCTAGGCCCCAGCCTCTGAAAAATGAATTGAATATACTAACATAGTCAAAAGTGAAAAAATGATTATGATACTAAATTAGGGATTTTGTTTTTCTTGAAGAGAGAAGTCATGTGAACATTAATTGGAATAAGGTAACATCCTAAACATCATGTGCAACCCCATTACAAAGCATCATAAACCAACTCCTTTAAAAAGCATCCTAAACATTGATGGACAAAACATCCATCCTCTAAACCAATTCCATTTAAGCATCCTAACTCATAAAGCATATAAGACTAAGACACATAATAAACAAAGAAGATAAGATTACAACACATGTTGTATTGCTAAATCCTAAAAAAAAAAGGCAAAAAAAAGGTCAAATTACCATATATGCTTCAGAACCGAATAACCTCTTTTATTCATTGGTTTGTATTGGTCTGACTTTTGCTAATGTTAGCCGGTTTCCCATAATGACATGTCCTACCCGACGAGACAAAGGAGAATCTGAGYGTTACTTTTTCCAATTGTTTTCCATTCAATTTGTTATCATAGAATTGAGATTAAAAAAAACTAATTGCAAAGGAGAAAGAGGGGGTTCAGATTCAATTGAGGGAGAAGCAGAGAATAGATATAAAAGAATGAYATGAAAAACTTCAGCAACAATTCGTTGGTTAAAAAGAGGGAGAGCAAAGGCTAAATAACAAATTGGCCCTTAAAAGACAATTTGTCCTTCCATAAGTTGGAAAACGGAGGGAATGGGAATTTGATACACTGAATTCTGCCATGAATAATGGTGGAGTAGCATTAAGAAAGAGTCAAAAAAATGTTAAGGATATAAATAAAAATAAAATTTCGGGACATTGTCAAAACTTTTAAATTATTTAGTGGCAAAAAAGTGCTTATTTCCCTAATACCTAACTTATTAATATAAGCTTGCTTTTTTCCAATAACCAATATCTATGTACATAGTCATAGCGTGGTAGATTAGAAAATGTTTAATATAGATTTTTTTTAGTGCTATTGCATTGATAATTTGTACTTCATACATTACATATTTGAAAGAAAATAAGTTTTTGATGCATGTAGAGATAATGACTAGGGCCACATAAATATTTTCTTGCAAGTTATATTTTCTGAAAATGTATAATATTATAAAGGGTATGATCCATTAAATTCRGAGGATCTAGATATCAAGTACTTCCATAGATTCGATTTTCAGATATTGCCATTTTAAAAACTTATGCTAAATGTGTTGCATGTTGCACATTATATAGTATAATTTCAAAGATTTTTGTCATCAAAATGAAATAATCTTCAAGAATAGTACTAGTACAATGCTAGATGAATTAGATAAGAAGTCAATAGATTGTCATCTAAGTACTATAATTTGCCYCGTCATTTCATGAGTTTATTTATTTATATTGGAATCTTACTTAGAATTGATTTCCAAATTTATTACTAGCCATTGAAATTTTCAATTATAGAATCATATAAAGACTAAAAATTCTCCAGCCACCCCCTGCCCAAAAAAAAAAAAAAAAAAAAAGAGCAACAACATTTGGCAAAGATGGGTGTTATAAATAAGAAAACTTTGAATAATCGTGAAATATAAGAGATTGGTTATATATGAAGAAAGAAAAATGTGTACTATGTATACCATAAGGGAAATGTGTATATGTAGAAGACTAATGAAAGCTTTAAAATACATCTGAAAAAGTTGCATGAAAATATAAAAGAAAATGCAACATAATCGTAAAGGAATACATTTATATTAGGGTTTTGAGAAATTATCTCAACATATTAACACACTCAATAATGGAAAAACAACACTTCCATGGAAAACATTGATTTCAAAAATGAATTCAACATACAGACATGCTCAAAAGTGGAAAAATGATTACGATACTAAATTAGATATTTTGTTTTCTTGAAAAAAGAAGTCATGTGAACATTAATTGGATATAAGGTAGCATCCTAGACGTCGTATGCAACTCCGTTACACAACATCATAAACCAACTCCTTTAGAAAGCATCCAAAACATTGATGGACAAAACATCCATATTCTAAACCAATTCCATTTAAAGCATCCTAAACATCAAAAGCAATTGTGCCCAAAATACAATCAGAAGAAGGAGAAGTTAAACAATTTTATTGGGAAGTAAAAAAAACAAAAAAAGCAAAAACAAAACACATCAAATTACCATATATGCTTCACGCCGAATAACCTCATTATATTTATAGGTTTTTATTGGTCCTGCTTATGCTAATGTTAGTCGGTTTCCCATAATGACATATCCTAACCGATGAGACAAAGGAGAATTTGAGACTTCCTTTGTCATTTTGTTGCCCTCCAAATGAAGTACATACACTAAATATCAGCTGACTTCCTCATGGAATGTACTGATTGAGTTTTACCAATCTTTTCCCATTCAATTTGTTATCTTAGAGTTGAGATAAAAGCACTAATAGCAATGAACAAAGAGGGATTCGAATTGGATTGAGAGAGAAGTGGAGAAGAGATACAAAAGAATGAAATGAAAACTTTTCAGCGACAATTTTTGGTTAAAAAGAGGGAGAATGAAGGTTAAATAACAAATTTGCCCTTAAAAGACAATTTTGTCCTTCGATAAGTTGGACCACGGACAGAACTTGCATTTATGTCACCAAATTCTAGCATGAATAGTGATGAAGTCGCATAAATAAAGACTTGAAAAGATGTTAAGGATACAAACAAAAAATAAGGTTGAGTGGAGATAATCAGAACTTCAAAAATTATCTAGTGGCAAAAAAATGCCTTTTTCCCTAATACCTAACTTATGAATATCAACTTGCTTTTTGCCAATACAAATATCTATGTACATAGTCATAGCGTGGTAAAGTATTAAATATTTAAAATAGATATATTTTTTAATGCTATTGCATTGATAATTTGTAGTTCATGCATTACATATTGTAGATTTTGAAAGAAAATAAGTTTTGGATGCACGTACCAACAATGACCAAGCATGAAATATCATCGTCTTCAGTAAATGAAACTAATTCTTGCTTATCTTTTACTCTTTATTTATTTTGACAATTTGACATGTTATTCTCTTAAATCCATCTCGCCTGATTTTACATACATTCATACTTCTTGTCACTTGTATTTTTTTTTTCTTTTGGGGATGAGACTTAAGGCTTTTAATTATTTATCTAAAATTTGAAATATATATGAACATAGATTAAAAAACGGTATGATTAAATAATCTTAATCTTTTTGAAACATTCAAAAATCATAAACTCCATTAAGATGACATCTTGATCTAAGATGTCATCCACTTTTAATTTAACATATTGTTTATTTTAACTCTTATTTGGAGAAGGATTTCTTCACAAGTGACAGAAATGTGAATTTTATCTTTTTTGTTCAAATTTTTATTCGTTAATTCAATTAATTTCTCTTCAATTAAGTCATATCTCTTAATTTAAGCGGCTATCCAAATGAAAAAATCGTCAAGAATGGTACTAGTGCGGTGCTAGATGAATTGTATAAGAATTCAATAGATTGTTATTTAAGTACTATAAATTTGTCCCGTCATTTCATGAGTTTATTTATTGTTATTAGAATCTAACTTAGAAATGATTTTCAAATTTATTGCTAGCGATTGTAATGTAAAATTTTCTATTATAGAATCATATAAAGACTAACAAATCCCACAAAAAGAAAAAGAAACAGTACTATTCTTGAAGAAAACTTCGAATAATCGTGAAATATAAGAGACTGGGTATATATGAAGAAAGAAAAATGTAAACTGTGTACAATAAAAGCTTTAAAATACATCAGAAAAAGTTGCATGAAAATATAAAACAAAATGCAATGAAACCATAAAGGAATACATTTGTATCAGGATTTTGAAAAATTAGCTCAGCATATTAAGACACTCAAAAATGGAAAAATGATACTGCCATGCAAAATATTTTAGGGCTTTGGAAAACAAATTTGACGTACTGACATACACAAAATTGAAAAACGATTACAATGCTAAATTAGAGATTTTGTTTTCCTAAAAAGAGAAGTCATGTGAACATTAACTAGATATAAGGTAGCATCCTAAATATCGTGTGCAACCTTATTACAAAGCATCATAAACCATCTCCTTTGAGCAAAGCCAAAAATATCTATCTTCCAAACCAATTCTATTTAAAGCATCCTAAACATCAAAAGCAATTATGCCCCAAATAAGACTTGAAGATGGAGAAGTTAAACAATGTTGTTTGGAAGGTAAGGAAAAAAAAAGCAAAAAAGAAAACACGTCAAATTATCATATATGCTTCACAACCGAATAACCTCATTATATTTATGGGTTTGAATTGGTCGTGCTTGTGCTAATGTTAGCCGATTTTCCATAATGACATGTCCTAACCGATGAGTCGAAGGAGAATTTGAGCATTCCTTTGTCATTTTGTTGCCTTGCAAATGAAGTACTTCCACTACATGTCGGCTGCATGGATTTTATGGATTGAGTTTTACTAATCTTTACCCATTCAATTTGTTATCTTAGAGTTGAGATAAAAGAAACTAATTGCAAAGGAGAAAGAGGGGATGCAAATTGGATTGAGGGAGAAGTGGAGAAAAGATACGAAAGAATGGCATGAAAACTTTCAACAACAATTCGTTGGTTCAAAGAGGGAGAGCTGAGGCTAAATAACAAATTTGCCCTCAAAAGACAGTTGCTTCCTTCGATAAGTTGGAAAGTGGAAGGAATGTGCATTTGGGTCACAAAATTCTGTCACGAATGGTGGTGGAATGGTGGTGGAGTGACATAAATAAAGACTTAAAAAGATGTTAAAGACATAAACAAAAATAAAGTTGAGGAACATAGTTAGAACTTGAAAAACTAATTAGTGGCAAAAAGACACTTTTCCCTAACCCAACTTATGAATATCAACTTGCTTTTTGCTAATCAAATATCTACGTACATAGTCATCTGGTGGTCAATTAGATAATATTTATATAGATTTATTTTTTAATGCTATCGCATTGACAATTTTTACATCATGCATTACATATTGTAGATTCTGAAAGAAAATAAGTTTTTGATGCACGTAGCGAAAATGACTAGGGCCACATGAATATTCTCTTGCAATTTATATTTTTTGAAAATGTATAATATTATAAAACATACGATCCATAAAATTCAGAGGATCTAGATATCAAGTACTTTACATAGATTCGATTTTTAGGGATTACCATATTAGAAACTTGTACAAAATGTGTTGCATGTGCCACATTATACAATAATACAACTTAGTGTTAATTTCACTTATCCATCACAACTTGAATCAGGCACTTGATGTCCAGATAGTTTGCAGTAAGGATAATTTCAAAGAGTTCCTTCTTCGGTTTCTTCACAATCGCATATGGCATACTGTGTTTTATCTTTTGTAGAAACTTTAGAATCTCCCTATTTGTTGAGGTACTCCAACACCATGGCTAAGGTCCTGCTAGACATTCGATAGAGGGATGGTGATAGACATCTTCAATCATGTTCCTAAATGTAATAGATTCAATAGCAACTAATTCTTCGATGGTTAAATATTTGTCATCCTTGCTTCTCAGGGTTAGAAACCTTTCCTTTGGTGACGACAATGATGCCAGGATGATTATGTGAGATGATTCAAAGAAAAACCCTAGAGAGAGTATAGGGTAGGAGAATGGATGCAGGGGACTGATGAGGATATGAGAAATATTTATAGGGAACGGAATGTAACAGTGGGATGAGGAATCGAGTGGGTTTGGATTCTTTGGCACCTCGTGATGAAGAGATTTAAAAATACAAGATTATTGGTTTATTACTGGGTTATTGTAAATTTAAGCTATCACATAAAAAAAATGCTAGTTCTCACGTATTATTTTCACTCATTTGTTTCCTACTTTATCTCAAAGCAACGAATATTAGTGTTGTGACTTTTACTTTAGAACGTAACTAAATCTTCTTTTTCCAAAAGTTGCCATTCTATTTCTGGTTGAATTTTGTATTCTAGGATAAACTGTTGGATAACGTCATTGTGTTTCCTTAATTAAATTGTGCATATACTTGAATTGTCTTCATATATATCTATTTCTTAGCTAAATCATTTTTTCTTAAAAAGCAGCAAAATAAAGGGATTTAAAGTAACATATTTTGAAATTACTATTGGTGTAAATATGTGATATGGTTAATTACCTGCGCCAGAGTTGATGATTTGGAGATAGGTATTGGCCATGCCTAAGAAAACATAGTAATTAATTATTATTAACTAAGCAAGACTCTCCCATTCAAGTTATTTTACCTCCTAAACTCCATTTGGTCTCATAATAGAGTTAATTAGATATAAAAAGATACACATAAATGGCTAATATTCATATGCTTTCACATTAAAGGTTTTAAAATATATGAACATTAAATCATATGATTCGATTATTCTCTCCTAAATTTTTAATATAAATAAATGCTCACTTACATCACAAACATAGGAAAAAAAAAAAAATCAAAGTTCCTTTGAAGTGATGAATTAGTGATGCGTACCTCAAACACTATGGGCTTGAAAATGAATGGTTGAAACAGGTCTTTCGAGGATGACTGACATTTGATAGTTTATGGAAGAGATAGGAGGGTATCTCTATAGGTTGGATGTGGCAGGGCTTGTTTGGGCTCAATAAGATGCTGGGGAAACTGTTGAGTGGTTGCTAAAAGTAGCTGCACCCACTGTTGATGCCGTTCTTGGCCGAAGTACGTGTAGTCCCTCCTTTGATGTTGCCATTCCATGCGATGCACCGTTGGTTCCTTCTGCAGGTTCTGCTTTCTCAAGGCTCCCATATCAATTTTTTACTGGAGAAACAAGTGCTAGAATTCCTTTTACAGGTCCTGCTACAACGTGAATCACACCCTCGATGTCCAGATAGTTTGTCATCAGGTTAATATTTATCTACTGCAGAAGCTTCAAAATCTCCATGTTTGTTGAGATACTCCAACACCACAGCTAAGGTCCCACTGCGTACATTGAATAAAGGGATGATGCCTGCATAGGTATTTTCAATCAGGTTCTTGACTGTAACAACTTAGACAGCCACTGGTGTTTTGGTGGTTAAATATTTGTCATCCTTGCTGCTCAGGGTTAGAAATGTTTCCTCCAATGACGACAATGATGCCAGGATGATTATGTAAGATGATACAAAGAAAAACCTTGCAGAGAATATCGGGTTGGGGAATGGATACAGGGGACTGATGAGGATATGAGAAATATCTATAGGGAAAGGAATGTGCAAGTGGGATGAGGAACCGATTGGATATGGATTCCTTAGCACCTCATGGTGAAGAGATTTGAAATATAWAAGATTATTGATTTATTATTGAGTTTATCTTAAATTTAAACTTTTGATCACATAAAAAAAAAACAAATGCTATTTCTCAAATATTGTTTTCACTCGTTATGATTCCTAGATTTTCTCAAATCAATGAATATTAGTGTTGCGATGTATACTTTAGAAAGTAAATGAATCTTCTTTTTCTGAAAGTCGTCATTCAATTTTGGTTCAATTTTCTATTCTATGCTAAATTGTGAAATAAGTTCAATGTATTTCCTTAATTAAATTATACACACACTGAACTAATTTATTTCATATATATCAATTTTTTAGCTAAATCTTTTCTTTTTCTTAGAAAGCAGCAAAATAATGGGATTTAAATTTAATGTAGTTTGAAAGTAATATTGGTGTAAACATGTCATATGGTTAATTTTTTGCACCAGAGTTGATGATTTCAAGACAACTATTGGCCATGCCTAAGGAAACTTAGTAATTAATTATTATTTACTAAGAATACCTCGCCCAATCAAGTTGTATTACCTCCAAAACTCCATCTCAATTTATAGTGGGGCCAATTATATGCTTTCCAATTAAACGTTCCATAAGATATGTACATTGAATCATATGGTTCGTTTCTTCCTTCTAGAATTTGTAATATAAATAAATCCTGACTTACATTGCGAACATCAAAAAATTTAAAGTTTCATTGAACTAACGAATTAGAGATGTGTACCTCAAACGCCAAGGGCTTGAAAATGAAGGGCTTGGAACTGAAGACCAAGTATCCCGRTGAAAACTGASATTTGAAAGTTTATGGTAGAGATARRAGGGTTTCTCTATTGGTTAGATATGTCCAGCACTTGTTTGGGCTCCATAAGATGTTGGGGCATCAAACTACTAGGGAAATTGTTGAGTGGTTGCTAAAGGAAGCTACACCCTCTGTTGATACCATTCTCAGCAGAAGGATTTGTTGTCCCTCTTTTGATGTAGTTGTTCTATGCCGTGYATCGTTGATTCCTTCTATTGTTTTTGCTTTCTCAAGGCTCCTATATCCAGTTTTTATTGGAGTAACAAGTGCTATAATTCCCTTCGCGGGTTTTGCTTTCTCTTCTTTCTCCAAGTTCTCATATCCAGCCAGAACAATCCACCATGGAGTCATGATCTACAAACCAGTAGCATGCTAGAGTTTTGCTCTATCAGTGCCATTCAGCAAATAATGGCGTAAATGAGTACTGCACTAGAAAGGTCCCCTAGACAACAATACCTTAATGCATTAGGTGAACGTCTCAGAGCTTAGCGAATGCCGACATCTCTTGTGGTCATCAAGCACACCATGGAGCAATGCACAAGTGAGTTGATGCAGAATCTTATTCAACTGTTCGCTACTGTTTTCAAGCCTATGCTGCAAAATGAGATCATTGCATTGGAGCATTAAAGATATGCTAGATCTTCGCTATATGGTGAGCAAGGCTAGAAATTTGGAYAAACTATCTTTCCCTCTATGGAAAAGCATGAGGCTATACAATCTTGGTTCGTGCGAGTACCTTAGTTTCCCTCAAATCTCAACTACCCTAGCAAAAGAATTCATCTCAGGTTAGGGGCGTAGTTGGCCAATGAAGCTTTTAACTTCTAGGAAACTCAAACTCCCTGGTTGSCATAACACTCTACATACCTCTTTTCACCAGGAGGTAGTACTCCCAATATTACACCCGGGGGCAGGACTATATATACTCGCCTTATCAAGGTTAAAATGAAACTTCAAGTTGTATGGTGCTCCATTAGTGTGATCGATCACCTAATGCTCACGGAAGGGTACCCCCAACTGAGCGAGTGGACCAAGCTATCATACAACCCCCTCTAGTTCCAAGAGTCTAGCTGATGAATTTCCCTCAATAGCCTCAATCGCAGGCTAATGCAAATTCCATAGCCGGAGCTCTTAGGAGATGGTTTGGATTGAGCATTACTAGAAATGATCGACTAACCAAAGGAAACCTTATCCTAAATGAATAGGTAATGCAATTATTCTGCCATGAGGGTACAAGACACAAAATTCACTGCTTTCTCATGAAATGATAAGAAAACGACCATAGAACATAACGGTCGATTCATAGCCCAATATGGAGAGCTAAGCAATAGTAAGTTGCACACGCTACAACTTTTTTCTCTATCTCTAATTGGTGTTGGTATACAAAATTAATTCCCGCTAAACTCAGTGGATAGTTGGGTTGAGATGGAATAACCTTTCCATGAGTGGTTTTATCAGCCTTTACCTGAAGTTCCGATACCCGATCTACTAGCCATAAAGCAAAAACTAAACGACTATGTCACGGACTTTTTGGGAGAGCTTCAAATGACTGAAAGGAAAGTGCCCCACATTGCTTCCAGAACGAGAGTTTGCTAGAATCCTTATCGGCTGAATGAATCCACAACTTAAGGAAAGACTCATCCTCCAGGAGTTCTCAGACTTTTCCAGGCTCTTGTGTCATGCCATGCGGGATGAGGAGTTGATCAAAGAAAAAGAAAAGCTCAGGGCATTAAAATTCGTTAGGGGGCAAACTATCATCTCAGTCATTGACGATTAGCTGGTTCTAATGATAAACAACCATAAGATGTTATGGCAGCTGATATTTTCAAGGGGATAGCTTATACATGTCCAGTGCTTAAGCCGATTCGAAGCAAAAAAGAGGCTAAACGAGGTGAGTCACATGCTTGTTCTTTCGACATATCCAAAGCTATGAAGGACAAACAAATCATACTTAGGCTAGCCAGAAGATTAATGCAATTGAAGAATTCAAAGGCAAGAGGTACTTCAAATGGTACAACACTTTTAGCTATGTAACTAACTCTTAGGGGTGTTCCGTAATGTCATCCGAAAGGCCATCCAAGAAGGCCATTTCAAGTTTGTTGATAAAAAGATATATGAGTCTATCATAGATGTGGATCTTTTCCAGCCGCATATACTAGTATTCTGACAACCTAAAAAAAACCTAAACCTCATAAACTAAGAAGGGTCAAGGAATCTGAAGGTAGCGCTTCAAATAAAAGAGCTCTGTCTTCTCAAGAAACAATACGGGTTAAATCAACCAAGGAGGTAAACACTTTGAACTAGCTGATTTGGGAATTTTAGAAGCCAATCAAACAAGTGTGGCTAGAAAAGACAGCTAGGTCAGTTTTTCCCAGAGGAGATGATAAGCACTTTGTTTTCTAAAGACTAAAATTTTTAAAGGATAAAAGCATGGCCAAATTCCATCTGAAAGAGGAAAGAATGATAATGGAGATCCCACTTGGCCAGGTGGTTTTGCCAATATTTTTAACTTTTTGGCCAACCAAGACTCAAATAAGGAGAGAACAGAGGAAGCGGGTCCATCAAAGGTATCTTCTCGAAGAGCATCAATGTTATTGAAAATATTTCTGCATTTAGAAGATATTGAAATATGGTGATTTTTTTGAGAAGAGGAAACTTATAATCTTCTTGAAGTTTGTTCAACTTTTGATAGTTTGTGACAAGTCCTATCTTTACACAAACTTGTCGAACTCGTTTATGGACATACAAAGCRTTTGAAGCCCACARGGTAGAGGTAGGCTTAATAAATTCCTCTTTGAAAGTTGTTTTAATTYTGCACTAGCCAACTCATAATGTTTCACATACATGCTACTATGAATAGCTTTTATGGAAGTGACTTGTTTTGTTTGAGAAGAAGGACGGGACTCTACTTCATTTAGAGTTTAAAGGGGTTAATCAACAAATTCTTTAGCTCGAGATATTCTATCAATTGAACGGGCATGGCTAAATTAGTTTCGTCAAAGGGAGATCCGGATGAGATTTAGATGATTTTCCCCAAGCCCATTAGGGAGATGGCTAATCACCTCAAGCTGTTATACATGAAATATTAGTTGAATGAACAAGTATTCAGCCGAGTATTCGTCGATGCTAGAGCAGTCCTCAATGTTATTCCTATCACTTCTCTTAAGAAATTGGGTAAGCCTCGAGCTAATCTCATGAACACAGATATATGAATGACTAAATTTACAGGAGAAGCTACTCAAACAGAAGAAGTCCTTGTTATAGACATTACTATTGGCTCAAAAACTAGCACTGCTGCTTTTTTCGTGGTATCGACTAGACCAACCTACATGATTGTATTGGGTTGTGATTGGATCCATGCCAACCATTGCCTACCTTCCATACTGCATCCACAACTAATATTTTGGAATGGAGACCAGATGGAAATTGGGCTAGTTAATCAAATCCATTCTCAGCAAATGTTCAGATGAGTAAGGTTGTTTGTTACTCTCTTGAGTTCGAGCCTTCGAGGTATTCTGAACTGATATTGCTTGAGAAGTACCACAACTATTCTTTAGTCGAAGAATATCATATCTCARTAGAACGCATCCAAAGGCTTTGGAAGGATTTTAGCCTATTCGTCTATTCATAAGATCCAAATGGTGGTAGCCGACACAGAATGGACCGATGAGACCCAGGAAGTTGTGGAAGTCGAATGGTACCTTAAATAGGCTCTTAGATTTATTCCACACAATACCCTACTTGAGATTAGTCTCAGGGAAGATGGCAAAACCATAATAATGAGGGTTAGTGCCCTATTAAAAGAAAAGCAGAGGGAATGCTTGGTTAGCCTGATCAAGAGTACATACATTACTTTGCTTGGGATTATTATAAAATGCCAGGACTAGACCGGCAAGATGTGGAACACTATATACTGATGAAAGAAGGTTTTGATGGCTAAAAGCAGACAGCAAGGAGACTCAATCCTGCTTTTTTTTATAAAGTAAAAGTTAAAGTAGAACGACTCCTAAAGTGCAATTTTATCAGGATGGCCAAATATACTAAATAGGTGTCAAATGGCCAAATATCCTAAATAGTTGTCAAACATCGTTGCAGTTACCAAAAAGATAACCAATTGCGAGTATGTATTGATACTAGAAATTTAAATCTTGCTACCCCTAMAGATGAATATGCTATGGCCAATATACTGGTAGATTCGACTAGACAGGTTCTTAATCTTCATGGACGATTATCTTAGATATAACCAGATCTTCATAGCCAAGAAGGACGTCCACAACACTGCCCTTAATGCTCGGGGGCTATCAACTTATTCRAATGGGTTTATCACACCTTTCAATTTAAAGAATGCTGAGGCCACTTTACAACGAACAATAGATAGGATCTTCCATGAAATTATCAGCCAAAGTACGGAAGTGTATATAGATGATATGGTCTTCCATTCAGCCTCATTTCTCAGCATTTAGCCAATCTTGAGAAATCTTGGTCATCAAAATTTCTTTTGGTGTATCAACTAGAATTTCCTCAGGTTTTTGGTGCATCACAAGGAACTTAAGCTAGATGCAAATGAAGCTAAGGCCATTTTAGAGGCTAGACCCAAAGGAACAAGAAAGAATTATAGAGTCTGATTGGCACGATCAATTTCCTGAGAAGGTTTCTAGCAAATTCGACTGGTAAGCTCAAGGTTTTTTCTTCTCTACTCAAGTTGCAATCAACAACTAAGTGATCTTTCACGAGATGATAGGCCTATGAAGTTTACGTCTCARCAGCTGAGGGATGTATCAATTATCTTTTGGCCCAGGACAATAATGATGGCACAAAACAAGCTATAAACTACTTCAGTCGATCCCTAAATGATGCTCAAATAAGTATTTACCTATAGAGAAACTATGCCTTTCTTTATTCCATGGTTATGCCAAAACTGGAATATTACCACCTTTCGACTGAGGTCAATGTCTTATGCAAAGTGGACATGGTTAGGTTCCTTCTGAATGGGCCAGTATTGCAAGGATACCTAACGAGATGTGCTGTACAATTACCAATTTTTTCTATGAAGTATATTTTTCTGCAAGACGTTAAAGGACAAGCCATTGCCAACTTTTTAGCTAAATATCCGTGCTTGGACATAGGCGACCCTTTGATCGAAGCTCAGTAGATTGTCAGCATCAAGTCCTGGACCCTCACCTTTAACAGTTCTAGAATAAGTTGTGGGGTAAGATCAGGAATTTCGACTACCAACCCTATTGGTCTTAAAGGTTGCTTTGTCTTTGAGACTGAGAAAGGCTGTTCCAAAAACCAAGACAAATCGAAATCCCTGATCCTTGGCTTGGAAGTCATCGTTATCCATGAAAACTCAAGCCATGATTCTTAATTGCTTATTCAAAAACTATCAGAAGAGCATGGATGTTCAAATATCAAATTTCTGGAACATTACCAAGAGCCTCAATACTTATTGAGGCAATTCTCTGATGTGGTAATTATGCATGTGCCTAGAAAAGAGAATGAAGAGGCCAATGATCTAGCTCAATACGCCTCAAGATACRGATTATATATATTGACAATCAGGAAATAGCAGATTAGAAGACCGAGTTAATGGCATATTTAATTGATCTTTTGATCAAGGTCAGTAAACGGCTTAGACATAAAGCCTTGAACTATATTGTTGTTGGTGATGACTTGTTTAAAAGGAGCTATGAGGGGCTTCCATTAAAGTATCTAAGCAAAGATRAAGCTACGAGAGCTTTGKTCGAGGCCCACAAGGGAATTTGTGGAGCAGATCAACTTAGACTAAAGCTAGGGTAGGGGTTGTATCGGCATGGTTCATATCATTTGACTATTACAACCGACTATCAAGCTTACGCTAAAGGCTGTGAGGCTGGCCAGAAACACGAGCACCTCTTGAATATTCCATTATCTAATCTTCATGCTATTGTCAAGTTGTGGCCTTTCAATGGTTGGGCTATGGACATCATTGGCAAAATCCATCCTCCTTCTTCCAATGCAAATTCATTTATCTTAGTAGCCACTAATTATTTACTAAACAAGTGGAGGCTTAGTCGATGGTAAAAGTAACTCCAGAGGTAGTTATTGCTTTCGTGAAACAGTAAATTATATATYGGTTCCAGATACCCGAATCCATCACAGTCAATCAGGGAACTATGTTTACTAGAATAAGGTGGCCTCATTTGTGCAACAGCTCAATATCAAGTTTATGTATTGTACTCCTTATATGCCCAGGCTAATGGACAGGCTGAGGCTACCAATAAGGTCAATATAATCAAGAAGTCTATAAAGGATAGTCACAAGAGATGGCACGAGATCTTACCTGGGCATATAGAAATTCATCTCAAACAGCCATTGGTTTGACTCCGTATAGGCCAACTTAGGGTGAGGATGCCATCCTTCTTGTGGAAATCAACAAAAGGTCGGATAGGGCAACTTTCTAGCAATAACTTATATTTAGTCGACTATCAACAAGCATTGCTCATGGAAATTGACTAACTAAATGAAGACAGATGGCTAGCCTTTGAGCACATTATAAGATATAAAGGGAAGGTAGCTAGAACATGAAATTGGCACGTGTGTATCAGGCAGTTCGAGGAAGGAGATACTATGTACATAGGAATATCATGGTAAATTAGAAAATATTTATATAGATTTATTTTCTAATGCTATTGTAATGATAATTTGTACTTGATACATTACATATTGTAGATTTTGAAAGAAAATAAGTTTTTGATGCACGTAGCGACAATGATAGGGCCACATAAGTATTTTCTAGCAAGTTATATTTTCTAAATATGTATAATATTATGAAACGTGTAATCCATAAAACTCAGAAGATCTAGATATCAAGCACTGTACATATGTTCAATTTGCAGGAATTTCCATATAAAAACTTGTACCAAATGTGTTTCATGTTGCACATTATACAATAATGCAACATACTGTTTATTTCAACTTACTAATTAGCTCGTTGCAACTTGAATCAAGCCCTTGATGTCCAGATAGTTTGCAATTAGGATAATTTCAAAGAGTTCCTTCATTAGTTTCTTAACAATCTCCTCTGTACTTTTATCTTTYGTGGAAACCTCAGAATCTTCATGTTTTTTGAGGTACTCGTACACCATGGCCAAGGTCCCACTGTCTATATTGGATACAGGGATGGTTCCTGCACAGCCATCTTCAACCAAGTTCCTAATCGTAATAGCTTAGACAACAACTGGTTCTTTGACGGATAAATATTTGTCATCCTTGCTTGTCAAGGTTAGAAACTTTTCCTCTRTTGACAATGATGATGCCAGGATGATTATGTGAGATGATTCAAAGAAAAACCTTGGACAGAGTATAAGGTTGGGGAATGGATGCAACGGACTAATGAGGAAGTGAGAAATATTTTTAGGGAAAGGAACGTGGCGTGGGATGAGGAACCGATTGGGTTTGGATTGCTTGGCACCTTGTGGTGAGGAGATTTGAAATATATAAGATTATTGATTTATTATTGGTTTATCTTAAATTTAAGCTTTTGATCACATAAACAAATGCTAGTTCTCATATATTGTTTTCCCTTGTTTGTTTCCTAATTTTTTTCAAACAAAAGAATATTAATATTGCGACTTTTGCTTTAGAATGTTACTGAATCTTCTTTTTACGAAAGTTGTCATTCCTTTTCTTCTTCAATTTTCTACTCTATGACAAATTATGGGATAACGTCAACCTATTTCCTTAATTAAATTGTACATTCACTTAAATTGTTTCTTTCATATATGTCCATTTCCTAGCTAAATCTTATTTTTCTTAAACAACAGCAAAATAATAGGATTAAAAGTAATGTATTTTGAAAGTGAAATTGGTGTAAATATGTCATATGTTTAATTTCCTACACTAGTATGATTTCGACATAAGTATTGACCATGCCTAAAGGAACTTAGTAACGAATTATTATTTACTAAGCAAAACTCTCCCATTCGAGTTGTATTACCTCTAAAACTCTATTTGGGTTCATAGTGGGACCAATTAGATATAAAAGCAAACACACAATTGGCCAACATTTATATGCTTTTTAATTAAAGGTTTTACAAGATATGAACATTGAATCATATGATTCACTTCTTCTCTCTTGAAATTGTAATATAAATAAACCCTTATTTACATTGCAAATATCAAAAAATTCAAAGTTCTGTTAAACTGACGAATTAGAGATCGTGTACCTCAAACACTAACGGCTTCATTGAAGGGTTTGAAACTATGGACCAAGTTTTCTGGCGATGACGCACATTTGAAAGTTTATGGTAGAGACAGGAGGATGAGCCCAACACTTGTTTGGATTGAATAAGATGTTGGGGCATTAAAATGCYGGTGAAATTGTTGAGTGGTTGCTAAAGGAAGCTTCACCCGTAATTGATGCTATTCTTGGTAGAAGGACGTATATTCCATCTTTAACACCCCCATATTAGGAACTATCCTAGGCAGAAAATATTACATTACCTTACTCATAGAACAATCAATTACTGTAGAAAATAAAAGAAGTCTTAACCCTTGTCAAAGATTTTATAAAAATCCTACAGAGTTTCCTCTATAATTTCCATAAGCACCCCCTGCATACATTCAAAAAGTTCTCAACATTTTCAAACAACCATTCATAACATACATTCCAACCCAAATAAACATCCAACATAAAGAGTAATGTGCTCCAACCAATCTCTTACTAACCTAATTGAAATTTGAAGAACCCGAACGAATTTAAAACACAATTAACTAAACCAAATAAGAAATACTTAATAATAAACAAAAAACCATTATAGTCAACAACCATCTTAATCCATAACATTTATTTAAATTAACTTCAGGGTATCATGGTTTGCCCACAAGCGTCCTCCTCGCACCATTTGGCTACACATCATCGGAAATACAAATGAGAGAAATGAAATGAGCTATAAAGCCCAATAAGCGAATCTCATGCATGAATGCATGAATATGCCCTATATGCCATAAATTATAAAACCTCATTTTCTCAATAAAAGCTTTCAAATCATTTTCTTGCCTTTCCATAAAAATCTTTCCCTTCAAAATGTATAATTTGTAAAAACCTTTCATTTCATTACATTTGTGAGTTCCTTAAGTGTAACGCCTAGCCATTAAGATCTGCAATGGGCCACAGTTATTTTGAACCCGATTACATTCCTACAGGTAGTACAGCAAAGCGGTTAACATTCCTTTACTTTTTCTTTCATCTCTTCACCTCCCAAAGATGAATCATTACCTATCCTCCTAGAGGGTCAGTTCAGGTGYGCTAGTCCCCCACGCCCCATTTCCCACTCACATCTTTCATGGCTAGGTTTACACTCTTTTTCAAAAACTTTAACATTTTCTTGAACATGTTACAATTTGTAAAATACATTCCCTTTCAAAATTTCATTTCCTAAACCAGTCACTTTTTGAATGTATGAATGGCTCATGCCAGGAATGATGTAGAACACTAACTACATGCCCATGACATGAAATGCATACAACTGTAATTAACATGCCATTCGACATAATAATGGCACAAGATATGAAACATGTAAAAACATGCCACATGAACAACACATTTCATAGCATAATCCCATACTGCCACCACATAACACACAACAAAAGAGATAGGTGGGTATAGGGGCTTACTTGCATAGAATCTTATATATAACACATTAATCCACCTGAAGGAATTCAGATACATTCATTCATAAGTGAAATGTGAGAATTTACTTACATAGAACTCAAATTTAATACACATTCAATTCACCTAAGAGCAATTTAATTATAACCACAACACATATACGTAAATGAGAATGTGAGAATTACTTACATATAGTCCTTGCAAATTTGTTTAATTTCGCTAGCGGGGTGCC
The DNA here is from genome assembly GCA_001752375.1 of Rhazya stricta. Taxonomy (NCBI): domain Eukaryota; kingdom Viridiplantae; phylum Streptophyta; class Magnoliopsida; order Gentianales; family Apocynaceae; genus Rhazya; species Rhazya stricta. The sequence continues at coordinate 371,836 of MEJB01000090.1, forward strand.
TTGGTTGTCCACAACGTTAATGTGCCACAGTATCCTAATATTATTACACAAAGAATATTAATCTAAAACTTGATTAACTAAACACATTCATTTAATATAGGTGTTTACCTTTAATGCCTTCATCGTTTTTCCTATGGTGACCTTAACCAAACAATTTCTCAAGATGAATTTCCATGTCAATAAAAATTGAACTACTAATAGTACAATTTAATTTCATGACTCCTATTTTGTTCTTAAAATAACAATAATAATCATACCACAATATGGATTATTTTACCATACAACCCTTAATTTCACCATAAATTATATGTCAATATATTTCTAGAATTATATCCTCCTTTACTTAATCGTACAAACTTAAATTTCAATTAAACGTATTCCATATTTTTCCTTAATTATTATTACATAATACAAAACCTAGGCTATTCGGTTAATTTAAATAAAGAAACTAAGGATTCACCTCGAATCCCGAACCTCAGGTGTGGTATCGAGTCTAAGGTGTAATGGCGTCAATCATGCTCGAGAAAGAAATTCGCTCCGGGCATGCGAACGGCGGTCTTGGTCACGCACGTGCTGCGTGTGCACTAATGGCTCGAGTGGACGGCGCATGATGCCAGGTCGCTGGGCATCTAGGCCCCTGGTCGCTTGGGTGTCTGGGTTCCTAAGCGTCAGGGTGCCTGGTCGCTGGCGTTGGGGCCCCTGATCACCAGGGCGTCAGGGTGCCAGGCATCTGGGCGCCTGGTCGCTTGATGAGAACAGAGTAGATGGATTGGCGTTCGGCATTAGTAGAGAAGAAGAGAGAGAAAGAGAGAGAAAGAGGGTGGGAAGGCCGGTATCGATAAGGGCAAGGGAGGAGGCGCCGGTTGGTGGTGGCTATGGTTAGGAGGTTTAGGTTAAGGGTTTTCTTTGGGAAAAAGATGAATAGTAATTTTCATCTTTAAATAGTTTTTTTTTAAAGCTAACTTAACCCTAACTAAAATTTCTTCGTGGGCCATTTTTATTGCTTAATCAACTAGGCCCAACTAAATTAAAATCTATCAGTTTTCTTTTGGCAGAATATTCATCTAAATCCGATTTTAGATTTGAATAAGAAGAGGACAGACTCTAATGGGTCAAGTCTAAACTAATTAACTAGGACTTCTAATTAAAGTAAACTAATAAAATTTCACTTTTAAATAAACATACATCTGAAAAAGTTGCATGAAAACAAAATGCAATGAAACTATAAAGTAAGACATATATTTTAGGGTTTTGAAAAACTAGCTAAGAATATTAACAAACACAAAAGCGAAAAAATAGTGGCACCCTTGCCGTCTCCTAGGGTCCACTTGGGCCGAAAGCGTCACTGTCTACCTGTCGGCAGTCAGTACTCGTACCCGACAAGATACAATCCATAGTAAAACAGTGGAAGTACAACTCGACAAGGATTATAGATACGATTGCAATCTTAGAACAAAGTATATCATGGTTGTCTAAGGACGGTAGTCTTGTTCTAGCACTTGATATTCTTGGCTTTTGTCCCAAATCTTGATGTGTCAAGATTTTTTTTTTTTTTGACACTAAAATAAGAGAAAATTTATGAGTGAAGCTCAGTGATTTTTGTGTGTGTGCAAGGTGAGTTTCAAATCAAGAGCACAATTTAAGTAAACCTTTTTTAAATAGCTTCAATAAAAGACTTGTTTTTAGAAAAATGAGTCTTTTGCAAAAATATGTAGTTTATAGAAAACCAAATCAAGTCAAGACTTAATCGGGAATACTATGTCCAAAAACCCGTCAGTTTTTAATAATAGTAATCGAACTCACACACTGTCACCGTARAGACAACGTCGTGTAGGTTTAGTAATATTAGCCTTATCCCTCCATAGGAACACGCACAATTTTCTACCTTATCACACTCATATCAATTAAAATGATAAGTTTTGAAAATTGGTGAATAGATAGCTTGTGACATTTTGAGCATATCTCCAAAAACACTCAGAATTTCTCAATGGAATTGCTGGCAAAATGATCCTAACACACTAAGGTTTAAAAATATGTAAAAATCAGGACTTAGAAATGGCAAGTAAAGCACAGATTTAAGGAAAACTGCACAACACCTGGTTCAAATTTGGCCGATGGACCACATTGCAAGATCAACTCATCTATTGAGTTTTACTTAAAAAAAAAAAAAAAAAAGGGGATGAAACTTGTTCTAAATTCTCCTAGATCTGTGTTTTTTTAACCTTATTTCACAATCAAAATTTCACCAAGAAATCAAGCTGCTATGACACGAACAGTGGATAAAATTCTGGTTTACCTAGAATAAACCCTAATGAGTAGCTCTATAATAATATAAAACCTTTGGTCTCAAAGGATTCCAAAMCYTCATGTTCTTATACTATCAACACTCTAATTGAAAACACAAATCACTCATGAAAAATTCTTGCAGTTCTCATGCATTTTCTTCTCACCAAAACACTACATGGCTCAAATAAAAGTGCTGAACAATCAATGCTTAACAACTCCAACCAGAACAAAATGCAGCAAAAGGATTGATATAAAGTAAGCTATCGATGTGCAAAAGAAGATGGAATAGGAGGGTTTGGTAGTGTAAAATAGGTAGCTAAAACTTTGAAGAATGACAGATTCGGTCAGCTATTAAAGGAGCAAAGCTTATTTAATGGAAGAGACCTTTCGGTCAAGGGGGTGAGTGAAATGAAGGTGAAGTTTGGTCTAAAATATATAGGTTATGGATGGAGTTTACAAGGCTGGGAGGAAAGAGTATTGGGCAGCAATGAAGAGAGAAAAACCGGTAGTTTCATGCAATGGTTCRAAGACAAAAGCATGTGTGAAGGACACCTAAAGAGGGTAGTTGTCCTTCACTCCTTTCTCCTACTCTCAATGCTTGCCAAATCACATTTTGTAGGTGCCAATTTCCCAGCTGAAGTCCCTCTAAAACCAGACAGAACAACACCTTAAAATCAGCTGGATAATTTTGCTAAAATTCTCCCAAAAATTGGACAGCTAGCTTCTAAATTGCAGCTGTGATTTTTTGTTAAAAATTCATCAAAGCCATACACATATCCTCACACACCCACAGACACACCAAGCCACCTACTAGACATGCTTTGGTAGGTTTTGGAGGGCTAGGATTACCAAAACTAGAGATCAAGGAGCTGTGATTTGGAGAAAAAATTAGCTAGACAAAGGCATTTTTTGCCAGTTGATTCAAAGAAAAAAATCTGATTTTTGGCTAGGCAAAAGTCACATCATTGGACAGCTGTCCTTGCCCAAACCCCAGTACCCTCTAAGCTTGTATAATTGTCCAATTCTCAGCTGAAATCCCTTCTAAACCAGACCGCATACATCCTCAAAGACAACTGGAAAATGCTTGCTAAAAAAGCTTACCAAAGCCAGCACATGCACATGCAAATTAATGCAACCTTCATGCCAAATACTTATCATTCATTGGAGGATGAATAAGGGCTAGGATTGATTAGGAAATGCTGATCACTGGCTGGGATTGAAGAAGTCAAAGTCGGCTGGATTTTGAGGAAAGCAAATTGGAATGATGAAGGTAGGAAAACATGATGGAAGTTTTTGGGATTTTAGAAAAGGTTTTAAGCTAAAATTTGAACTAAAAAATGAAAGATTATAAAGTAATAAATTATTTTAGGAAGAAAATAATAAACATTTTAAGAAAACGTTATAGATTTTTTAAAATAAATTTAAGTAAAATCAGTTTTGGAAAATAGATTTTTCAAAAATAAATTTAAGAAAAATTAGTTTAGAAAATACCGGTTTACAAAAAAGTTTAAGAAAATAGATTTTTGTAAATAGAGTAAGGTTTAATATTAAAATCAAAGGTCAAAATTTTAGAAAAAGGGTTTCCAAATTTGATGAAGTCGAGATTATAGCTTTATTCTAAATATAATAATCCTATCCAAATTTGAAGTCTAATAATATCCTCTTTCTAAGTATTCTAAGTGTTAGGCTAAATCTACTCGCGATATCATAACTTATATCAATTTCTATTTCATTGAAATATTCGGGTTGTCATATTCTCCCCTTCCAGAAAATATCATTCTTGAAATTTATATTTACCTGGAATAGGTCGGGGATTTTTGTCTCATGTAATCTTGAGTTGCCTATGTCGCTTCTGTAATCCTGTGATGTTCTTGTTTAACCTTAACCAGTTGAATCTCCTTATTTCATAGTTTCTTGACATTATATTCCAGTATCCGTACTGGTCTTCTCACGTATGATAGGTTGGGATGCAACTCAATTTTTGCCTCATTTATCACATGCTTCAGTGATGGGTTGTACTTCTTGAGTTGATAAACATTATGAATTCTAGTTAGCTCAATCGGCAATCCAATTCTATACGCAACTGCCCCAATCTTTTCCAAAAGCACAACTTGTGATATCCAAGATTTAGTTTCTATTTTTCTTTGCGAACTTTATATATATACACAATTTATTTTCTAATACATTAATTAGATTGTATTCATGATTGTTAGTAAATTGATTAATTTATCGMGAAAGGACTTCAAGGCCATAACGTTCGATGTGCCAATCAGAAATAAACAATTATTTCCTTGATTTATTATTTTTTATGTGTTAATATGTGAGTATGTTTATTTAAAGGTGAAATTTTATTACTTTAATTTAATTAGAAGTCTTAGTTAATTAATTTAGACTTGACCGGTTAAAGCCCATCCTCTTCTTATTCAAATCTAAAATCGGATTTGGAGTTCGATTTTGGGCCAAAAAAAACTACTAGATTTTAATTTAGTTGGGCTTAGTTGGTTAAGTAATAAAAATGGCTCACGAAGAAAATTTAATTAAGGGTAAGTTAGCTTTCAAAATATATATATACGATCTGAAGAAGATGACTGTTCATCTTCTTCCTTAAACATATAACCTAACCCCCTCACCACTGCCGCCTCCTCCCTCTACCCTCACCGATGTTGGTTTCCCACTCTCTCTTTCTCCTCTTCTCTATCGGTGCCAAACGCCACTCCATCTCCTCCGTTCTCGTCTAGCGACCAGGCASCCGGCGACTTGATGACCTAGTACCCAGGGGACCCAGTGACCAGGCACCTAGGCGATCAGGCACCGTACACCGTCCTCTCGAGCCAGTAGCACGTGCGCAGCTAGGACCGCTGTTTGCATGCTCGGAGCATATTTCTTTCCCGAGCATGATTGACGCCATTTTATCTTAGACTCGATACCACACCTAAGCTTCGGGATTCGAGGTGAATCCTTAGTTTCTTTATTTAAATTAACTGAATRGCCTAGGTTTTGTATTATGTAATAATAATGAAGAAATAAAAGATGGAATACATTTAATATGAAATTTAAATTAGTATGATAAAGTAAAAAAGAGGATATAATTCTAGAATAATATTGTAATATAATTTAGAGTGAAATTAGGGTCTGTATGATAAAATAATGTATATTGTGATTAYGATTATTATTGCTATTTTAAGAACAAATTAGGAGTCATGAAATTAAATTGTACTATTAGTAGTTCGATTTTTATTGACATGGAAATTCATCTTGAGAAATTATTAGTTAAGGTCACCATAGGAAAAACAATGAAGGTATTAGCGGTAACCACCTTTGTTAAATGAATGTGTTTGGTTAAACAAGTTTCAGATGAATATTCTTTGTGTAATAATATTAGGATACTGTGGCACATTAATGTTGTGGGTAACCAAGGCACCCCGCTAGCGAAAGTAAACAGATTCACTAAGGACTACAAATAAGTAAATTCTCACATTCTCATTAACTATATGTGTTGTTGTTATAATTAAATTGCTCTTTGGTGAATTGAATGTGTATTGAATTTGAGTTCTATGTAAGTAAATTTCGACATTCTCATTTAGTAATGATGCAAGTGTGTTGTTATCATGATTGAATCTCTATGTGAATTGAATGTGAACTCATAATGGATATTGAAGTGAATTTTTGAAAATCACCACAATCTCATTAATTGTTATTATGATTGAATCTTCTTATGTGAATTGAATGTGAATTGATAATTGCATTTATGTGTTATAATGTGATATTACTTCCAGTATGTGAATTTCATTACTCATTAACATGTTAGAAATTTTAAGTTAAGGATTCATGTGGTCCATGGGCATGTAGATTGCAGTAGTTGCATATTCTCTTGTATGGACATAATCATACATCCAAGAAAGGAAATGTTTTTAAAGAATGAAATTTGGAAAAGTAAATGTTTTGAGGAATAAAGTTTTTAAAGATGTTATTTTTATGATGAATGATTTTCAAACATTAAGGATTTCGAAAAAGGGGTGTAAAGCCAAAGCCATGAAAGATGTGAGTGGGAAATTGGGCATGGGAGACCGGCGCACTTTCTTTCCCGACCTAACCATCTTGCAGGGTGGGAAATTCATGTATTATTCACCYTTTATGAGATGATGTTCAGGAAAAGATTAAGTAATGTTAACCGCTTTGAGGTTCTACTGGTAGAAAATGTGATTCAATTCCAAAGAACAATGGCCCACTGCAAGCTTAATGGCTAGGTTTTACACTAGGTGAGCTCACAATTTTAAAGGAATGAAAATGTTTGAAAAGTTCTTACATTTTGAAAGGAAAGTTTTTATGAGAAAGTTTATGAAATGGAAATGTTTAGAAAGCTTTTGTTGAGAAAGTCAAATTTTATAACTTATGACATATAAGCATTATTCATGCATTCATGCATTGGATTTGCTTACTGAGCTTAGTAGCTCACCCCATATTTCCTTATTTTTCRTTTCARGTGATGATTAACCAGGTGGTGCATGGAGATCGTTTGGAGCATGCTTTGATACCCAAGAGTCGTTCTGTTAATTAAATTTTTTATTTATTCATTAACTTGTTGAAAGTTTAAAATTYATTTCTTTATTGTCAAAAGCTTATCCGCCCTTAAGTGCTTGACAATTCCAATGTATCTAGGACTTATTTTATCTGCCCTTGAGTGCTTGACAATTCCTTGGTGCAACCTCAGTTTTGGAAAAACTTGATCGCCCTTCTTAAATTCTAGGTTTTGTCATTGGTTATCAGCATAAATTTTTTAGGCAGCTAATAATCGACCTTTGATTCCTTTCAACATATTTCCTTCATGTCTTGTAATTGATTACCTTTCCAGATGCATCTTTCTTCTGTCTCTTCCTAGAAAATCGGAGATTGGCATCTCCTTTTATCTACCCAATGCCTAATGATTGATTTATCAAGTAGGCCAAATATCCCTATCAACCGTTCTTCAGTAATTTTCTAGCTTTAATCCCTGAAATGATTGGATTTCTAGACTTATCTTAACTCCCTGTAATTGTGCTACACCTTCTGGCAAATCAAACTTAACCATCTTAGTTCTATAATATCGAGATAACCAATCCATGCCTAGTATCACATTATAATCCTTTAAGGGTAGTGCCATCAAATATCCAGGAAGTAGTGTTTTCCAACAAAATTTTCACACCCTGGTATACTACGTTGGCAGTTATGGTTTCTCCCACTGGAGTACTCATCAATTTATTAAGGATTTTAGGCAAAAATGTTGTAAAGTGCGGTGCTGTGAATGACTAGGTAGATCCAGGGTGTACTAAAATTGAGCTTCAGGAGATTAGTAGAGTACCTTCCACTATATCAGAATGTTCGCTCATATCCTTTTTATTCATTGCGAGCATCTAGTTTTAACTRGAGGTTTCTCGGGYTTGCTTGCTGGTGGAGCTCGAGATTAGTTGTTTTTCTMTTGATTTTTCTTGAGGAAGGTTTACCCACTTTGGGCATGTTTGTGCAAAATGTTCTAAACTGCCACACATGATACACTAATTATTCTTCCTTCTACATTAGGCTTCTTGGTGTCCTCACCTTCCGCAGTATTCACATGTGATGTCAGGTCATGGAGGGAGTTAAGGAATATGAGGCATATTCATCCCATTCTTGAGATTGTCCGGACACTCTTGCCATCTCGTATCATTAGGGAGTTTCTGAAATGAGCTCCTTGCCCTATGCTTTGTTTGCTGGTCTTCAATATTTTGTCATGCTGTCTTGGAGAAGTGGCTTCTATACCAATATTGTATGTAGTTGGTGGAATTGGCACCAAGGCTTGCGGTAATTCAGGTCGAGAGTMCTTGATAAATTGCTGAGTTTTGTGTTTTGGTGTCAATCAGTCGTAGACAATACTTGGATAACCTCGGAAATTTGGTAGCGCACTAGTTGACTGTCATATTTCCTTGTTGTAAGGTTTGAAATTCATCCTCCTTTTTTCTAATTCAGAGAGGTATGAACTCTTTCTCGAATTCCACTATCTATCGGTCCCAGTATCTTGGTTCCTCTTGTCTTTCCTAGATTTCTCAGGTTCTAGCTCACCTTTCTCARGTAGGTACTCTTAGTTGGAAAGTTGTGAATGCCACTCTCTTTGTATCCACGCCATTGTTGGTTCCTCAATCGGTATAAGTGTATTTTGTCTAGAGTCATCCCTCTATTTTGTTGCAGCCTCATCTAGGATTGTCTCGTTCGTTCAAGACCTTTCTTTGCCCCTTTGTTCAATGGTATTCTATTAGCTACTTGTGCGTTTCTGAAGGGCCATATTTGTATACACTAATTGTTCAAACTTCACTAAAATACTACTAGGCATGTTAGTCATAGATTCACGTATAATTTCTGTCACATAGTCTTACTGGGTTTTCAAATATTCCCTTCAATTATGCACATATCCTAATTAAATAGATCTATGTGAACTTATTAGGTTCTACACATGCTCATGTCTAGGGTCTTACAGCTTTTGGGTCTTGCTAGGTTTATAACCTAAGCTCTAGGCTCTGAAATTTTATCCACACACTTAGTAGATTCAAAACTTAGTCTTGTCTAGGCTCCAGGCTTTGAAAAATGAATTGAATATACTGACATAGTCAATGGTGAAAAAATGATTACAATACWAAATTAGGGATTTTGTTTTTCTTGAAGAGAGAAGTCATGTGAACATTAACTGGAATAAGGTAACATCCTAAACATTATGTGCAACCCTATTACAAAGCATCATAAACCAACTCCTTTAAAAAGCATCCTAAACATTGATGGACAAAGCATCCATCCTCTAAACCAATTCCATTTAAAGCATCCTARACATCAAAAGCAATTATGCCGGACATACAACCAGAAGAAGGAGAAGTTAACAATGTTGTTTGCAAGTGAAAAAAAAAGGGGGCAAAAAAAAGGTCAAATTACCATATATGCTTCAGAACTGAATAACCTCTTTTATTTATTGGTTTGTATTGGTCTGACTTTTGCTAATGTTAGCTGGTTTCCCATAATGACATGTCCTACCTGACGAGACAAAGGAGAATTTGAGCATTACTTTTTCCAATCGTTTTCCATTCAATTTGTTATCATAGAATTGAGATTTAAAAARAAAAASTAATTGCAAAGGAGAAAGAGGGGGTTCAGATTCAATTGAGGGAGAAGCGGAGAATAGATACAAAAGAATGATATGAAAATCTTCAGCAACAATTCGTTGGCTAAAAAGAGGGAGAGCGAAGGCTAAATAACAAATTTCCCTTAAAAGACAATTTGTCCTTCCATAAGTTGGAAAACGGAGGGAATGGGCATTTGATACACTGAATTCTGCCATGAATAATGGTGGAGTAGCATTAAGAAAGAGTCAAAAAAATGTTAAGGATATAAATAAAAATAAAATTTCGGGACATTGTCAGAACTTTTAAATTATTTAGTGGCAAAAAAGTGCTTATTTCCCTAATACCTAACTTATTAATATAAGCTTTCTTTTTTCCAATAACCAATATCTATGTACATAGTCATATCGTGGTAGATTAGAAAATGTTTAATATAGATTTTTTTTAGTGCTATTGCATTATAATTTGTACTTCATACATTACATATCTGAAAGAAAATAAGTTTTTGATGCATGTAGAGATAATGACTAGGGCCACATAAATATTTTCTTGCAAGTTATATTTTCTGAAAATGTATAATATTATAAAGGGTATGATCCATAAAATTCAAAGGATCTAGATATCAGGTACTTTCATAGATTCGATTTTCAGTAATTGCCATTTTAAAAACTTATGCTAAATGTGTTGCATGTTGCACATTATATAGTATAATTTCAAAGATTTTTGTCATCGGTTTCTTCACTTTCTCCTCTGAATCATAGTGCTTTCTATCTTCAGCGAAAGCTTTAGAATCTCCATGTTTGTTGAGGTACTCCAACACCATGGCCAAGTTCCCACTGTCCACATTGGATAGAGGGATAGTGCCTGCACAGGCATCTTCAATCACGTTTGTGATTATAGCAGCTTGGACAGCAACTGGTTCTCAGGGTTAGAAACTTTTTCTCTGGCGACAACAATGATGCCAAATGATTATGTGAGATGATTTGAAGAAAAACCTTGGAGAGAGTATAGGGATGGGGAATGGATGCAGGGGACTGATGAGGATATGAGAAATATTTATAAGGAAAGGAATGTGCGAGTGGGATGAGGAACCGATTGCGTATGGATTCCTTGGTRCCTCATGGTGAAGAGATTTGAAATATATAAGATTATTTATTTATTATTGGGTTATCATATATTTAAGCTATCAAATAAAAAAAATTCTAGTTCTCACATATTATTTTCACTTGTTTATTTCCTACATTTCTCTCAGAAGCAACAAATATTAGTGTTGCGATTTTTGCTTTAAACCGTAATTGAATCTTCTTTTTCCGAAAGTTATCATTTCTTTTTTGGTTCAATTTTCTATTTTTAATGCATTTCCTTAATTAAATTGTAAATATGCTTAAATCGTTTTCATATATATCTATTTCTTAGCTAAATCTTTTTTTTTAAAAAGTAGCAAAATAAAGGAATTAAAAGTAACGTATTTTGAAAGTAATATTGGTATAAATACGTCATATGGTTAATTTCTAGCGACAGTTGATGATTTGGAGATAAGTATTAGCCATGCCTAAGGAAACTTAGTATTTAATTATTATTTACTAAACAAAACTCTCCCATTCAAGTTATATTACCTCCAAAACTCTATTTGGGTTCATAGCGGGGCCAATTAGATATAAAAAGAAACACATAAATGGCCAACATTTATATACCTTCCCATTAAAGGTTTTAAAAGATATGAACATTAAATTATATGATTCGATTCTTCTCTCTTGAATTTGTAATATAAATAAACCCTCACTTACATTGCAAACATCACAAAATTCAATGTTTCATTGAATTGATGAATTAGTGATTGTACCTCAAACACCAAGGGCTTGAAAATGAAGGGCTTGAAACGGAAGACCAAATCTTTCGGTGATGACCGACATTTGAAAGTTTATGGTAGAGATAGGAGGGTATCTCTATCGGTTGGATGTGCCCAGTGCTTGTTTGGGCTCAATAAGATGTTGGGGCATCAAAGTGCTGGTGAAACTATTCAGTGGTTGCTAAGGGAAGCTTCACCAGCTGTTGATGCTGTTCTTGGCAGAAGGATATGGAGTCCCTCTTTTGATGCCACTGTTCCATGCGGTGCACTACTGATTCCTTTTGCGATTTCTGCTTTCCCAAGGCTTCCATATCCAATTTTTACTGGGGAAACAAGGGCAAGAATTCCTTCTGAGGGTTCTGCTTTCTCTGCTTTCTCAAGGCTCCCAAATCCAATTTTTACTGGGGAATCGAGGGCTAGAAACTCTGGGGCGTAGGCCGATGGGGAGACTTCTGATGATCAAAGTACCTTGGAATTGTTCAAATCATCCTAGTAGCTTCCCTTTTAACAAGCAAGAGTCCACATATAAATACTATGAGGCATGAAATATCATCGTCTTCAATAAATAAAACTAATTCTTGCTTATCTTTTACTCTTTATTTATTTTGACAACTCGACTTGTCATACTCTTAAATCCATCTTACATGATTTTACATGCATGCTTCTTCTCACTTTCTTTTTTTTTATCTTTTGGGGATGATACTTAAGGATTTTAATTATTTATCTGAATTTTTGAAATATATATCAACATAGATTAAAAAAGGATATCAATTAAACAATCTTAATCGTTTTGAAACATAAAAAAAATCATAGACTCTAYTAGAATGACATCTTGATTTAAGAAGTCATCCACTTTTAATTTGAAATATTATTTATTTTAACTCTTAATTCGAGAAGGATTTTATCACATGTGATACAAATGTGAATTTTGTCTTTTTCTTTTTCAAATTTTTATTCGTTAATTAAATCAAGCTTCTTCAATTAAGTCATATCTCTTAAATTAAGCTTCCATCAAAATGAAATAGTCTTCAAGAATAGTACTACTACAATGCTAGATGAATTAGATAAGAAGTCAATAGATTGTTATCTAAGTACTATAATTTGCTCCATCATTTCATGAGTTTATTTATTTTTATTGGAATCTTACTTAGAAATGATTTCCAAATWTATTACTAGCCATTGAAATTTTCAATTATAGAATCATATAAAGACTAACAAATTCTCCAGCCCACCCCCCMAAAAAAAAAAAAAAGAAAAAAAGCAACAATATTTGGCAAAGATGGGTGTTATAAATAAGAAAACTTCGAATAATCGTGAAATATAAGAGATTGGTTATATATGAAGAAAGAAAAATGTGTATTATGTATACCATAAGGGAAATGTGTATATGTAGAAGACTAATGAAAGCTTTAAAATACATCTGAAAAAGTTGCATGAAAATAGAAAAGAAAATGCAACATAATCGTAAAGGAATACATTTGTATTAGGGTTTTGAGAAATTATCTCAACATATTAACACACTCAACAATGGAAAAACAACACCTCCACGGAAAACATTGATTTCGAAAATGAATTCAACGTACAGACATGCTCAAAAGTGGAAAATGATTACGATACTAAATTAGATATTTTGTTTTCTTGAAAAAAGAAGTCATTTGCACATTAATTRGATATAAGGTAGCATCCTAGACATCGTATGCAACTCCGTTACACAACATCATAAACCAACTCCTTCAAAAAGCATCCAAAACATTGATGGACAAAACATCCATATTCTAAACCAATTCCATTTAAAGCATCCTAAACATCAAAAGCAATTGTGCCCAAAATACAACCAGAAGAAGGAGAAGTTAAACAATTTTATTGGGAAGTTAAAAAAAAGAAAAAGAAAGCAAAAACAAAACACATCAAATTACCATATATGCTTCATACCAAATAACCTCATTAAATTTATGGGTTTTTATTGGTCCTGCTTATGCTAATGTTAGTCGGTTTCCCATAATGACATGTCCTAACCGATGAGACAAAGGAGAATTTGAGACTTCCTTTATCATTTTGTTGCCCTCCAAATGAAGTACAAACACTAAATATCAGCTGACGTCTTCATGGAATGTACTGATTGAGTTTTACTAATCTTTTCCCATTCAATTTGTTATCTTAGAGTTGAGATAAAAGCACTAATCGCAATGGACAAAGAGGGATTCGAATTGGATTGAGAGAGAAGTGGAGAAGAGATACAAAAGAATGACATGAAAACTTTTCAAAGACAATTTTTGGTTAAAAAGAGGGAGAGTGAAGGCTAAATAACAAATTTGCCCTTAAAAGACAATTTTGTCCTTTGATAAGTTGGACCACGGACAGAACCTGCATTTGTGTCACCAAATTYTGGCATGAATAGTGATGGAGTGGCATAAATAAAGACTCGAAAAGATGTTAAGGATATAAACAAAAAATAAAGTTGAGTGGAAATAATCAGAACTTCAAAAATTATCTAGTGGCAAAAAAATGCCTTTTTCCCTAATACCCAACTTATGAATATCAACTTACTTTTTGCCAATACAAAATATCTATGTACATAGTCATAGCGTGGTAAAGTATTAAATATTTAATATAGATATATTTTTTAATGCTATTGCATTGATAATTTGTAGTTCATGCATTACATATTGTAGATTTTGAAAGAAAATAAGTTTTGGATGCACGTACCGACAATGACCAAGCATGAAATATCATCATCTTCAGTAAATGAAACTAATTCTTGCTTATCTTTTACTCTTTATTTATTTTGACAATTTGACATGTTATCCTCTTAAATCCATTTCGCGTGATTTTAAATACATTTGTAGTTCTTGTCACTCCCCCCCCCCCCCCCCTCTTTTAGGGATGAGACTTAAGGCTTTTAATTMTKTATCTAAAATTTGAAATATATATGAACATAGATTAAAAAATGGTATGATTAAATAATCTTAATCTTTTTGAAACATTCAAAAATCATAAACTCCATTAAGATGACATCTTGRTATAAGATGTCATCCACTTTTAATTTAACATATTATTTATTTTAACTCTTATTTGGAGAAGGATTTCTTCACAAGTGACAGAAATGTGAATTTTATCTTTTTTGTTCAAATTTTTATTTGTTAATTCAATTAATTTCTCTTCAATTAAGTCATATCTCTTAATTTAAGCTGCCATCCAAATGAAAAAATCTTCAAGAATAGTACTAGTGTGGTGCTAGATGAATTATATAAGAATTCAATAGATTGTTATTTAAGTACTATAAATTTGTCCCGTCATGTCATGAGTTTATTTATTTTTATTAGAATCTAACTTAGAAATGATTTTCAAATTTATTGCTAGCGATTGTAATGTAAAATTTTCTATTATAGAATCATATAAAGACTAACAAATCCCACAAAAAGAAAAAGAAACAGTACTTGGCAAAAATAGATGTTATAAATAAGAAAACTTCGAACAATCGTGAAATATAAGAGACTGGGTATATATGAAGAAAGAAAAATGTAAATTGTGTATAATAAAAGCTTTAAAATACATCAGAAAAAGTTGCATGAAAATATAAAACAAAATGCAATAAAACCGTAAAGGAATACATTTGTATCAGGATTTTGAAAAATTAGCTCAGCATATTAAGACAATCAAAAATGGAAAAATGATACCGCCATGCAAAACATTCTAGGGCTTTGGAAAACAAATTTGACGTACTGACATACACAAAATTGAAAAACGATTACAATGCTAAATTAGAGATTTTGTTTTCCTAAAAAGGGAAGTCATGTGAACATTAACTAGATATAAGGTAGCATCCTAAATATTGTGTGCAACCCTATTACAAAGCATCATAAACCATCTCCTTTCAGCAAAGCCAAAAACATCTATCTTCCAAACCAATTCTATTTAAAGCATTCTAAACATCAAAAGCAATTATGCCCCAAATAAGACTAGAAGATGGAGAAGTTAAACAATGTTGTTTGGAAGGTAGGGGGGGAAAAAAAGCAAAAAAGAAAACACGTCAAATTATCATTATATTTATGGGTTTGAATTGGTCGTGCTTGTGCTAATGTTAGCTGATTTTCAATAATGACATGTCCTAACCGATGAGTCAAAGGAGAATTTGAGCGTTCCTTTGACATTTTGTTGCCTTGCAAATGAAGTACTTCCACTACATGTCCGCTGACTCCTTCATGGATTTTATKGATTGAGTTTTACCAATCTTTACCTATTCAATTTGTTATCTTAGAGTTGAGATAAAAGAAACTAATTGCAAAGGAGAAAGAGGGGATGCAAATTGGATTGAGGGAGAAGTGGAGAAGAGATACAAAAGAATGACATGAAAAATTTCAGCAACAATTCGTTGGTTCAAAGAGGAAGAGCGGAGGCTAAATAACAAATTTGCCCTCAAAAGACAATTGTTTCCTTCGATAAGTTGGAAAATGGAAGGAACATGCATTTGGGTCACAAAATTCTRTCACCATTGGTGTTGGAATGGTTGTGGAATGACAWAAATAAAGACTCAAAWAGATGTTAAAGACATAAATAAAAATAAAGTTGAGGAACACAGTTAGAACTTGAAAAGTTAATTAGTGGCAAAAAGACACCTTTCCCTAACCCAACTTATGAATATCAACTTGCTTTTTGCTAATCAAATACCTACGTACATAGTCATCTGGTGGTCAATTAGATAATATATATATATAGATTTATTTTTTAATGCTATCGCATTGATAATTTTTACATCATGCATTGCATATTGTATATTCTGAAAGAAAATAAGTTTTTGATGCACGTAGCAAAAATGATTAGGGCCACATGAATATTCTCTTGCAATTTATATTTTCTGAAAATGTATAATATTATAAAACATATGATCCATAAAATTCAGAGGATCTAGATATCAAGTACTTTACATTGACTTGATTTTTAGGAATTACCATATTAGAAACTTGTACAAAATGTGTTGCATGTGCCACATTATACAATAATACAACTTAGTGTTAATTTCACTTATCCGTCACAACTTGAATCAGGCACTTGATGGCCAGATAGTTTGCAGTAACGATAATTTCAARGAGTTCCTTCATCGGTTTCTTCACAATCGCGTATGGCATACTGTGTTTTATCTTCTGTAGAAACTTTAGAATCTCCCTGTTTGTTGAGGTACTCCAACACCATGGCTAAGGTCCTGCTAGACATTGGATAGAGGGATGGTGACAGACATCTTCACTCATGTTCCTGAATGTAACACATTCAATAGCAACTGATTCTTTGATGGTTAAATATTTGTCATCCTTGCTTCTCAGGGTTAGAAACCTTTCCTTTGGCGACGACAATGATGTCAGGATGATTATGTGAGATGATTCAAAGAAAAAAACCTACAGAAAGTATAGGGTAGGGGAATGGATGCAGGGGATTGATGAGGATATGAGAAATATTTATAGGGAAAGGAATGTAACAGTGGGATGAGGAATCGAGTGGGTTCGGATTCTTTGGCACCAAGTGGTGAAGAGATTTAAAAATACAAGATTATTGGTTTATTTCTGGGTTATTGTAAATTTAAGCTATCACATAAAAAAAAATGCTAGTTCTCACGTATTGTTTTCACTCGTTTGTTTCCTACTTTATCTCAAAGCAACGAATATTAGTGTTGTGACTTTTACTCTAGAACGTAACTAAATCTTCTTTTTCCGAAAGTTGTCATTCTATTTCTGGTTGAATTTTGTATTCTAGGATAAACTGTTGGATAACGTCATTGTATTTCCTTAATTAAATTGTGCATGTACTTAAATTGTTTTCATATATATCTATTTCTTAGCTAAATCATTTTTTCTTAAAAAGCAGCAAAATAAAGGGATTTAAAGTAGCATATTTTGAAATTWCTATTGGTGTAAATATGTGATATGGTTAATTACCTGCGCCGGAGTTGATGATTTGGAGACAGGTATTGGCCATGCCTAAGAAAACATAGTAATTAATTATTATTAACTAAGCAAGACTCTCCCATTCAAGTTATATTACCTCCTAAACTCCATTTGGTCTCATAATAGGGTTAATTAGATATAAAAAGATACACACAAATGGCCAACATTCATATGCTTTCCCATTAAAGGTTTTAAAATATATGAACATTAAATCATATGATTCGATTATTCTCTCCTAGATTTTTAATATAAATAAATGCTTGCTTAAGTTACAAACATTAAAAAGAAAAAAAAATCAAAGTTGCTTTGAAGTGATGAATTAGTGATGCGTACCTCAAACATCATGGGCTTGAAAATGAAGGGTTGAAACGAGTCATTCGAGGATGACAAACATTTGATAGTTTATGGAAGAGATAGGAGGGTATCTCTATAGGTTGGATGTGGCATGGCTTGTTTGGGCTTAATAAGATGCTAGGGCATCAAACTACTAGGGAAACTGTTGAGTGGTTGCTAAAGGTAGCTGCACCAACGGTTGATGCCGTTCTTGGCCGAAGTACATGTAGTCCCTCCTTTGATGTTGCCRTTCCATGCRATGCACCATTGGTTCCTTCTGCAGGTTCTGCTTTCTCAAGGCTCCCATATCCATTTTTTACTGGAGAAACAAGTGCTAGAATTCTTTCTACAGGTCTTGCTACAACGTGAATCACGCCCTTGATGTCCAGATAGTTTGTAGTTAGGTTAATATTTATCTACTGCAGAAGCTGCAAAATCTCCATGTTTGTTGGTAWACTCCAACACCACAGCTAAGGTCCCACTGTGTACATTGAATAAAGGGATGATGCCTGCACAGGTATCTTCAGTCAGGTTCTTGACTGTAACAACTTGGACAGCAACTGGTTTTTTTATGGTTAAATATTTGTCATCCTTGCTGCTCAAGGTTAGAAATGTTTCCTCCAGTAACRACAATGKTGCCAGGATGATTATGTAAGATGATACAAAGAAAAACCTTGCAGAGAGTATCGGGTTGGGGAATGGATGCAGGGGACTGATGAGGATATGAGAAATATTTATAGGGAAAGGAATGTGCAAGTGGGATGAGGAACCGATTGGATATGGATTCCTTAGCACCTCATGGTGAAGAGGTTTGAAATGTATAAGATTATTGATTTATTATTGGGTTTATCTTAAAATTAAACTTTTGATCGCATAAAAAAATGCTATTTCTCAAATATTGTTTTCACTCGTTATGATTCCTAGATTTTCTCAAATCAATGAATATTAGTGTTGCGATGTATACTTTAGAAAGTAAATGAATCTTCTTTTTCTGAAAGTCGTCATTCAATTTTGGTTCAATTTTCTATTCTATGCTAAATTGTGAAATAAGTTCAATGTATTTCCTTAATTAAATTGTACACACACTRAACTAATTTATTTCATATATATCAATTTTTTAGCTAAATCTTTTCTTTTTCTTAGAAAGCAGCAAAATAATGGGATTTAAATTTTATGTAGTTTAAAAGTAATATTGGTGTAAACATGTCATATGGTTAATTTTTTSCACCAGAGTTGATGATTTCAAGATAACTATTGGCCATGCCTAAGCAAACTTAGTAATTAATTATTATTTACTAAGAATACCTTGCCCAATCGAGTTGTATTACCTCCAAAACTCCATCTCAATTTATAGTGGGGCCAATTATATGCTTTCCAATTCAACATTCTATAAGATATGAACATTGAATCATATGGTTCATTTCTTCCTTCAAGAATTTGTAATATAAATAGATCCTCACTTACATTGCGAACATCAAAAAATTTAAAGTTTCATTGAACTAACGAATTAGAGATGTGTACCTCAAACGCCAAGGGCTTGAAAATGAAGGGCTTGGAACTGAAGACCAAGTATCCCGRTGAAAACTGASATTTGAAAGTTTATGGTAGAGATAAAAGGGTTTCTCTATTGGTTAGATATGTCCAGCACTTATTTGGGCTCCATAAGATGTTGGGGCATCAAACTACTAGGGAATTTGTTGAGTGGTTGCTAAAGGAAGCTACACCCTCTGTTGATGCCATTCTCAGCAGAAGGATTTGTTGTCCCTCTTTTGATGTAGTTGTTCTATGCCGTGCATCGTTGATTCCTTCTATTGTTTTTGCTTTCTCAAGGCTCCTATATCCAGTTTTTATTGGAGTAACAAGTGCTATAATTCCCTTCGCGGGTTTTGCTTTCTCTTCTTTCTCCAAGTTCTCATATCCAGCCAGAACAATCCACCATGGAGTCATGATCTACAAACCAGTAGCATGCTAGAGTTTTGCTCTATCAGTGCCATTCAGCAAATAATGGCGTAAATGAGTACTGCACTAGAAAGGTCCCCTAGACAACAATACCTTAATGCATTGGGTGAATGTCTCAGAGCTTAGCGAATGCCGACATCTCTTGCGGTCATCAAGCACAACCATGGAGCAATTCACAAGTGAGTTGATRCAGAATCTTATTCAACAGTTCGCTACTATTTTTAAGCCTATGCTGCAAAATGAGATCATTACATTGGAGCACTGAAAATATGCTAGATCTTCCCTATATGGTGAGCAAGGCTAGCAACTTGGACAAACTATCTTTCCCTCTATGGAAAAGCATGAGGCTATACAGTCTTGGTTCATGCCAATACCTTAGTTTCCCTCAAATCTCAACTACCCTAGCAAAAGAATTCATCTCAGGTTAGGGGCGTAGTTGGCCAATGGAGTTTTTAACTTCTAGGAAACTCAAATTCCCTRGTAGCCATAACACTCCAAGTACCTCTTTTCAACAGGGGGTAGTACTCCCAATATTACACCGGGGGGCAGGATTAGATATACTCGCCTTATCAAGGTTAAAATGAAACTTCAAGTTGTATGGTGCCTTATTAGGGTGATCAATCATCTAATGCTCAGTTAAGGGTATCCTCAACTGAGCGAGTGGACCAAGCTGTCATACAACCCCCTCTAGTTCCAAGAGTCTAGCTGATGAATTTCCCTCAACAGCCTCAACTGCAACTAATGCAAATTCCATAGCCGGAGCTCTTAGGAGATGGTTTGGATTGAGCATTACTAGAAATGATTGACTAACCAAAGGAAACCTTATCCTGAATGAATAGATAATGCAATTATTTTGCCATGAGGGTACAAGACACAAAATTCACTGCTTTCTCATGAAATGATGAGAAAAYGACCATGGAACATATCAGTCGATTCATAGCCCAATATGGAGAGCTAAGCAATAGTGAGTTGCACAAGCTACAACTTTTCTCTCTATCTCTAGTCAGTGTTGTTTTTTCCCGRTATACAAAATTAATTACCACTAAACTAGGTGGATAGTTGGGCAGAGATGGAACAACCATTCCATGAATGGTTTTATCGGCCTTCAATTGAAGTTTTGATAGCCAATCTACTGGCCATAAAGCAGAAACTAAACGACTATCCCACTGACTTTTTGGGAGAGCTTGAGATGACTGAAAGGAAAGTGCCCCACATTGCTTCCAGAACGAGAGTTTGCTAGAATCCTTATCGACCGAATGAATCCACAACTTAAGGAAAGACTCACCCTCCAGGAGTTCTCAGACTTTTCCAGGCTTTTGTGTCATGCCATGTGGGATGAGGAGTTGATCAAAGAAAAAGAAAAGCTCAGGGCATTAAAATTCATTAGGGGGCAAACTATCATCTCAGTCATTGATGATTAGCTGGTTCTGATGATAAACAACCATAAGATGTTATGGCAGCTAATATTTTCAAGGGGATAGCTTATACATGTCCAGTGCTTAAGCCGATCCGAGGTAAAAAAAAGGTTAAACGAGGTGATTCACCTGCTTATTCTTTCGACAAATCCAAAGCTATGAAAGATAAACAAATCATACTTAGGCTGGCTARAAGATTAATGCAATTGAAGAATTCAAAGGCAAGAGGTACTTCAAATGGTACAACATTTTTAGCTATGTAACTAACTATTAGGGGTGCTCTGTAATGTCATCCGAAAGGCCATTTCAAGTTTGCTGATAAAAAGATATATRAGTCTATCATAGATGTSGATCTTTTCCARCCGCATATACTAGTATTCTGACAACCTAAAAAAAAACCTAAACCCCATAAACTAAGGAGGGTCAAGGAATCCGAAGGTAGCGCTTCAAATAAAAGATCTCTGTCTTCTCAAGAAACAATACGGGTTAAACCAACCAAGGAGGTAAACACTTTGAACTAGCTGATTTGGGAATTTTAGAAGCCAATCAAACAAGTGTGGCTAGAAAAGACAGCTAGGTCAGTTTTTCCAGAGGAGATGATAAGCACTTTGTTTTCTGAAGACTAAAATTTTTAAAGGATAAAAGCATGGCCAAATTCCATCTGAAGGAGGAAAGAATGATAATAGAGATCCCACTTGGCCAGGTGGTTTTGCCAATAGTTTTAAATTTTTGGCCAACCAAGACTCAGAAAAGGAGAGAATAGAGGAAGAGGGTCCATCAAAGGTATCTCCTCAAGAGCATCAATGTTATTGAAAATATTTCTGCATTTAGAAGATATTGAAATATGCTGATTTTTTTGAGAAGAGGAAACTTATAATCTTCTTGAAGTTTGTTCAACTTTTGATAGTTTGTGACAAGTCCTATCTTTTTACAAACTTGTCGAACTCGTCTACAGACATAAAAAGCYTTTGAAGCCCATAGGGTAGAGGAAGGCTTAATAAATTCTTCTTTGAAAGTTATTTTAATTCTGCACTAGCCAACTCATAATGTTTCACATACATGCCAATATGACTACCTTTTATGGAAGTGACTTGTTTTGTTTGAGAAGGAGGACGGGACTTTACTTCATTTAGAGTTTAAAGGGGTTAATCAGACAAATTCTTTAGCTGGAGATATTCTATCAATTGAATGGGGACTACTAAATTAGTTTCGTCAAAGGGAGATCCGGATGAGATTTAGATGATTTTTCCCAAGCCCATCAGGAAGATGGCTAATCACCTCAAGCCGTTATACATAAAATATTAGTTGAATGAACAAGTATTCAACCGAGTATTTTCTGATGCTAGAGCAGTCCTCAATGTTATTCCTATCACTACTCTTAAGAAGTTGGGTAAGCCTCGAGCTAATCTCATGAACACAGATATATGAATGACTAAATTTACAAGAGAAGCTACTCAAACAGAAAGAGTCCTTGTTATAGACGTCACTATTGGCTCAAAAACTAGCATTGTTGCTTTTTTCGCAGTWGCGACTAGACCAATCTACATGATTTTATTGGGTTGTGATTGGATCCATGCCAACCATTGCCTACCTTCCATATTGCATCCACAACTAATGTTTTGGAATGGAGACCAGATGGAAATTGTGCTAGCTAATCAATCCATTCTCAGCAAATGTTCAGATGAGTAAGGTTGTTTGTTACTCTCTTGACTTCGAGCCTTCGAGGTATTCTGAACTGATGTTGCTTGAGAAGTACCACAACTATTCTTTAGTCGAAGAATATCATATCTCAATAGAATGCATCCAAAGGCTTTGGAAGGATTTTGGCCCATTCATCTATTCATAAGATCCAACTGGTGGTAGCTGACACAGAATGGACCGATGAGTCCCAGGAAGTTGTGGAAGTCGAATGGTACCTTAAACAGGCTCTTAGATTTATTTCGCACGATACCCTACTTGAGATTAGTCTCAGGGAAGATGGCAAAAGCATAATAACGAGGGTTAGTGCTCTATTAAAAGAAAAGCAGAGGGAATGCTTGGTTAGCCTGATCAAGAGTACATAGATTGCTTTGCTTGGGATTATTATAAAATGCCAGGACTAGACCGGCAAATTTTGGAACACTATATACTGATTAAAGAAGGTTTTGACGGTCAAAAGCAGACAGCAAGGAGACTCAATCCTGCTCTATTTTCTAATGCAAAAGTTAAAGTAGAACGACTCCTAAAGTGTAATTTTATTAGGACGGCCAAATATACTGAATAGGTGTCAAACATCGTTGCAGTTACCAAAAAAATAACCAATTGTGGGTACGTATTGATATTAGAAATTTAAATCTTGCTACCCCTAAAGATGAATATGCTATGGCCAATATGCAGGTAGATTCGACTAGACAAGTTCTTAATCTTCATGGACGATTATCTTGGACATAACCAGATCTTTATAGCCAAAGAGGACATCCACAACATTGCCCTTAATGCCCGGGGGCTATCAACTTATTCGAATGGGTTTGTCACCCCTTTCAATTTAAAGAATGCTGAGGACACTTTATAGCAAGCAATAGGTATGATCTTTCATGAAATTATCAGCCARAGTACGAAAGTGTATATAGATGCTCTGGTMTTCCAATTAGCCTTATTTCTCAGCATTTAGCCAATGTTGAGAAATCTTGGTCATCAAAAGTTCTTTTGGTGTATCAACTGGAATTTCTTCGTGTTTTTGGTGCATCAAAAGAAATTTAAGCTAGATGCAAATAAAGTTAAGGCCATTTTAGAGGCTAGACCCAAAGGAACAAGAGATAATTATAGAGTCTGATTGGCACAATCAATTTCCTGAGAAGGTTTCTAGCAAATTCGACTGGTAAGCTGAAGGTTTTTTCTTCTCTACTCAAGTTGCAATCAACAACTAAGGGATACCCCATGAGATGAGAGGCCTATGAAGTTTTACRTCTCAGCRGCTGAGGAATTTATCAATTATCCTTTGGCCCTGGACGATAATGACCGCACAAAATAAGCTATGAACTACTTCAATCGATCCCTAAATGATGCTGAAATAAGTATTTACGTATAGAGAAACTATGCCTTTCTTTATTCCATGATTATGTAAAAACTGGAATATTACCACCTTTCGACTGAGGTCAATGTAGTATGCAAAGTGGACATGGTTAGGTTTCTTCTAAATGGGCCACTATTGCACGRATGCCTAATGAGATGTGCTGTACAATTACTAATTTTTTCTCTAAAGTATATCCCTCTGCAAGACGTTAAAGGATAAGCCATTACCAACTTTTTAGCTGAACATCCGTGCTTGGACATACCCGACCCTTGGATCGAAGCTTAGTAGATTATCAGCTGAGGGGCAAGAGTAGGAATTTCGATTACCAACCCTGTTGGTCTTAAAGGTTACTTTGTCTTTGAGACTGAGAAAGGCTGTTCCAAAAACCAAGAAAAATAAAAAGCCCTGATCCTAGGCTTGGCAATTGTTGTTATCCATGAAAACTCAAGTCATGATTCTTAATTGCTCATTTGAAAACTATCAGAAGAGTATAGATGTTCAAATATCAAACTTCTAGAACTTACCAAGAGGCTCAGTCCTTATTCAGGCAATTCTCTGATGTGGTGATTATGCATGTGCCTAGAAGAGAGAATGAAGAGGCCAATGATTTGGCTCAATACGTCTCAAGATACGAATTATATATATATTGATAATCAGGAAACAGCCGATTAGAGGACCGAGTTAATGGCCTATTTAATTGATCTTCTGATCAAGGTCAGTAAACGGCTTAGACATAAATCCTTGAACTATATTGTTGTTGGTGATGACTTGTTTAAAAATAGCTATGAGGGGCTTCTATTAAAGTGTCTAAGCAAAGACGAAGCTGCGAGAGCTTTGGTCGAGGCCCACAAGAGAGCTTGTGGAGCAGATCAAGTTGGACTGAAGCTAGGGTAGGCCCTGCATCGACATGGTTCATATCATTTGACTATTACAACTGACTATCAAGCTTATGCTAAAGGCTGTGAGGCTGGCTAGAAATATGAGCACCTCTTGAACATCCCATTAGCAATCTTCATGCTATTGTCAAGTCGTGGCCTTTCAATGGTTGGGCTATGGACTTCATTGGCAAAATCTATCCTCCTTCTTCCAATGCGAATTCGTTTATCTTGGTAGCCACTAATTATTTTAATAAGCAGGTAGAGGCWTAGTCGATGGTAAAAGTAACTCCAAAGGCAGTTATTGCTTTAGTGAAACATCAAATTATATATCGGTTCTAGATACCTGAATCCATCACAGTCAACCAGGGAACTATGTTTACTAGAATAGGGTGGCCTCATTTGTGCAACAGTTCAATATCAAGTTTAGGTATTGTACTCCTTATATGCCCAGGCTAATGGATAGGCTGAGGCTACCAATCAGGTCAATATAATCAAGAAGTCTATAAAGGATAGTCACAAGAGATGGCATGAGATCTTACAGGAGTTTTTCTGGGCATATAGAAATTCATTCGAAATGGCTATTGGTTTGACTCTGTATTGGCCAACTTAGGGCTAGGATGCCATCCTTTTTGCGGAAATCAACAAAAGGTCGGATAGGGCAACTTTCTAGTGATAACTTATATTTAGTCGACTATTAACAAGCATTACTCATGGAAATTGACTAACTAGATGAAGACAGATGGCTAGCCTTTGAGCACATTATGAGATATAAAGAGAAGGTAGCTAGAACATGAAATCGGCACGTGCGTATTAGGTAATTTGAGGAAGGAAATACTATGTACATAGGAATATCATGGTAATTTGTAATGATAATTTGTACTTGATACATTACAAATTGTAGATTTTGAAAGAAAAAAGTTTTTGATGCACGTAGCAACAATGATAGGGCCACATAAGTATTTTCTAGCAAGTTATATTTTCTAAATATGTATAATATTATAAAAAGTGTGATCCATAAAATTCGAAAGATCTAGATATCAAGCACTATACATATGTTCATTTTGCAGGAATTGCCATATAAAAACTTGTACCAAATGTGTTTCATGTTGCACATTGTACAATAATACAACATACTGTTAATTTCAACTTACTAATTAGCTCGTTGCAACTTGAATCAAGCCCTTGATGTCTAGATAGTTTGCAATTAGGATAATTTCAAAGAGTTCCTTCATTAGTCTCTTAACAATCTCCTTGGCACTTTTATCTTTTGTGGAAACCTYAGAATCTTCATTTTTGTTGAGGTACTCATACACCATAGCTAAGGTCCCACTGTCTACATTGGATACAGGGATGGTTCCTGCAYAGCCATCTTCAACCAAGTTCCTGATTGTAATAGCTTGGACAACAACTGGTYCTCTGATGGATAAAGATTTGTCATCCTTGCTTCTCAAGGTTAGAAATTTTTCCTCTGTTGACGATGATGATGCCAGGATGATTATGTGAGATGATTCAAAGAAAAACCTTGGACAGAGTATAAGGTTGGGGAATGGATGCAGCAGACTGATGAGGAAATGAGAAATATTTTTAGGGAAAGAAACGTGGCGGTGGAATGAGGAACCRATTGGGTTTGGATTCCTTGGCACGTTGTGGTAAGGATATTTGAAATATATATGATTATTGATTTATTATTGGTTTATCTTAAATTTAAGCTTTTGATCACATAAACAAATGCTAGTTCTCATATATTGTTTTCCCTCGTTTGTTTCCTAATTTTTTCTCAAACAAAAGAATATCAGTATTGCGACTTTTGCTTTATAATGTTACTGAATCTTCTTTTTGCGAAAGTTGTCATTCCTTTTCTAGTTCAATTTTCTACTCTATGACAAATTGTGSRATAACTTCAACCTATTTCCTTAATTAAATTGCACATTCACTTAAATTGTTTCTTTCATATATATCAATTTCCTAGCTAAATCTTATTTTTCTTAAACAACAGCAAAATAATAGGATTAAAAGTAATGTATTTTGAAAGTGAAATTGGTGTAAATATGTCATATGTTTAATTTACTGCACCAGTATGATTTCGGCACAAGTATTGACCATGCCTAAAGGAACTCAGTAATGAATTATTATTTACTAAGCAAAACTCTCCCATTCGAGTTGCATTGCCTCTAAAACTCTATCTGGGTTCATAGTGGGCCCAATTAGATATAAAAGGAAACACACAATTGGCCAACATTTATATGCTTTTTAATTAAAGTTTTTAGAAGGTATGAACATTGAATCATATGATTCACTTCTTCTCTCTTGAAATTATAATATAAATAAATCCCCACTTACATTGCAAATATCAAAAAATTCAAAGTTTCGTTAAACTGACGAATTAGAGATCGTGTACCTCAAACACTAACGGCTTGATTGAAGGGCTTGAAACTATAGACCAAGTTTTCTGGCGATAACGCATTTGAAAGTTTATGGTAGAGATAGGAGGATGAGCCCAACACTTGTTTGGGTTGAATAAGATGTTAGGGCATTAAAATGATGGTGAAACTGTTGAGTGGTTGCTAAAGGAAGCTTCACCCATAGTTGATGCTATTCTTGGTAGAAGGATGTATATTCCATATTTAACACCTTTAGATTAGGAATTGTCCTAGGCTGAGAATATTACATTACCTTACTCATAGAACAATCAACTACTATAGAAAATAAAAGAAGTCTTAACCCTTGCCAAAGACTTTATAAAAATCCTACAGAGTTTCCTCTGTAATTTCCATAATCACCCCCTGCATATATTCAAAAAGTTCTCAACATTTTCAAACACCCATTCACAATATACACTCCAACCCAAATAAACATCCAATGTAAAGAGTAATGTGCTCCAACCAATCTCTTACTAACCCAACAATTATTCAAACTAAAATTTCAAGAACCTGAGTGAATTTAAAACAAAATCAGCTAAACCAAATAAGAAATGCTTACTAATAAACAAAAAACCATTCTAGTCAACAACCATCTTAATCCATAACATTCATTTAAATTAACTTCAGGGTATCATGGTTTGCCCACAAGCGTCCTCCTCGCACCATCTGGCAACACATCATCAGAAATGCAAATGAGAGAAATGGAATGAGCTATAAAGATCAATAAGCAAATCTCATGCATGAATGCATGAATATGCCCTACATGCCATAAATTATAAAACCTCATTTTCTCAATRAAAGCTTTCAAATCATTTTCTTATATAACCTTTCCATGAAAATCTTTCCTTTCAAAATGTATAACTTGTAAAAACCTTTCATTTCATTACATTTGTGAGTTCATTGAGTGTAACGCCTAGCCATTAAGCTCTGCAGTGGGCCATAGTTATTTTCAACTCGATTACATTCCTACAGGTAGTACCGCAAAGCAGTTAATATTCCTTTACTTTTCCTTTCATCTCTTCACCTCCCAAAGGTGAATCATTACCTACCTGCCAGAAGGTCGGTTCGAGTGCGCCAGTCCCCCGCGCCCCATTTCCCACTCACATCTTTCATGGCTAGGTTTACAATCTTTTTCAAAAACTTTAAAATTTTCCTGAACATGTTACAATTTATAAAATACATTCCCTTTCAAAATTTCATTTCCTAAACCATTCATTTTCTAAATGTATGAATGACTCATGCTAGGAATGATGTAGAACACTAATAACATGCCCATGACATGAAATGCATACAATTGTAATTAACATACCATTYGACATAATAATGGTACAAGATATGAAACACGTAAAAACATTCCACATGAAAACACATTTCATAGTATAATCCCATACCACCACCACATAACACACAACAAAAGTGATAGGTGGGTATGGGGGTTTACTTACATAGAATCTCATATATAACACATTAATCCACCTAAAGGAATTCAGATACATTCATTCATAAGTGTTAATGAAATGTGAGAATTTACTTACATAGAACTCAAATTCAATACACATTCAATTCACCTAAGAGCAATTTAACTATAACCACAACACATATATATTGATGAGAATGTGAGAATTTACTTACATATAGTCCTTCGTAAATTTGTTTCCTTTCGCTAGCGGGGTGCCTTAGTTGTCCACAACGTTAATGTGGCACAGTATCCTAATATTATTACACAAAGAATATTCATCTAAAACTTGATTAACCAAACACATTTATTTAATACAGGTGTTTACCGTTAATACCTTCATCATTTTTCATATGGTGACTTTAACCAAACAATTTTTCAAGATGAATTTCCATGTCAATAAAAATTGAACTACTAATAGTAYAATTTAATTTCATGACTCCTAATTTGTTCTTAAAATAACAATAATAATTATATCACAATATACATTATTTTGCCATACAACCCTAAATTTCACCATAAATTATATTTCAATATATTTCTAGAATTATATCCTTCTTTACTTAATCGTAAAAACTTAAACTTCAATTAGACATATTCCATATTTTTCCTTAATTATTATTACATAATACAAAACCTAGGCCATTCAGCTAATTTAAATAAAGAAACTAAGGATTCACCTCGAATCCCGAACCTTAGGTGTGGTATCGAGTCTAAGGTGTAATGGTGTCAATCATGCTCGAGAAAGAAATACGCTTCGAGCATGCGAACGGCGGTCCTGGTGGCGCAAGTGCTGCGCGCGCGCTACTGGCTCAAGCTAACTGCTCACGTTGCCTGGTAACCTGGGCATCTGGACACCTGGTCACTGGGCATCTGGGTGCCTGGTCGTTTGATGAGAATGGAGGAGATGGAGTGGCGTTTGGCATCAGTAGAGAAGAGGAGGGAGGGAGAGAAAGAGAGAGAGAGAAAGAGGGTGGGAAGGCTGGATCGGTAAGGGCAAGGGAGGAGTCGCCGGTTGGTAGTAGCTATGGTTAGGAGGTTTAGGTTAAGGGTTTTCTTTGGGAAAAGGATGAATAGTAATCTTCATCTTTAAATATTTTTTTTAAAGCTAACTTAACCCTAACTAAAATTTCTTCGTGGGCCATTTTTATTACTTAACCAACTAAGCCCAACCAAATTAAAATCTATTAGTTTTCTTCTGGCCCAAAATCGAACCCTAAATCCAATTTTAGATTTGAACAAGAAGAGGACAGGCTCTAGTGGGTCAAGTCTAAATTAATTAACTAAGACTTCTAATTAAAGTAAACTAGCAAAATTTCACCTTTAAATAAACATACTTACACATTAACGCATAACAAAAAATAAATCAAGGAAATAATTATTTATTTCTGATTGGCACATCGAACGTTACGGTCTACAAGTCTTTTCACTATAAATTAATCAATGTACTAAAAATCATGCATAGAATCTAATTAGTGGATTAGAACATAAATTGTCTATATATATATATATATAAAGTTCAAAAGGAAAAACAGAAACTAAATCTCGGGTATTACACCATCTTTTGATGCTGCTGTTCTATGCGTGCACCATTGATTCCTTTTGCAGGTCCTGCTTTCTCATAGCTCCCATATCAACTTTTTACTGGAGAAATGAGTGCTAAAATTCCTTCTACAAGTTCCACTTTCTCTGCTTTCTCAAGGCTCCTATATCCAATTTTTACTGGATAAACAAGGGCTAGAAGATCTTGATCGAAGGCCGACATAGAGACTTCGATTGATCAACATACCTTGCAATTGTTCAAATTATCCTAGTAGCTTCCCTTTCCACAAGCATGAATCCAAATAAAAACACTATAAGTCATGAAATCATTGTTTTCAATAAATAAAACTAATTATTTTGTTTATTTTGACAACGTGACTTGTCATTCTCTTAGATCCATATCACATAATTTGACATACATACATGCTTCTTGCAACTTTTATTTATTTTTTTTCTTTTGGGGAAGAGACTTAAGGTGTTTAATTATTTATCTAAAATTTTGAAATATAATATCAACATAGATTAAAAATGGTATCAACTAAATAATCTTAATCTTTTTGAAATATCCAACAATCTTAGGCTGCATGAGGATAACATCTTACTCTAGGATGTTATCCACTTTTAATTTAAAATATTATTTATTTTGACTCTTAATTCGAAAAGGATTTATTCACATGTGATACAAATGTGAATTTCAACTTTTTGTTTTCAAATTTGTACTCGTTAATTCAATTAATTTCTCTTCAATTAAGTCATATCTCTTAATTTAAACTGCCATTTAAACTTCCATCCAATGTTTTATTCTTAAACAATAGTAGTAGAACAGTGCTAGATTAATTAGATAAGAAGTCAATAGATTGTTATCTAAGTAGTATAATTTACCCCATCATTTCTTGAGTTTATTTATTTTTATTAGAATCTAATTTAGAAATGATTTTCAAATGTATAGTAGCTATTCTGATGTAAAATTTTCAAGTATAGAATCATAAATTGACTACAAATACTAGAAAAGAAAAAGAAACAATGTTTGGCAAAAATAGGTGTTATAAAAAAGAAAACTTCGAATAATCATAAAGTATACGAAAATGGTATATATGAAGAAAGAAAATACTGTGTGTACCAAGAGGGATATCTGTCTATGAAAAAGCCAAATGAAATCTTTAAAATACATCCAAAAAGTTGCATGAAAATATAAAACAAATTGCAACGGAACCATAAAGGATACATATACTTTAGGGTTTTGAAAAACTAGCTCAGGATTTTAACACACTCTAAAGTGGAAAAACAATACTGTGACGAAAAGCATTCTAGGATATTGAAAAACTAACTCAACATATTGACATACTTAAAAGTGTAAAAATGATTAGCATCCTAAATTAGAGATTTTGTTAGCATCCTAAACATCATATCCGACCCATAGACCAACTCCTTTACAAAGCATCATCCTAAACATTGATGGACAAAATATACATCCCCTAAACCAATTCTATTCTAAAGCGTCCTAAACATCAAAAATAATTATTCCAAAAATACAAGCAAAGAGGAGAAGTTAAACAATGTTGTTTGGAAGCACAAAAAAGCAAAAAAAAAATGAAAAGAAAAGAAAGAAAGAAAAAGAAAAAATTAAAAAGGAGAACACATCATATTACCACATCACAACCAAATAATGTCATTATATTTATGGGTTTGTTTTGGTTCTGCTTGTGCTAATGTTAGCTAGTTTTCCATAATGACATGTCCTAATCGTTGAGATAAAGGAGAATTTAAGCATTCCATTGACATTTGGTTGCCTTGAAATAAAATACTTCCACTAAATGTGGCTGACTTCTTCATGGATTGTACAGATTGAGATTTATCAATCTTTTCCCATTCAATTTGTTATCGTACGGTTGAGATAAAAAACTTTAATTGCAAAGGACAAAAAGGGAATTCAGACTTGATTGAGGGAGAAGTGGAGAACAGATACAAAAGAATGACTTGAAAAATTTCAGCAATAATTCGTGGGTTAAAAAGAGGGAGAGCAAAGGTTAAATAACAATTTTCCCTTAAAAGATAATTTTGTCCTTTGATAAGTTGGAACACRRAGCGAATGTGCATTTGGTTCACCGAATCCTGCCACGAACAGTGRTTGAGTMGCATAAACAAAGAGTCAAAAAAATATTAAGGATATAAATAAAAATAAAGTTGAGGGACATAGTCTGAACTTCAAAAATTGTTTAGTGGCAAAAAAATGCCTTTTTAGTATCAACTTGCATTTTGCCAATACAAATATCTACATACATAGTAATAGCATGGTAAATTAGAAAATATTTAATATAGATTTATTTTTTAATGCTGTTACATTAATAATTTGTACTTCATGCATTACATATTGTAGATTTTGAAAGAAAATAAGTTTTTCATGCATGTACCAACAATGACTAGAGGCACATAAATATTTTCTTGCAAGTTATATTTTCTTAAATGTATAATATTTATAAAGCGTATGATCCATAAAATTTGGAGCATCTAGATATCAAGTACTGTTCAGAGATTTGATTTTCATTAATTGCCATACTAAAATTGTGCCAAATGTGCTGCATGTTGCACATTGTATAATAATACAGCTTACTATTAATTTCAACTTACTGATTAATCCGTTACAATTTGAATCAAGCCCTTGATGTCCAGATAGTTTGCACTTAGGATAATTTCAAAGAGTTCCTTCATTAGTTTCTTTACTTTCTCCTCTAAGTCATAGTGCTTTTTATCTTCTGCAGAAGCGTCAGAATCTCCATGTTTGTTGAGGTACTCCAACACCATGGCTAAGGTCCCATGTCTACATTGGATAGAGGGATGGTGCCTGCATAGGCATCTTCAGTCATGTTTTTTATCATAATAGCTTGGAGAACAACTGGTTCTTTGATGGTTAAATATTTGTCATCCTTGCTTCTCTAGGGTTAGAAACTTTTTCTCCGGCAACGGCAATGATGCCAGGATGATTACATGAGATGATTCMAAGAAAAAGCTTAGAGAGAGTATGGGGCTGGAGAATGGATGCTGGGGATTGATGAGGATATGAGAAATATTTATAGGGAAAGGAATGTGCGAGTGGGATGAGGAACCGATTGGGTATACATTCCTTGGCGCCTTGTGGTGAAGAGATTTAAAATATATAAGATTATTGCTTTATTACTGGGTTATCTTATATTTAAGCTATCAAATAAAATAAAAAAAATTGCTAGTTCTCACATATTTTTTTCACTTGTTTATTTACTACATTTCTCTCAGAAGCAACGAACATTAGTATTGTGACTTTTGCTTTAGAACGTAAGTAAATCTTCTTTTTCCAAAGTTGTCATTCCTTTTCTAGTTGAATTTTGTTTTCTATGATAAACTGTTGGATAACTTCAATGTATTTCCTTAATTAAATTGTACATACGCTTAAATTATTTTCATATATATCTGTTTCTTAGCTAAATCATTTTTTTTTAAAAAGCAGCAAAATAATGGGATCTAGAGTAACATATTTTGAAAGTAACATTGGTGTAAATATGTCGTATGGTTAATGATTTGGATATAGGTATTGGCCATGCCTAACGAAACTTAATAATTAATTATTATTAAGTAAGCAACACTCTCCCATTCAAGTTATATTACCTCCAAAACTCCATCTGGTCTCACAATGGGGCCAATTAGATATAAAACGAAACACACAAATGACCCGCATTGATATGCTTTCGCATTAAAGGTTTTAAAAGATATGAACATTAGATCATATGATTCGATTCTTCTCTCCTGAATTTGTAATATAAATAAACCTTTACTTACATTAAAACATCCCAAAATTCAAAGTTCCTTTGATGTGACTAATTAGTGATGCGTACCTCAAATGCCAAGGGCTTGAAAATGAAGGGCTGAAAAGGAAGATCAAGTCTTTCGGGGATGACCGACATTTGAAAGTTTATGGAAGAGATWGGAGGGTATCTCCACCTGTTGGATGTGCCAGCGCTAGTTTGGCCTCAATAAAATGCTGGGGCATCAAACTATAGGGAATACTGTTAAGTGATTGCTAAAGTAAGCCACATGCACTGTTGATGTCCATGAGTAGTCCCTCTTTTGATGCTGTTGCTCCATGTGGTGCATAGTTGATTCCTTCTGCGGGTTCTGATTTCACAAGGCTTCCATATCTAGTTTTTACTGGGGAAACAAGTGCTAGTATTCCTTCTGTCGGATCTGCTTTCACTTCTTTCTCCAGGCTTCCATATTCAATCTTCTTTCTCGATGCTCCCATATTGATTAGGATGACTTCTTGATCTAAGATGTCATCCACTTTTAATTTAAAATATTATTTATTCTGACTTTTAATTTGAGAAAGCTTTCTTCACAAATGATACAAATGTGATTTTTTTTCAAATTTTTACTCATTAATTCAATCAATTTCTCGTCAATTAATTCATATCTCTTAATTTAAGTTGCCATTTAAGCTTCCATCCAGATTAAATAATCTTCAAGAATAGTACTATACAGTGCTAGATTAATTAGATAACAAGTCACTAGATTGTTATCTAAGTACTATAATTTGCCCTGCCATTTCATGAGTTTATTTATATTTATTAGAATCTAAGTTAGAAATGATTTTAAAATTCATTACTAGCCATTCTAATGTAAAATTTTCAATTATAGAATCAAATGAAGACTAACAAATCCCCCCGTCCAAAAAAAAAGAAAAAAACGAAACAATACTTTGCAAAAATAGGTGTTATAAATAAGAAAACTTTGAAGAATCATTAAATATAAGAAACTGGGTATATATGAAGAAAGAAAAATGTATATTGTGTATACCATGAGGGATATGTGTATATGTAAAAAACTAGTGAAAGCTTTAAAATACATCTGAAAAAGTTGCATGAAAACATTCAACAAAATGCAAGAAACCATAAAGGAATACATATATTTTTGGGTTTTGAAAAACTAGCTCAGAATATTAACACACTCAAAAATGGAAAAAAATGATATAGAAATGGAAAACATTTTAGAATTTTGAAAAACGAATTGAATTTACTGACATACTCAAAAGTGAAAGAACGATTATGATACTAAATTAGAGATTTTGTTTTCCTGAAGAGAATAGTCATGTGAACATTAACTAGACATAAGGTAGCATCCTAAACATCATGTGTAACCCCATTACAAAGCATCCTAAACATTGATGGACAAAACATCCATTCTCCAAACCAATTCCATTTAAATCATCCTAAACATCAAAGGCAATTATGCCCAACATACAACCTGAAGAAGGAGAAGTTAGACAATGTTGTTTTGAAGTAAAAAAAGGAAAATCAAAAAGAAAACACATCAAATGACCATAYAAGCTTCACAATCGAATAACCTCATTATGTTTATGGGTTTGTAATGGTCCAACTTTATCTGATGTTAGCCCGTTTCCCATAATGACATGTCCTAACCAACGAGACAAAGGAGAATTTGAGCGTTACTTTGACATTTGGTTGCCTTGCAAATGAAGTACTTCCACTAAATGTCGGCTGACTTCTTCATGGATTGGACAGATTGAGTGTTACCAATCTTTTCCCATTSAATCTGTTATCTTAGAATTGAGATAAAAAAAACTAATTGCAAAGGAGAAAGAGGGGTTTCGGATTGGATTGAGGGAGAAGCGGAGAATATATACAAAAGAATGATATGAAAARCTTCAGCAACAATTCGTTGGTTAAAAAGAGGGAGAGCGAAGTCTAAATAACAAATTTTCCCTTAAAAGACAATATTTTTTCTTCGATAAGTTGCAACAGGAATTGAATGTGCATTTGGTTCACTGAATTCTGCCACGAACAGTGGTGGAGTGGCATAAGAAAGTTAAAAAATGTTAAGGATATAGATAAAAATTAAGTYGAGGGACTTAATTAAGTCAGAACTTCAAAATTATTTAGTGGCTAAAATGCCTTTTTCCCTAATACCCAACTTATGAATATCAAGTTACTTTTTGCAATTACAAGTATCTATGGATATAGTCATACCGTGGTAAATTAGAAAATATATAATATATAATATAGATTTATTTTTTAATGCCATTGCATTGATAATTTGTAGTTCATGCATTATGTTACTGTAGATTTTGAAATAAATTAAGTTTTTTGATACATGTATCAATAATGACTAAGGCCACATATATATTTTCTTGCAAGTTATATTTTCTGGAAATGTATTCTATCATAAAGTGTAGGATCCATAAAATTTGAAGGATCTAGATCTCAAGTATTGTACATAGATTCGATTTTCAGGAATTGCCATATTAAAAATTTGTGCCAAATGTGCTGCATATTGCACATTATACAACAATACAGCTTAGTGTTAATTTCAACTTACTAATTAATCCATTACAAATAGATTGTTATCTAAGCACTATAAATTTGCTTCGTCATTTCATGAGTTTATTTGTTTTTATTAGAATCTAACTTAGAAATGATTTTCATATTAAGTACTAGCCATTCTGATGTAAAATTTTCAATTCATAGAATCATAAAAAGACTAACAAATCCCCTCCCCCCCCCCCCCCCCCCCCCCAAAGGGGGAAAAAAAAAAAAAAAGAAACAATACTTGGCAAAAATAAGTGTTATACATAAGAGAACTTGGAAAAATCGTGAAATATAATAAACTAGATATATATGAAGAAAGCAAAATGTATACTGTGTCTATGTAAAAGACTAATGAAAGCCTTAAAATACATCTGAAAAATAGCATAAAAATAGAAAAACAAAATGCAACGAAACCGTAAAGGATTACATGTAATTTAAGGTTTTGAGAAACTAGCTCAGCATATTAAGACACTCAAAAATGGAAAACCGATACAGAAACTGAAAACATTTTAGGATATGGAAAAACGAATTCAAGGTACTGACATGCTCAAAAGTGGAAAAAAGATTATGATACAAAATTACTGACTTTGTTTTCCTGAAAAGAGAAATCATGTGAACATTAATTGGATATAAGGTAGCATCCTGAAGATCATACGCAACCCCATTACAAAGAATCATAAACCAACTCCTTTACAAAGCATCCTGAACATTCGCGGACAAAACATCCATCCTCTAAACCAATTTCCTTTAACGCATCCTAAACATCAAAAGAAATTATGCCCAATATACAACCAGAAGAAAGAGAAAGTTAAACAATCTTCTTTGGACGTAAAAAACAAAAGCAAAAAGAAAACACATCAAATTTCCAGATATGCTTCACAACTGGATAACCTCATTTTATTTATAGTTTTGTTGTTGTCCTGCTTGTGCTAATGTTAGTTGGTTCCCGTAATGACATGTCCTAGCCGATGATACAAAGGAGAATTTGAGCTTACTTTGACATTTTGTTACCTTGCAAATGCAGTACTTCCACTAAATGTCGGGTGACTTCTTCATGGATTGTACGGATTGAGTTTTATCAATATTTTTCCATTCAATTTGTTATCTTAGAAATGAGGTAAAAAAATTAATTGCAAAGGAGAAAGAGGGGATTCRAATTGGATTGAGGGAGAAGTGGAGAATACAAAAGAATGACACGAAAAATCTCAACAACAATTCGTTGGCTAAAAAACGGGAGAGTGAAGGCTAATTAACAAATTTGCCCTTAAAAGAAAATTTTGTCCTTCAATAAGTTGGAGCGCGGAGGGAACATGCATTTGGTTCGCTGAATTCCGCCATGAACAGTGGTGGAGTGGCATAAAGAAAGAGTCAAAAAAATGTTAAAAGGATATAAGAAAAAATAAAGTTGAGGGATATAGTCAGAACTTGAAGAATTATTTAGTGGAAAAAAAAGCCTTTTTCCCTAAAACCCAAATTATGAATAACAACTTATTTTTTTCCAATACAAATATCTATGTGCATCGTCATAAGTGTGATAAATTAGAAAATAGTTAATAAAGATTTATTTTTTAATGCTATTTTATTGATAATTTGTACTTCATGTGTTACATGTTGTAGATTTTGAAAGGAAAATAAGTTTCTGATGCACGTATTGACAATGACCAAGGCCACAAATATTTTCGTGCAAGTTATATTTTCTTAAAATGTACAATATTATAGAAGCGTTGGATCTATAAAATTTGGAGAATCTAGATTTCAAGTGCTGTACATAGATTCGATTTTCAGGAATTGTCATATTAAAGATTTGTGCCAAATGTGCTGCATGTTGCACATTATACAATAATACAGCTTAATGTTAATTTTTACTTACTAATTAATCTGTTACAACTTGAATCAAGCCGTTGATGTCCAGATAGTTGCAGTCAGGATAATTCCAAAGATTTCTGCCATCTATTGCTTCACTTTCTCCTCCGAATCATACTGCTTTTTATCTTCTGCAGAAGTTTTAGAATCTCTACGTTGGTTGAAACCACGTATAAGGTCCCACTGTCTACATTGGATAGAGGGATGGTGCCTGGAAAGGCATCTTCAATCAAGTTCCTGATCTTAACAACTTGGATAGCAATTGGTTCTTTAATGATTAAATATTTGTCATCCTTGCTTGTCAGGGTTAGAAAGTTTTCATCTGGCAATGAAAATGATGCCAGGATGATCATGTGAGACGATTCCAAGAAAATCTTAGAGAGAGTATAAGGTTGGGGAATGGATGCAGGGGACTCATGAGGATAAGAGAAATATTTATAAGAAAGGAATGTGCGAGTGGGGTGGGGGACCGATTGGGTATGGATTCCTTGGCGCCTCGTGATGAAGAGATTCGAAATATATAAGATTATTGATTTATTGTTGAATTATCTTAATTTTAAACTTTTGATCACATAAATAAATGCTAGTTCTCATATATTGTTTTCACTTGTTATGATTCCTAGAATTTTCTCCAAGCAACGAATATTAGTGTTGCGATTTATACTTTAGAACGTAAATGAATCTTCCTTTTTCGAAAGTTGTCATTCCATTTTTGGTTCAATTTTCTATTCTATGATAAACTGTGAAATAAGTTCAATGTATTTTCTTAATTAAATTGTACATATGCTGGACTTTTTTCTTTCATATATATTGATTTCTTAGCTAAATCTTTTTTTCCCCTAAAAAGTAGCAAAATACTGGGACTAAAATTTAACTGGTGTAAATATGCCATATGGTTAATTTCTTGTACCAGAGTTAATCATTTCAAGACAAGTATTGGCCATGCCTAAGAAAATTTAGCAAATAATTGTTGTTCACTAAGCAAAACACTCTCAATCGAGTTGTATTACCTCCAAAACTCCATCTCGGTTTATAGTGGGGCCAATTGTATGCTTTCCAATTAAAGGCTTTATAAGATATGAACATTGAATCATATGGTTTGTTTCTTCTCTCCAAAATTTGTAACATAAATAAATCCCCACTTACATTGTAAACATAACAAAATTCAAACTTTCATTAAACTGGTGAATTAGAGATGTGTACCTCAAACATTAAGGGCTTGAAACTAAAGACCAAGTGTCCTGATGACCAACATTTGAATGTTTATGGTAGAGATAGAAGGCTTTCCCTGGGTTAGATATGCCCTGCATTTGTTTGGGCTCCATAAGATACTGGCGTATCAAACTACTGGGGAAACTATTGAGTGGTTGCTAAAGGAAGCTACACCCACTGTTGATGCTGTTCTTGGCAGAAGGATGTGTAGTCCCTCTTTTGATGCTGCTGTTCCATGCGGTGCACCGTTGATTCCATCTGCTAGTTCTGCTTTTCTCAAGGCTCCAATATCCAGGTTTTACTGGGGAAACAAGTGCTCGCACTCCTAAGGGTTTGCTTTCTCTTTTTTCTCAAGGCTCCCATATCCAATCTGCTTTCTCCAGGATCCATTATCTATTATCCATTAGGATGACGTCTTCACAAGCGATACAAATGTGAATTTTAACATTTATTTTTAAACTTTTACTCATTAGTTCAACCAATTTCTCCTCAATTAAGTCCTATCTCTAAATTTAAGCTTCCATCGAATAAAATAATCTTCAAGAATGGTATTGTACAGTGCTAAATTAATTAGATAAGAAGTCAATAGATTGTTATCTAAGCACTATAATTTCCCTCATCATTTCATGAGTTTATTTATTTTTATTAGAATCTAACTTAGATATGATTTTCTAATTTATTACTAGTCATTCTGATGTAAAATTTTGCATTAAAGGATCGTATAAAGACTAAGAAGTTCTGCCTAAAAAAAAAATAAGAAGAAACAATATATGGCAAAGATAGGTGTTATAAATAAGGAAACTTCGAATAGTCGTGAAATATAAGAGATTGGGAATATATGAGTAAATAAAAATGTAGACAGTGTATACTATGAGGGATATGTATATATGCAAGAGACCAATGAAAGCTTTAAAATACATCTGAAAAGGTTGCATGAAAATATCAAACAAAATGCAATGAAATCATAAAGGATTACATATATATTAGGGGTTTGAAAAATTAGCTCAGCATATTAACACACTCAAAAATGAAAAAAATGATACCGCCACGAAAAACATTTTAGGATTTTGAAAAACAAATTGAACGTACTGACATACTCAAAAGTGGAAAAACGATTACAGTTTGTTTTCTTGAAAAGAGAARTCATGTGAACATTAGCTGGATATAAGGTAGCATTTGAAACATTGTATGCAACCCCATTATAAAGCATCATAAACCAACTCCTTTACGAATCATCCTAAACATTGATGGACAAAATATCCATCCTCTAAACCGATTCCATTTAAAGCATCCTAAACATCAAAAGCAATTATGCCCAAAATACAACCAGAAGAAGCAGAATTTAAATAATATTGTTGGAAGTTAACCAGAAAAAAAAAAGGGAAAATAGAAAACAAGTCAAATTATTACACATTCTTCACAACCGAGTAATGTCATTATATTTATGGTTTTGTATTGGTCCTGCTTATGCTAATGTTAGTGTTCTCCCATAATAACATGTCGTAATCGATGATACAAAGGAGAATTCAAGCATTCCTTTGACATCTTGTTGCCTTGCAAATGAAGTATGTCCACTAAATGTCGGTTGACTTCTTCATATAATTTACGGATTGAGTTTTACCAATCTTTTCCCATTCAATTTGTTATCTTAGAGTTGAGATAAAAAAAAAAAAAAAAACCTAATCGCAATGGAGAAAGAGGGGATTCAAATTGGATTGAGGGAGAAGTGGGGAAGAGGTACAAAAGAATGGCATGAAAAATTTCAGCAACAGTTCGTTGGTTAAAACGATGGAGAGCGAAAGCTAAATAACAAATTTGCCCTTATTTCATCCTTCAATAAGTTGGAACATGGAAGCAACTTGCATTTGGGTCACCGAATTCTTCCACGAATAGTGGTGGAGTGGTATAACTAAAGACTTGAAAAGATGTTAAGGATATTAAAAAAATAAAATAAAGTTGAGTGACATAAAATTTGAAGGATTTAGATTTCAAGTACTGTACATGGATCAATTTTCTAGAATTGCCATATTAAAAAATTTGTGCC
Source organism: Rhazya stricta (assembly GCA_001752375.1). Lineage (NCBI taxonomy): Eukaryota > Viridiplantae > Streptophyta > Magnoliopsida > Gentianales > Apocynaceae > Rhazya > Rhazya stricta. The sequence continues at coordinate 413,552 of MEJB01000090.1, forward strand.
AAATGTGTTGCATGTTGCACATTGTACAATAATCTAGCTTGCTGTTAATCTCAACTTATTAATTAATCCGTTACCTCATGTTAATAATGCTTTTTACCTTTGCAAAAGCTTTAGAATTTCCATGTTTGTTGAGAAGCTCCAACACCACGGCTAAGGTCCCGCTGTTTACATTGGATAGAGGGATGGTGCTTGCATAAGCATCTTCAATCATGTTCCTGATCATAAGAGCTTGGACAGCAATTGGTTCTTTGATGGTCAAATATTTGTCATCCTTGCTTCTCATGGTTAGAAACATTTCCTCTAGCGACGACAATGAAGCCAGGATGATTATGTGAGTGATTTGAAGAAAAACCTCGGAGAGAGTATAGGGTTGGTGAATAGTTGCAGTGGTCTGATAAGGATATGAGAAATCTCTATAGGGAAAGGAATATGCGAGTGGGATGAGGAACCAATCAGATATGAATTCGTTGGCGTGGTGAAAAGATTTGAAATATATAAGATTATTGACTTATTACTGGGTTATCTTAAGTTTAAGCTATCACATAAAAAAGGCTAGTTCTCACGTATTGTTTTCACTCGTTTGTTGTGTTGTGACTTTTGCTTCAAAACATAATTGAATCTTTTTTTTCCGAAAGGTGTCCTTCCTTTTCTTGTTCAATATCTATTCTATGATCAACTGTTACTAACATCAATATTTCCTTAATTAAATAGTACATATGCTTAAATTGTTTTCATATATATCTATTTCTTAGCTAAATCTTTTTTCTTAAAAAGCAGCAAAATAAAGGGATTAAAAGTAACATATTTTGAAAGTAATATTGGTGTAAATATGTCATATGCTTAATTGCCTGCAGAGAGTTGATGATTTGGAGAAAAGTAGTAGCGATGCCAATGGAAACTTAGTAATTAATTATTATTTACTATGCAAAACTCTCCCATTCCAGTTATATTAGCTCAAAACTCCATTTGGGTTCATAGTTGGCTAATTAGATATAAAAAGAAACGCACAAATGGCCAACATTTATATACTTTCCCATTAAAGATTTTAAAAGATATGAACATTAAATCATATACTTTGATTCTTCTCTCCTGAATTTGTAATATAAATAAACCCTCACTTACATTGCAAACATCACAAAATTCAATGTTCGATTGAACTGACAAATTAGTGATGTGTATCTCAAACACCAATGGCTTGAGAATGAAGGGCTTGAAACGAAAGACCACGTCTTTCGGGGATGATCGACATTTGAAAGTTTATTGTAGTGGTAGGAAGGTATCGTGATCGGTTGGATGTGCCCAGCGCTTGTTTGGGCTCAATAAGATGATGGGGGATCAAACTACTGTGGAAACTGTTGAGTGGTTGCTAAAGGAAGCTACACCCACTGTTGATGTCGCTCTTGGTAGAAGGACGTGTAGTCCCTCTTTTGATGTTGCTGCTCCATGTGGTGCACCGTTGATTCCTTCTGCGGGCTCTGCTTCCTCAAGGCTCCTATATCCAATTTTTATTGGAGAAACAAGTGCTAGTATTCCTTCTGTGGGATCTACTTTTCTTTCTCCAGGCTTCCATATTCAATCTTCTTTCTCTTGGCTCCCATATCCATTAGGATGATGTCAAGATCCAAGATGTCATCTACTTTTTATGACTTTTAATTCGAGAAAGATTGCTTCACAAGTGATACAAATGTGAATTTTAACTTTGTTTTTTCAAATTTGTACTCGTTAATTCAATCAATTTCTCTTCAATTAAGTCATATCTCTTAATTTATTGTCATTTAAGCTTCCATCCAAGTTAAATAATCTTCAAGAATAGTATTGTATTGTGCTAGATTAATTAGATAAGAAGTCAATAGATTGTTACCTAAGTACTATAATTTGCCCCGCCATTTAATGAGTTTATTTATTTTTATTAGAATCTAACTTAGATATGATTTTAAAATTTATTACTAGCCATTCTGATGTAAAATTTTCAATTATAGAATTATATAAAGGCTCACAATCAACAAAGAAAAAAAAAAAAAAAATGATACTTGTTAAACCCTTAAAATACATGTTTGTTGAGGTACTCCAACACCACGGCTAAGGTTCCGCTATTTACATTGGATAGAGGGAGGGTGCCTGCATAGGCATCTTCAATCAAGTTCCTGATTGTAATAGCTTGGATAGCAGCTAGTTCTTTGATTGTTGAATATTTATCATCCTTGCTTCTCAAGCTTAGAAACTTTTCCCCTCCTTACAGTAATGATGCCAGGATGATTACATGAGATGATTCAGAGAAAAAACTTGGAGAGAGTATAGGGTTAGGGAATGGATGCAGGGGACTGATGAGGATATGAAAAATATTTATAAGGAAAGGAATGTACGAGTGGGAGGAGGAACTGATTTGATATGTATTCCTTGGCACCTCGTGGTGAAGAGATTTGAAATATATATGATTATTGCTTTATTACTGGGTTATCTTATATTTAAGCTATCAAATAAAACAAATGCTAGTAGTCATGTATTGTTTTCACTTGTTTATTCCCCACAATTCTCTTGGAAGCAACGAACATTAGTGTTGTGATTTTCCTTTAGAACATAACTGACACTTCTTTTTTCGAAAGTTGTCATTTCTTTTCTGGTTCAATTTTCTATTCTATGATAAACTGTTGGATAATGTCAATGCATTTCCTTAATTAAACTGTAAATACGCTTAAAATTTTTTCATAAATATTTCTATTTCTTAGCTAAATCTTTATTTCTAAAAAGCAGCAAAATCAAGGGATTAAAAGTAATTTATTTTGAAAGTAATATTGCTGTAAATATGTCATATGGTTAATTGCCAGCACCATAGTTGATGATTTGGAGACAAGCATTGGCCATGCCTAAGGAAACATAGTAATTAATTATTATTTACTAAGCAAAACTCTCCCATTGGAGTTATATTACTTTCAAAAGTCCATTTGGGTTCATAGTGGGGAAAATTAGATTTAGAAAGAAATAGAAAATGGCCAACATTTATATGCTTTGCCATTGAATGTTTTACAGGATATGAACATTAAATAATATGGTTCGATTCTTTTTCCTGAATTTCTAATATAAAAAAACCCTCACTTACATTGCAAACATCACAAAATTCAACGTTCCATTGAACTGACGAATTCRTGATGTGTACCTTAAACAACAAGGGCTTGAAAATGAAGGGCTTGAAACTAAAGACCAAGTATTTCGAGGATGACCAACATTTGAAAGTTTATGGTAGAGATAGAAGGGTATCTCTATCAGTTGGATATGCCAGCGCTTGTTTGGGCTCAATAAGATGTTGGGGCATCAAAGTGCTGGTGAAACTATTGAGTGGTTGGTAAAGGAGGCTTCACCGGCTGTTGATGCCATTCTTGAGAACGAGCGATAGTCCCTCTTTTGATGCTATTGTTTCATGCGGTGCATAGTTGATTCCTTCTGCAGGTTCTACTTTCTCAAGGCTCTCATATCCAATTTTTACTGGAGAAATAAGTGCTAGGATTCCTTCTACAGGCTTTGCATTCTCAAGGCTCCCATATCCAATTTTTACTGGAGAAAGAAGGGCTAGAATTCCTTCTGCACGTTCTGCTTTCTCAGGGCTCCCAAATCCAAGTTTTACTGGAGAAACAAGGGCCAGAAACTCTAGATCAAAGGCCGATGGGGAGACTTTTGATGATCAACATACCTTGCAATTGTTCAAATGATCCTAGTAGCTTCCCTYTAAACAAGCAAGAATCCAAATATAAATACTATAAGGCATGAAATATCATTGTCTTCAATAAATAAATCTAATTCTTGCCTATTGTTTACTCTTTATTTGTTTTGACAATTCAACATGTAATTCTCTTAAATTCATCCCACGTGATTTTATTTTTTTTTTCTTTTGGGGATGAGACTTAAGGCTTTTTATATGTCAACATAAATTAGAAAATGATATCAATTAAATAATCTTAATCTTTTTGAAACATCCAAAAATCATAGTGCCAGTACGATGAATTGTATTTTTTTGTTCAAATTTTTATTGGTTAATTCAATTAATTTCTCTTCAATTAAGTCATATCTCTTAATTTATGCTGCCATCCAAATGAGAAAATATTCAAGAATAGTACTAGTACGGTGCTAGATGAATTAGATAAGAAGTCAATAGATTGTTATCTAAGTACTATAATTGGCCCCGTCAGTTCATGAGTTTATTTGTTTTTATTAGAATCTAACTTAGAAATGATTTGAAAACTTATTACTAGCCATTGTGATGTAGAATTTTCAATTACAGAATCATATAAAGACTCACAATCAACAAAGAAAGGAAACAATCCTTGTCCAAAAATAGGTGTTATGAATAAGAAAACTTCGAATAATCGTGAAATATAAGAAACTGGATTTATATGAAGAAACAAAAATATATATTGTGCATACATGAGGGATATGTGTATATGTAAAAGACTAATGAAAGTTTTCCAATACATCTGAAAAGGTTGCATGAAAATATAAAATAAAATGAAACGAAACCGTAAAGGAATACATATATATTAGGGTTTTGAAAAATTATCTCAACATATTAACACACTAAAAAATAGAAAAAAGATACCTTCACAGAAAACATTTTAGGATTTTGAAAAACGAATTCAACATACTGACATACTCAAAAGTGGAAAAACAATTACAATACTAAATTAGAGATTTTGTTTTTTTGAAAAGAGAAGTCATGTGAACATTAACTGGATATATGATAGCATCCTAAACATGGTATGCAACCCCATTACAAAGCATCATAAACCAACTCCCTTACACAGCATCCTAAACATTCATGGACAAAACATACATCCTCTAAACCAATTCCATTTAAAGYATCCTAAACATYGAGRGCAATTACGCCCAAAATACCACCARAAGAAGGAGAAGTTAAACAATGTTGTTTGGAAGTAACCCAAAAAAAAAAAAAAAAAAGCAAAGAAGAAAACACGTCAAACAACCGAATAACCTCATTATATTATGGGTTTGTATTGGTCCTGCTTGTGCTAATGTTAGCATGCTTCTGATAATGACATGTCCTAACCGTTGAGACAAAGGAGAATATGAGTGTTCCTTTGACATTTTGTTGCCTTGCAAATGAAGTACTTCCACTAAATGTCAGCTGACTTCTTCATGGATTGTACGGATTGAGTTTTAYGAATCTTTACCCATTTAATTTGTTATCTTACAGTTGAGATAGAAAAATTAATTGCAAAGGAGAAAGATGGGATACAAATTGGACCGAGGGAGAAGTGGAGAAGAGATACGAAAGAATGACATGAAAAATTTCAGCAACAAATCATTGGTTACAAAGAGGGAGAGCGAAGGCCAAATAACAAATTTGCCTTCAAAGGACATCATTGTCCTTCAATAAGTTGGAAAATAGAAGGAACATGCACTTGGGTCACCGAATTCTGCCACGAACAATGGTGGAGTGACATAAATAAAGGCTCAAAAAGATGTTATGGATATAAATAAAATTAAAGTTAAGGGGCATAGTTAAAATTTGAAAAATTAATTAGTGGCAAAAAGACACCTTTTTCCCTAATACCCAACTTATGAATATCAACTTGCTTTTTGCTAATACAAATATCTATGTACATAGAAATGGTGGTAAGTTAGAAAATATTTATGTAGATTTATTTTCTAATGCTATTGCATTAATAATTTGTACATTATGCATTACATATTGTAGATTTTGAAAGAAAATAAGTTTTTGATGCACGTAGTGACAATGACCAGGGCCACATGAGTATTCTCTTGCAAGTTATATTTTCTTAAAATGTATAATATTATAAAATGTACGATCTATAAAATTCGGAGGATCTAGATATCAAATACGTTACCTTTATTTGATTGTCAGGAATTGCCATATTAAAAACTTGTACTAAATGTGTTGTATGTCGCACATTCTACAATGATACAACTTAGTGTTAATTTCAACTTACTAATTAAGATTTCAACTTACTAATTCATTAAAACATGAACCAGGCGCTTGATATCTAGACAGTTTGCAGTAAGGATAATTTCAAAGAGTTCCTTCACAATAGCCTCTGGATCATACTGCTTTTTATCTTCTACATAAACTTCAGAATCTCCATGTTTGTTGAGGTACTCCAACACCACGGCTAAGGTCCCACTGTCTACATTGGGTGGAGGTATCGTGCCTACATAGCCATCGTCAACCAATTTCTCGATCTTGGACGACAATTAGTTCTCTGATGGTTAATTTTTTTCATCATTGCTTCTCAGGATTGGAAACGTTTCCTCCGCTGATGCCATGATGATATGAGATGATTCGGGGAAAAACCTTGGAGAGAGTATAGGATTGGGCAATGGATGCAAGAGACTGATGAGGTTATGAGAAATATTTTTAGGGAATGGAATCTGGGAGTGGGATAAGAAATTGATTGGGTTTGGATTCCATGTTGCCTCGTGATGAAGATATTTGAATTACATATGATTATTAATTTATTATTGCGTTATCTCAAATTTAAAATTTTGATCACATAAAAAATGCTGGTTTTCATATATTGTTTTCACTCGTTACCATTCCTATATTTTTCTCAAAACAACTAATATTATTGTTGCAATGTATACTATAGAACGTAAAATGGATCTTCTTTTTCTGAAAGCTGTCATTCCCTTTTTGGTTCAATTTTCTATTCTATGATAAACTGTGAAATAAGTTCAGTTTATTTCCTTAATTAAATTTTACATACGTTGAACTTATTTCTTTCATATGTATTGATTTCTCAGCTAAATCTTTTTCTTTTCTTAAAAGCAGCAAAATAAATTTAATGTACTTTGAAAGTAATATTGGSGTAAGTTTGTCATATGGTTAATTTCCTGTACCAGAGTCGATGATTCCAAGACAAGTATAGGCCATGCCTAAGGAAATTTAGCAATTAATTTTTATTTACTAAGTAAAACTCTCCCAATCAAGTTGTATTACCTCCAAAACTCCATCTCCGTTTATAGTTGGGCCAATTATATGCTTTTCAATCAATGGTTTTATAATATCTGAACATTGAACCATATGGTTCATTTCTTCTCTCCAGAATTTGTAATATAAAAAAAATCTTCACTTACATCTCAAACATCASAAAATTCAAAGTTTCTTCGAAGTGATGAATTAGAGATGTGTACCTCAAACACCAAGGGCTTGAAACTGAAGACCAAGTGTCCCAGTGATGACAGACAGTTTAAAGTTATGGCATAGATAAGAGGGTTTCTCTATTGGTTAGATGACACCGGTGCTTTTTTGGGCTCCATAAGATGCTGAGACATCAAACTACTAGGGAAACTGTTGAGTGGTTGCTAAAGGAAGCTACACCCACCGTTCATGCCACTCTTCACAGAAGAATGTTTAGTCCCTCTTTTGATGCAGTAGCTCCATGCGGTCCACCGTGGTTTCCTTCCATGGGTTCTGCTTTCTCAAGGCTCCCATATCCAGTTTTTACTGGACAAGTGCTAGAATTTCTTCTGCAGGTTTTGCTTTCTCTTCTTTCTCCAGGCTCCCATATCCAATCTTTACTGGAGAAACAAGGGCTAGAATCCCTTCTGCGGGTTCTGGTTTCTCTGCCTTCTCAACGCTCCCATATCCAATTTTTACTCCCGAAACAAGGGCTAGAAACTCTAGATCAAAGGCTGATGGGGAGACTTCTGATGATCAACGTACCTTGCAATTGTTCAAATGATCCTAGTAACTTCCCTTTCAACAAGCACGAATCCAAATATAAATACTATAAAGCATGAAATATSATGGTCTTCAATAATAAAACTAATTCTTGCTTATCATTTACTCCTTATTTATTTTGACAATTTGACTTTTCATTCTCTTAAATCCTTCTCACATCATTTTACATACATATACATGCATGCTTCTTGCCACTTTTTTTTTTTTTTTCTTTTCTTTTCTTTTGGGGATGAGACTTAAGGCTTTTAATTATTTATCTGAAATTTTGAAATATAATATCAACCTAGACTAAAAAACGATATCAACTAAATAATCTTAATCTTTTTGAAACATCCAACAATCTTAGGCTCCATTAGAATGACATCTTGATCTAAGATGTGATCCTCTTTTAATTTAAAATATTTTTTATTTTGACTTTTAATTCAAGAAGGGTTTCTTCATAAGTGATACAAATGTGAATTTTAACTCTCTTTTTCCAAATTTTTACTCGTTAATTCAATCAATTTCTCTTCAATTAAGTTATATCTCTTAATTTAAACTGCCATTTAAGCTTCCATCCAAATTAGTAATCTTCAATAGTACTATATGGTGCTTGATTAATTAGATAAGAAGTCAATAGATTGTTACCTAAGTACTATAATTTGCCCCGTCACTTCATGAGTTTATTTATTTTCATTAGAATCTAACTTAGAAATGATTTTCAAATTTATGACTTGCCATTGTGATGTAAAATTTTCAAATATAGAATCATATAAAAATTAACAAATTCCCCGCCCCCCCAAAAAAAAAAAAAAAAAATAGGTGTTATAAATAAGAAAACTTCAAATAATCTTGAAATATAATAGACTGGTTATATATGAAGAAAGAAAAATGTATACTCAGTCTACCATGAGGGATATGTGTATATGTAAAAGACTAATGAAAGCTTTAAAATACATCTTAAAAAGTTCCATGAAAATATAAAAGAAAATGCAACAAAACCGTAAAGGAATACATATATAATAGGGTTTTGAAAAATTACCTCAGCATATTAACACACTCAAAAATGGCAAAACGTTATTGCCATGAAAAAGAATTTAGGATTTTGAAAAACTAATTCGACGTACTGACATACTGAAAATTGGAAGAATGATTTCGACACTAAATTAGAGATTTTTTTTTTTTTTTGTTTGAAAAGAAAAGCCATGTGAACATTAACTGGATATATGGTAGCATCCTAAACATGGTATGCAACCCCATTACAAAGCATCATAAACCATCTCCTTACCAAAGCATCCTAAATATTGATGGATAAAACATCCACTCTCTAAACCAACTCCATTCAAAGCATCCTAAACATCAAAAGCAATTACACCCAAAATACAACCAGAAGAAGGAGAAGTTAAACAATGTTGTTTGGAAGTAACCCAAAAAAAAAAAAAAAAGCAAAGAAGAAAGCATGTCAAATTACCATGTATGCTTGACAACCGAATAAACTCATTATATTTATGGCTTTGTATTGGTCTTGCTTGTGCTAATGTTAGCATGTTTCCCATAATGACAACCGATGAGACAAAGGAGAATTTGAGCGTTCCTTTGACATTTTGTTGCCTTGTAAATGAAGTACTTCCACTAAATGGCAGGCGACTTCCTCATGGATTGGACGTATTGAGTTTTACCAAGCATTTCCCATTCTATTTGTTATCTTACAGTTGAGGTAAAGACCTTACTTGCAAAGGAGAATGAGGGATTCAGATTTGATTGAGGGAGAAGAAGAGAATAGGTACAAAAGAATGACTTAAAAAATTTCAGCAACAGTTCGATGGTTAAAAAGAGGGAGAGCGATGGTTAAATAACAAATTTTCCCATAAAAGATAATTTTGTCCTTCGATAAATTGGAACACGGAGGGAATGTGCATTTGGTTTGCCGAATTCCACCACCAACAATGGTGGAGTAGCATAAAGAAAGAGTCAGAAAAATGTTATAGATATAAATAAAAATAAAGTCGAGGGACAAAGTTAGAACTTCAAAAATTATTTAGTGGCAAAAAAATGCCTTTTTCCCTAATACCCACTKATGAATATCAACTTGCATTTTGCAAATTCAAATATCTACATACATAGTCATAACATGGTAAATTAGAAAATATTTAATATAGAATTATTTTTTAATTCTATTGCATTGATAATTTGTACTTCATGCATTACATATTGTAGATTTTGAAAGAAAATATTTTTTTGATGCACGTATCGACAATGACCAGGGCCACATAAATATTTTCTTGCAAGTTATATTTTCTGAAAATGTATAATATTATAAAGAGTAAGATCCATAAAATTTGGAGGATATATATTTCAAGTACTATATATAGATTCGATTTTCGGGACTTGCCATATTAAATTTTGTGCCTAATGTGTTGCATGTTGCATATTATACAATAATCCAACTTATTGTTAATTTCAACTTACTAATTAATCCGTACAACTTGAATCAAGCCCTTGATGTCCAAATAGTTTGCAGTCAGGTTAATGTTGCTATTTAGAGAAGCTTGAGAATGTCCATGTTTGTTGAGGTACTCCAACACCATGACTATGGTCCCGCTGGCTACATTGGAAAAAGGGATGGTGCCTACAGAGGCATCTTCAATCATGCTTTGGATCGTAGTAGCTTGGGAAGCAACTGGTTCTTTAATGGTTAAATATTTATCATCCTTGCTTCTTAGGCTTAGAACTTTTCCTCCGACAACGATAATGATGCCAGGATGATTATGTGAGATGATTCAAAGAAAAACCTTGGAGAGATCATAGGGTTGGGGAATGAATGCAGGGAATTGATGAGAATATGAGAATAAGAGAAATGTTTATAAGGAAAGAAATGTGCAAGTGGGATGAGGAATCGATTGGATATGGATTCCTTGGCGCCTCGTGGTGAGAGATTTGAAATATATAAGATTATTGGGTTATTATTAGGTTTTACTAAATTTAAGGTATCACATAAAAAAATGACAGTTCTCAAGTATTGTTTTCACTAGTTTGTTTCGTACATTTCTCTCAAAGCAACGAATATTAGTGTTGTGACTTTTGCTTTAGAACGTARATGAATCTTCCTTTTCCGAAAGTTGTCATTCCTTTTCTAGTTCAATTTTCTATTTTATGATACACTATTTAATAACTTCAATGTATCTCCTTAATTAAATTGTACATAAGCTTAAATTGCTTTCATAAATATCTATTTCTTAGCTAAATCTTTAATTCTTAAGGAGCAGCAAAATAAAGGGATTAAAAGTAACGTATTTTCAAAGTAATATTGGTGTAAATATGTCATATGGTCAATTGTCGGCACCAAAGTTGATAATTCGAAGAAAACTATTGGCCATGCCTAAGGAAACTTAATAATTAATTATTATTTACTAAGAAAAAATTCACCAATTCGAGTTATATTACCACTAAAACTCCATTTGGGTTCATAGTGGGGCCAATTAGATATAAAACGAAACACACAAAATGACCAACATTTATATGCTTTCCCATTAAAGGTTTTACAAGATATGAACATTAATTTTTATGATTTGATTTTTCTCTTCTAAATTTGTAATATAAATAAACTTTAACTTACATTGCAAACATCACAAAATTCAAAGTTCTATTGAAATGACGAATTAGTGAGGTGTAGCTCAAACACCAAGAACTTGAAACAGAAGACCAAGTCTTTCGAGGATGAACGACATTTGAAAGTTTATGGTAGAGATAGGAGGATATCTCTATTGGTTGGATGTGCCCAGTGCTTGTTTGGGCTCAATAAGATGCTGGGGCATCAAAGTGCTGGTGAAACTATTTAGTGCTTGCTAAAGGAAGCTTCATCGACCGTTGATGCCGTTCTTGGCAGGATGTGTAATCCCTCTTTTGATGCTGCTGTTCTATTCGGTGCACCGTTGATTCTCTTTACAGGTTCTGCTTTCTCAAGGCTCCCATATCTAATTTTTACTGGAGAAACAAGTGCTAGAATTCCTTCTGCGAGTTCTACATTCTCGAGGCTCCCCTATCTAATTTTTACTGGAGAATCAAGGGCTAGAATTCCTTCTGCAGGTTCTACTTTCTCTGCTTTCACATGGCATCCAAATCCAATTTTTATTGAAGAAACAAGAGCTAGAAACTCTGGATCAAAAGCCGAAAGAGGTAGGGTGATCGGGGGTCTCCCTGGTGAATGCTCTTGAGTGACGAAAGATGGCAGATGGTGAACTATTGATGAGGACTAAAAAAGTTACAGAATGAATGCATCACATAATAATGGAGGCAAGTGGTGAAGGAATATCCAATATCCGCATCACTATTTCCAAGTAATCCCACTCAACAAGAACAAAGGCCTTACTCATGTCGAGCCAGGGCCATGTAATTGTTTTGGATGTGCTTCGTCTAGAGGGTATGGAAAACCTCGAAGCTGTCATTGGATTATCTGTGATTTGACGTCAACCATCCAAGGTCTATCCAAGGTCCAAATGGCAAGGATGATGCTAGACTAGATCAGGAGAATGCGTAATAGGACACTACCGAGACTGATGCCTGACAAGACCGCAGGCAAAACACATCTGGTGAAGTAGTTCGTACCCAATTGCTGCCGCTTAAATGCCSAAATTCGATGTGCTGAGTTGAACAAAGTGGAAAAGGGGCTAGGTAATATCAATCATTACTCGTAGGCGAAAGAACTTAACACCAACAACATCGAGTTGTTTTCGAACTTGAACTTCAGTATATTGCAAGAAGCTAAGCCAGACCTTAGCGCTCACTTTTTGGGTATAATACTGCCTTGGTAACCTAGTAATGTGAACCCAATAAGCATTGGTGGAAGCTGGTRATGGAAGGAGTGTAGTTGGCATGCCACAGACGGAGAAGGATTAGCCAGTTTTCAAAATTCCAGAGCCCATTGTCTAACAGAAATTGGATTGTCTCATCCTCACTGAAGAAAAGCGGGAAGATGGAATCCTGGAGCTTCGAGATATAGAAACTCCCACCATGCCAAAAYTGACCCAGCGCCACTATAAACCCGCTATGGTTGAGATTTATGATCCCGGGGAGGGAGGCAAAGACACTTTGCCAGCATTGCAAGCACCCGGCACAAMGGTAATGCATACCCATATCAACCACTCGAGACTCCTGGTCTGAGAGGGTAAAGGAGCGAAACTTGGACGTGAGATCAGAGTCAGTTGTGTTTGTCTAGGCGAAGGGGCACAAGAGCGCTAGAGCAGAGGGAAAGTAAGTTAGTGCTGGGAGAGCTAGAGAGTCCCACAAGTGYTCGAGCGAACAACCGAAACACTAGAGTGGTACCCAAACTCTAGTAGCCAGGGAGAGAAATCCTAGGAGCCTAGGGAGCCTTGACTAGTGAGCTTGAATATAGGTGTTATAAATACGAAAACTTCGAATAATCGTAAAATATAAGAAAATGTGTATATAGGAAAAAAGGAAAATGTATACATTGTATACCATAAGGGATATGTGTATATGAAAAAGACTAATGAAAGCTTGAAAATATATCTGAAAAAGTTGCATGAAAATATAAAATAAAATGCAATGAAACCATAAAGTAAGACATATATTTTAGGATTTTTGAAAAACTAGCTAAGAATATTAACAAACACAAAAGCCAAAAATTAGTGGCGCCCCTGCTATCTCCTAGGGTCCACTTGAACCGAACGAGTCACTGTCTACCTGTCGGCAGTCAGTACTAGTACTTGACAAGATACAATCCATAGTAAAATAGTGAAAGTACAACTCGACAAGGATTGTAGATGCGATTGCAATCTTAGAACAAAGTATATCATGGTTGTCTAAGGACGGCAGTCCTGCTCTAGCACTCGATATTCTTGGTTTTTGTCCCCAAATCTTGATGCTTCAAGATTTTTTTTTTTTTTTTTGGGTCACTAAAATATGAGAAAATTTATGAGTGAAGCTTAGTGATTTTCGTGTGTGTGCAAGGTGAGTTTCAAATCAAGAGCACAATTTAAGTAAACCTTTCTTAAATAGCTTCAATAAAAGACTTGTTTTTCAGAAAAATGAGTCTTTTGCAAAAATATGTAGTTTATGGAAAACCAAATCAAGTCAAGAGTTAATTGGGAATACTACGTCCAAAAACCTGTTAATTTCTAATAATAGTAATCGAACGCACACATTGTCACCATAGAGACAGTRTCGTGTGGGTCTAGTAATACTAGCSTTATCCCTCTACAGGAACACGCACGATTTTCTACCTTATCACACTCATATCAATTAATGGTACCCGCTATCTAGGGAACAAAGGGAGTTAGTCACCCCTAGATTAAACGTCCTAACCAAGGGTTCGAGTGTCCATAATGAAACCTGGGCAATTTAATGACATGACCATCTGCTCGATGCATTCCCAGTCCTGCCACCGGCCACACTAAGCGTCGGCCAGGGGTTGGCTTACTCTGATATCGTCGTTCCAACTAGTTCAAGAAGTACTCGTACTAGGGACAAGCCAAGCATAGTACTTTGTCCACTGGACGAGTTATTCAAAGATTGACAAATTGATTACTCAATACTATCTATCAATTTCGTTTATCGCACAAAAGTGTTTTTCAAGCAAGTCATGAACTTGAAAAATAGTTTTTCTTTATAGAAAAGTCGTATGCTCTGCTTTCATGCTCATTTTTGAGAAAGAAATGCAAATAAAATAGACTTTGAGGAAACATTTATAAAACAAATATTTGAGAAATATTTTTAGAAAATAGCTTTAAGGGTGGAGACTCACCTGTGCTTATATTAGTTAAGAAAATCTATTGTCTGTCCTTTCCTAAAAGAATTCCACAAGAAATATCCCTTGTAATAAAATCACGTAAATCAAACCTAAGTCATAACCTAAAACCCTTTTTGCAATAGCTTAGCTTTATCGTTTTATGAGTGAAATCATTTTTGTGAAAATAGATATTTCCTTGGCTGAAATAAGATGATTTTAAAATGTATAGTATATAACTTATAGAATAAATCTATAAGAGTGTTAGTCAAGAAGTTTGAGGTTTTAAAATGATAAGTTTTGAAAATTGGTGAATAGATAGCTTGTGACATTTTGAGCATATCTCCAAAAATACTCAGAATTTGTCAACGGAATTGCTGGCAAAATGATCCTAACACACTAAGGTTTAAAAACATGCAAAAATCAGAACTTGAAATGGTTCAATTAAAACACAGATTTAATGAAAAATGGACAACACTTGTTCAATCTGCCCAATTGACCACATTGCAATAATCAACTCATCTATTGAGTTTTACTCAAAAAAAGGGGATGAAACTTGTTCTAAATTCTCCTAGATCTGTGTTTTTTTAACCTTATTTCACAATCAAAATTTTACCTAGAAATCAAGCTGCTATGACACGACAATAGTGGATAAAATTCTGGTTTATCTAGAATAAACCCTAATGAGTAGCTCTATAATAATATGAAACCTTTGATCTCAAAGGATTCCAAAACCCCATGTTCTTATACTATCAACACTCTAATTGAAAACACAAATCACACATGAAAAATTCTTGCAGTTTTCATGCATTTTCTTCTCACCAAAACACTACATGGCKCACATAAAAATGCTTAACAACTCCAAGTTTAACCTCCTTCTTACCAGAATAAAATGCAGCAAAAGGGTTGATACAAAGTAAGCTATTGATGTGCAAAAGAAGATGGAATGGAAGAGTTTGGTAGTGTAAAATAGGTAGCTAAAACTTTGAAGAATGACAGCTTCGGTCGGCTGTTAAAGGAGCAAAGCTTATTTAATGGAAGGGACCTTTCAGTCAAGGGGTGAGTGAAATGAGGGTGAAGTCTGGTCTAAAATATATAGGTAATGGATGGAGTTTACAAGGCTGGGAGGAGAGAGTATTGGGCAGCAATGAAGAGAGAAAAACCGGTAGTTTCATGCAATGGTTCGAAGACAAAAGCATGTGTGAAGGACACCTAAAGAGGGTAGTTGTCCTTCACTCCTTTCTCCTACTCTCAATGCTTGCCAAATCACATTTTGTAGGTGCCAATTTCCCAGCTGAAGTACCTCTAAAACCGGACAGAACAACACCTTAAAATCAGCTGGATAATTTTGCTAAAATTCTCCCAAAAATTGGACAGCTAGCTTCTAAATTGCAGCTGTGATTTTTTGTYAAAATTTCATCAAAGCCATACACGTATCCTCACACATCCACGCGCACACCAAGCCACCWACTAGACATGCTTTGGTAGGTTTTGGAGGGCTAGGATTACCAAAACTAGAGATCAAAGAGCTGTGATTTGGAGAAAAAATTAGCTAGACAAAGGCAGTTTTTGCCAGTTGATTCAAAGAAGAAAATCTGATTTTTTGGCTAGGCAAAAGTCACATCATTGGACAGCTGTCCTTGCCTAAACCCCAGAACCCTCTAAGCTTGTATAATTGTCCAATTCTCGGCTGAAATCCCTTCTAAAGCAGACAGCATACTTCCTCAAAGACAACTGGAAAATGCTTGCTAAAAAACCTTACCAAAGCCAGCAAATGCACATGCAAATTAATGCAACCGTCATGCAAAATACTTATCATTCATTGGAGGATGAATAAGGGCTAGGATTGATTAGGAAATGCTGATCACTAGCTGGGATTGAAGAAGTCAAAGTCGGCTGGATTTTGAGGAAAGCAAATTGGATTGATGAAGGTAGGAAAACACGATGGAAGTTTTTTGGGATTTTAAAAAAGGTTTTAAGCTAAAATTTGAACTAAAAAATGAAAGATTATAAAGTAATAAATTATTGTAGGAAGAAAATAATAAACTTTTTAAGAAAATGATATAGATTTTTTGAAATAAATTTAAGTAAAATCGGTTTTGGAAAATAGATTTTTCAAAAATAAATTTAAGAAAAATCAGTTTAGAAAATAGTGGTTCACAAAAAAGTTTAAGGAAATAGATTTTTGTAAATAGAGTAAGGTTTAACATTAAAATCAAAGTCGAAATTTTAGAAAAAGGGTTTCGAAATTTGATGAAGCCGAGATTATAGCTTTATTCTAAATATAATAATCCTATCCAAATTTGAAGTCTAATAATATCCTATTTCTAAGTATTCTTAGTCTTAGGCTAAATCTACTTGTGATACCATAACTTATATCAGTTTCTATTTCATTGAAATATTCGGGTTGTCATATTCTCCCCCCTCCAGAAAATGTCATCCTTGAAATTTATACTTACCTGGAATAGGTCGGGGTATTTTTGTCTCATGTAATCCTGAGATGCCTATGTCTCTTCTATAATCCCATGATGTCCCCGTTTAACCTTAACCAGTCAAATCTCCTTATTTCATAGCTTCTTGACACTATATTCCAGTATCCGTACTAATCTTCTCTCGTATGATAGGTTGGGATGCAACTCGATTTTTGCCTCATTTATCACATGCTCCGGTGATGGCTTGAGTTGAAAAACATTATGAATTCTAGTTAGCTCAATCGGGAATCCAATTCTATACGCAACTGCCCCAATCTTTTCCAAAACCTCAACTTGTGATATCCGAGATTTAGTTTCTGTTTTTCTTTTCAAACTTATATATATACACAATTTATGTTCTAATCCATTAATTAGATTGTATTCATGATTGTTAGTAAATTGATTAATTTATCGTGAAAGGACTTCGAGGCCGTAACGTTCGATGTGCCAATCAGAAATAAATAATTATTTCCTTGATTTATAATTTTTTATGTGTTAATATGTGAGTATGTTTATTTAAAGGTGAAATTTTATCACTTTATTTTAATTAGAAGTCTTAGTTAATTAATTTAGACTTGACCCGTTAAAGCCCGTCCTCTTCTTATTCAAATCTAAAATTGGATTTGGAGTCCGATTTTGGGCCAGAAAAAAACTACTAGATTTTAATGTAGTTGGGCTTAGCTGGTTAAGTAATAAAAATGGCCCACGAAGAAAACTTAATTAGGGTTGAGTTAGCTTTCAAAATATATATATATGATCTGAAGAAGATGACTGTTCATCTTCTTCCTTAAACATAAAGCCTAACCCTCTCACCACTACTGCCTTCTCCCTCTGCCCTCACCRATGCTGGCTTCCCATTCTCTCTCTCTCCTCTTCTCTACCGGTGCCGAACGCCACTCTATCTCCTCCGTTCTCGTCAAGCGACCAGGAGCCCGGCTACTCGATGACCTAGSGCCTAGGCGATTAGGCACTGTGAGCCAGTAGCGCTTGCTCAGCACGTGCGCGGTTAGGACCACTGTTTGCACGCTCAGAGAGTATTTCTTTCCCTTGTATGATTGATGCCATTACATGTTAGAATCGATACCACACCTAAGGTTCAGGATTCGAGCTGAATCCTTAGTTTCTTTATTTAAATTAATCAAATGGCCTAGGTTTTGTATTATGTAATAATAATTAAGAAATAAAATATGGAATACATTTAATATGAAATTTAAGTTAGTATGATAAAGTAAAAAGGTGGATATAATTCTAGAAATATATTGAAATATAATTTAGAGTGAAATTAGGGTCTGTATGATAAAATAATATCTATTGTGATTACGATTATTATTGTTATTTTAAGAACAAATTAGGAGCCATTAAATTAAATTGTACTATTAGTAGTTCGATTTTTATTGACATAGAAATTCATCTTCAGAAATTATTAGTTAAGGTCACCATAGGAAAAACGATAAAGGTATTAACGGTAACCACCTGTGTTAAATGAATATGTTTGGTTAAACAAGTTTCAGATGAATATTCTTTGTGTAATAATATTAGGATACTGTGGCACATTAACATTGTGGTTAACTAAGGCACCCCGTTAGCAAAAGTAAACAGATTCACTAAGGATTACAAATAAGTAAATTCTCACATTCTCATTAACTATATGTGTTATTGCTATAATTAAATTGCTCTTTGGTGAATTGAATGTATATTGAATTTGAGTTCTACGTAAGTAAATTCCAACATTCTCATTTAGTGATGATRCAAGTGTGTTGTTATCATGATTGAATCTCTATGTGAATTGAATGTGAACTTATAATGGATATTGAAGTGAATTTTTGAAAATCATCACAATCTCATTAATCATTATTATGATTGAATCTTTTATGCGAATTGAATGTGAATTGATAATTGCACTTATGTGTTATAATGTGATATTACTTCCAGTATGTGAATTTCATTACTTATTGACATGATAGAAATTTTAAGTTAAGGGTTCATGTGGTCCATGAGCATTTAGATTGTAGTAGTTGCATATTCTCTTGTATGGACATAATCATACATCCAAGAAAGGAAATGTTTTTAAAGAATGAAATTTGGAAAAGTAAATGTTTTGAGGAATGAAGTTTTTAAAGATGTTATTTTTATGATGAATCATTTCCAACATTAAGGATTTTGAAAAAGGGGTGTAAAGCCAAAGCCATGAAAGATGTCAGTGGGAAATGGGGCGTGAGAGACCCGCGCRCTTTTTTTCCCAACCTAACCCTCTTGTAGGGTGGGAAATTCATGTATTATTCACCTCTTATGAGGTGATGTTCAGGAAAAGATTAAGTAATGTTAACTACTTTGCATTTCTATAGGTAAAAAATGTGATCGGGTTCCAAAGAATAATGGCCCACTACAAGCTTAATGGCTAGGCATTACACCAAGTGAGCTCACGACTTTAAAGGAATGAAAATGTTTGAAAAGTTCTTACATTCTGAAAGGAAAGTTTTTATGAGAAATTTTATGAAATGGAAATGTTTAGAAAGCTTTTATTGAGAAAGTCAAATTTTATAACTTATGACATATAAGGCATTATTCATGCATTCATGCATGGGATTTGCTTATTGAGCTTACTAGCTCATCCCATATTTCCTTATTTTACGTTTCAGGTGATGATTAACCAGATGGTGCATGGAGATCGTTTGGGAGCATGCTTTAATACCCAAGAGTCGTTTTGTTAATTAATTTATTTATCTATTTATTAAGTTGTTGAAAGTTTAAAATTGATTCCTTTATTGTCAAAAGCTTCCGCTGAAATTTTAAATATATGAAAATTAAGTCAGCAACATTCTCGGCTTAGGACAGTTCTTAATTTGGAGGTATTACACAACTGGTCCAATGTATTTGGGACTTATCTTATCCGCCCTTGGGTGCTTGACAATTCCTTGGTGYAGCCTCAGTTTTGGAAAAATTTGATCACCCTTCTTAAATTCTAGGTTTCGTCTTTGGTTATGAGCATAAATTTTTTAGGCAGCTAATAATCAATCTTTGATTCCTTTCAACATATTTCCTTCATGTCTTGTAATTGATTACCTTTCCAGACGCATCTTTCTTCTGTCTCTTCCCAAAAAATCAGAGATTGCCATCTTCTTGTAATTTGATTTTCCCGATTCTGCTTCATCTCTTGTTTTCTCTATTTAGGTATGAGCAAATGCTTTTGTCAGTTTTTCCCTTGGCTTTTTCTGGCATTCAAGTTCTCGATTTGTGCAGACATTCAAGGTGTAGCACAACCTTTCTTCAGTAWTTTTCTAGCTTTAATCCCTGAAATGATTGGATTTCCAGACTTACCTTAATTCCCTGTAATTGTGCTACACCTTCTGGCAAATCAAACTTAACTGTCTTAGTTCTATAATGTCGCGATAACCAATCCATGCCTAGTATCAGACCATAATCCTTTAAGGGTAGTGCCATCAGATATCCAGGAAGTAGTCTTTTCCAACAAAATTTTCACACCCTGGGWATACTACGTTGGCAGTTATGGTTTCTCCCACTGGAGTACTCATCAATTTAGTTGGGATTTCAGGCAAGAATGTTGTAAAGTGCGTTGCTATGAATGACTAGGTGGATCCAGGGTCTACTAAAATTTAAGCTTCAGGAGATTAGTAGAGTACCTTCCACTCTATCGGAATGTTCACTCATATCCCTTTTTCCATTGCAAACATCTAGTTTTAACCGGAGGTTTCTYGAGCTTGCTTGCTTGCGAAGCTCGAGATTAGTTGTCTTTCTCCTGAATTTCCTTGAGGAAGGTCTACCCACTTTGGGCATGTTTGTGTAAAATGTTCTAAACTCCCACACATGATACACTAATTATTCTTCCTTCTACATTGGGCTTCTTGGTGTCCTCACCTTCCACAGTATTCACATGTAATGTCGGGTCATGGAGGGAGTTAAGCAATATGAGGCATATTTCTCCCATTCTTGAGATTGTCCGGACACTCTTGCCATCTCCTATCATTAGGGAGTTTCTGAAATGAGCTCGTTGCCCTATGATTCGTTTGCTGGTCTTTAATATTTTGTCACGCTGTCAGTTCGAGATGTGGCTTCTATAGTAATATTGAATGTAGTTGGTGGAATTGGCACCAAGGCTTGCCGTAATTCAGGTCGAGAGTCCTCGATAAATTGCTGAGTTTTGTGCTCTCGGTGTCAACCAGTAGTAGACAATACTTGGATAACCTCCGAAATTTGGTAGCGCACTAGTTGACTGTCATATTTCCTTGTTGTAAGGTCTGAAATTCATCCTCCTTCTTTTTTCTAATCCAGAGAGGTATGACCTCTTTCTCGAATTCCACTATGTATCGGTCCCAGTATCTTGGTTCGTCTTGTCTTTCCTAGATTTCTCAGCTTCTAGCTCACCTTTCTCAGGTAGGTCCTCTTACTTGGAAAGTTGTGAATGCCACTCTATTTGTATCTGTGCCATTGTTGGTTCCTCTATCGGTATAAGTGTATTTTGTCTAGAGTCATCCCTCTATTCCATTGCAGCCTCATCTAGCATTGTCTCGTTCATTCAAGACCTTTCTCTACCYCTTTGTTCAGTGGTATTCTGTTAGCTACTTGTTCGTTTCTGAGGGGCCATATTTTTATACACTAATTGTTCAAACCTCAATAAAATACCTCTAGGCATGTTAGTCACAGATTCATGTGTAATTTCTATCACATAGTCTTATTGGGGTTTTCAAATATTCGCTTCAATTAAGCACATATCCTAATTAAATAGATCTATGCAAACTTATTAAGTTCTACACATGCTCATGTCTAGGGTCTTACAGCTTCCATRGGTCTTGCTAGGTTTACAACCTAAGCTCTAGGCTTTGAAATTTTATCCACAAACTTARTAGATTCAAAACTTAGTCTCGTCTAGGCTCTGGGCTCTAAAAAATGAATTGAATGTACTGACATACTCAAAAGTGAAAAAACGATTACGATACTAAATGAGGGATTTTGTTTTTCTTGAAGAGAGAAGTCATGTGAACATTAACTAGAATAAGGTAGCATCCTAAACAGCATGTGCAACCCCATTACAAAGCATCATAAACCAATTCCTTTAAAAAGCATCCTAAACATTGATGGACAATAAACCAATTCCATTTAAAGCATCCAAAACATCAAAAGCAATTATGCCAGACATACAACCAGAAGAAGGAAAAGTTAACAATGTTGTTTGCAAGTTATAAAAAAAAAAAAAGGCAAAAAAAAGGTCAAATTACCATATATGCTTTAGAACCGAATAACCTCTTTTATTTATTGGCTTGTACTGGTCTGACTTTTGCTAATGTTAGCCGGTTTCCCATAATGACATGTCCTACCCGACGAGACAAAAGAGAATTTGTGCGTTACTTTTTCCAATCATTTTCCATTCAATTTGTTATCTTAGAATTGAGATAAAAAAAAAAATAATTGCAAAGGAGAAAGAGGGGTTTCAGATTGGATTGAGGGAGAAGTGGAGAATAGATATAAAAGAATGATATGAAAAACTTCAGCAACAATTCGTTGGTTAAAAAGAGGGAGAGCGACGGCTAAATAACAAATTTACCCTTAAAAGACAATTTGTCCTTCCATAAGTTGGAAAATGGAGGGAATGGGCATTTGATACACTGAATTCCGCCATGAATAATGGTGGAGTAGCATTAAGAAAGAGTCAAAAAAATGCTACGGATATAAATAAAAATAAAGTTTCGGGATATTGTCAGAACTTTTAAATTATTTAGTGGCAAAAAAGTGCCTATTTCCCTAATACCTAACTTATGAATATAAGCTTGCTTTCTTCCAATAACAAATATCTATGTACATAGTCATAGCGTGGTAGATTAGAAAATGTTTAATATAGATTTTTTTTTTTAGTGCTATTGCATTGATAATTTGTACTTCATACATTACATATCTGAAAGAAAATAATTTTTTGATGCATGTAGAGATAGTGACTAGGGCCACATAAAYATTTTCTGAAAATGTATAATATTATAAAGGGTATGATCCATAAAATTTGAAGGATCTAGATATCAAGTACTTTCATAGATTCAATTTTTAGGACTTGCCATTTTAAAAACTTGTGCTAAATGTGTTGCATGTTGCAAATTATACAATATAATTTCAAAGATTTTTGTCATCGATTTCTTCACTTTCTGCTCTGAATCATAGTGCTTTTTATCTTCAGCGAAAGCTTTAGAATCTCCATGTTTGTTGAGGTACTCCAACACCATGGCTAAGTTCCCGCTGTCTACATTGGATAGAAGGATGGTGCCTGCACAGGCATCTTCAATCATGTTTCTGATTATAACAGCTTGGACAGCAACTGGTTCTCAGGTTTAGAAGCTTTTTCTCTGGCGACAACAATAATGCCAAGATGATTATGTGAGACGATTTCAAGAAAACCCTTGGAGAGAGTATAGGGATGGGGAATGGATGCAGGGGACGGATGAGGATATGAGAAATATTTATAGGGAAAGGAATGTGCGAGTGGGATGAGGAACCAATTGCGTATGGATTCCTTGGCCCCTCGTGGTGAAGAGATTTGAAATATATAAGATTATTTATTTATTATTGGGTTATCATATATTTAAGCTATCAAATAAAAAAAATTCTAGTTCTCAATATTGTTTTCACTTTTTTATTTCCTACATTTCTCTTAGAAGCAACAAATATTAGTGTTGCGATTTTTGCTTTAGACCGTAATTGAATCTTCTTTTTTCGAAAGTTATCATTTCTTTTCTAGTTCAATTTCTATTTTTAATGCATTTCCCTAATTAAATTGTAAATATGCTTAAATTGTTTTCATATATATCTATTTCTTAGCTAAATCTTTTTTTTTAAAAAGTAGCAAAATAAAGGGATTAAAAGTAACGTATTTTGAAAGAAATATTGGTATAAATATGTCATATGGTTAATTTCCAGTGACAGTTGATGATTTGGAGATAAGCATTGGCCATGCCTAAGGAATCTTAGTATTTAATTATTATTTACTAAGCAAAACTCTCCCATTCGAGTCATATTACCTCCAAAACTCCGTTTGGGTTCATAGTGGGGCCAATTACATATAAAAAGAAACACACAAATGGCCAACATTTATATACCTTCCCATTAAAGGTTTTAAAAGATATGAACATTAAAGTATATGATTCGATTCTTCTCTCCTGAATTTGTAATATAAATACACCCTCACTTACACTGCAAACATCATAAAATTCAATGTTCCATTGAATTGACGAATTAGTGATTGTACCTCAAACACCAAGGGCTTGAAACGGAAGACCAAGTCTTTTGGGGATGACCGACATTTGAAAGTTTATGGTAGAGATAGGAGGGTATCTCTATCGGTTGGATGTGCCCAGTGCTTGTTTGGGCTCAATAAGATGCTGGGGTATTAAAGTGTTGGTGAAACTATTCAGTGGTTGCTAAGGGAAGCTTCACCAACTGTTGATGCTGTTCTTGGCAGAAGGACGTGGAGTCCCTCTTTTGATGCTGCTGTTCCATGTGGTGCACTGTTGATTCCTTCTGTGATTTCTACTTTCTCAAGGCTCCCATATCCAAGTCTTACCGGAGAAGCAAGTGCTTGGATTCCTTCTGCAGGTTCTATATTATCAAGGCTTCCATATCCAATTTTTACTGGGGAAAGAGGGGCTAGAATTCCTTCTGAGGGTTCTGCTTTCTCTGCTTTCTCAAGGCTCCCAAATCCGATTTTCACTGGGGAATTGAGGGCTAGAAACTCTGGATCATAGGCTGATGGGGAGACTTCTGATGATGAAAGTACCTTGGAATTGTTCAAATCAAGCTTCCCTTTTAACAAGCAAGAGTCCAAATATAAATACTATGAGGCATGAAATATCATCGTCTTCAATAAATAAAGCTAATTCTTGCTTATCTTTTACTCTTTATTTATTTTGATAACTTGACTTGTCATACTCTTAAATCCATCTCACATGATTTTACATACATACATGCTTCTTCTCACTTTTTTTTTTTTTTTTTTTTTGGGGATGTAAGACTTAAAGGCTTTAATTATTTATTCTAAAATTTGAAATATTATCAAAACATAGATAAAAAAGGATATCAAATTGAAACAACTCTGTAATCATTTTGAAAACACTCACAAAATATCATAGACTCTATAGAATGACATCCTTGATTTAAAGAAGTCATTCCACTTTGAATTTGAAAACATAAATATTTATTTTATAACGCTTAATCGAGAAAGAGATTTAATGCACATGTGATACAAATGGAATTGCTATCTTTTCTTTCAAATTTTTATTCGTTAGTCAAATCAAGCTTCTTCAATTAAATCATTTCTCTTAGATTAAGCTGCCATCAAAATGAAATAATCTTCAAGAATAGTACTAGTACAATGCTAGATGAATTAGATAAGAAGTCAATAGATTGTTATCTAAGTACTATAATTTGCCCCGTCATTTCATGAGTTTATTTATTTTTATTGGAATCTTACTTAGAAATGATTTCCAAATTTATTACTAGCCATTGAAATTTTCAATTATAGAATCATTTAAAGACTAACAAATTTTCCAACCCCCCCCAAAAAAAAAAAAAAAAGCAACAATATTTGGCAAAGATGGGTGTTGTAAATAAGAAAACTTCGAATAATCGTGAAATATAAGAGATTGATTATATATGAAGAAAGAAAAATGTGTAATATGTATACCATAAGGGAAATGTGTATATGTAGAAGATTAATGAAAGCTTTAAAATACATTTGAAAAAGTTGCATGAAAATATAAAAGAAAATGCAATATAATCTTAAAGGAACACATTTATATTAGGGTTTTGTGAAATTATCTCAACATATTAACACACTCAATAATGGAAAAACAACACCTCCACGGAAAACATTTTAGGATTTCGAAAATGAATTCAACGTACAGACATGCTCAAAAGTGGAAAAATGATTACGATACTAAATTAAATATTTTGTTTTCTTGAGAAGAGAAGTCATGTGAACATTAATTGGATATAAGGTAGCATCCTAGACATCGTATCCAACTTTATTACACAACATCATAAACCAACTCGTTTAGAAAGCATCCAAAACATTGATGGACAAAACATCCATATTCTAAACCAATTCCGTTTAAAGCATCCTAAACATCAAAAGCAATTGTGCCCAAAATACAACCAGAAGAAGGAGAAGTCAAACAATTTTATTGGGAAGTGAAAAAAAAAAAAAAAGCGAAAACAAAACACGTCAAATTACCATATATGCTTCACACCGAATAACCTCATTATATTTATGGGTTTTTATTGGTCCTGCTTATATTAATGTTAGTCGGTTTCCCATAATGACATGTCCTAACCGATGAGACAAAGGAGAATTTGAGACTTCCATTGTCATTTTGTTGCCCTCCAAATGAAGTACATACACTAAATATCAGCTGACTTCTTCATGGAATGTACTGATTAAGTTTGACAAATCTTTTCCCATTCAATTTGTTATGTTAAAGTTGAGATAAARGCACTAATCGCAATGGATTCGAATTGGAATGAGAGAGAAGTGGAGAASAGATATAAAAGAATGACATGAAAACTTTTCAAAGACAATTTTTGGTTAAAAAGAGGGAGAGTGAAGGCTAAATAACAAATTTGCCCTTAAAAGACAATTTTGTCCTTCGATAAGTTGGACCACGGACAGAACCTGCATTTGTGTCACCAAATTCTGGCATGAATAGTGATGGAGTGGCATAAATAAAGACTCGAAAAGATGTTAAGGATATAAACAAAAAATAAAGTTGAGTGGAGATAACCAGAACTTCAAAAATTATTTAGTGGCAAAAAAAATGCCTTTTTCCCTAATACGCAACTTATGAATATCAACTTGCTTTTTGCCAATACAAATATGTATGTACATAGTCATAGCGTGATAAAGTATTAAATATTTAATATAGATATATTTTTTAATGCTATTGCTTTGATAATTTGTAGTTCATGCGTTACATATTGTAGATTTTGAAAGAAAATATGTTTTGGATGCACGTACCGACAATGACCAAGCATGAAATGTCATCGTCTTCCCTAAATGAAACTAATTCTTGCTTATCTTTTACTCTTTATTTATTTTGACAATTCGACAAGTTATTCTCTTAAATCCATCTCGCGTGATTTTACATACATTCGTACTTCTTGTCACTTTTATTTTTTTTCTTTTGGGGATGAGACTTAAGGCTTTTAATTATTTATCTAAAATTTGAAATATATATGAACATAGATTAAAAAACGGTATGATTAAATAATCTTAATCTTTCTGAAACATTCAAAAATCATAAACTCCATTAAGATGACATCCTGATCTAAGATGTCATCCACTTTTAATTTAATATATTATTTATTTTAGCTCTTATTTGGAGAAGGATTTCTTCACAAGTGACATAAATGTGAATTTTATCTTTTTTGTTCAAATTTCTATCCGTTAATTCAATTAATTTCTCTTCAATTAAGTCATATCTCTTAATTTAAGCTACCATCCAAATGGAAAAATCTTCAAGAATAGTACTAGTGCGGTGCTAGATGAATTATATAAGAATTCAATAGATTGTTATTTAAGTGCTATAAATTTGTCCCGTCATTTCATGAGTTTATTTATTTTGATTAGAATCTAACTTAGAAATGATTTTCAAATTTATTGCTAATGATTGTGATGTAAAATTTTCTATTATAGAATCATATAAAGACTGACAAATCCCACAAAAAGAAGTACTTGGCAAAAATAGATGTTATAAATAAGAAAACTTCGAATAATCGTGAAATATAAGAGACTGGGTATATATGAAGAAAGAAAAATGGATGATAAAAGCTTTAAAATACATCAGAAAAATTTGCATGAAAATATAAAACAAAATGCAATGAAACCGTAAAGGAATACATTAGTATCAAGATTTTGAAAAATTAGCTCAGCATATCAAGACACTCAAAAATGGAAAAACGGTACCGCCATGCAAAACATTTTAGGGCTTTGGAAAACAAATTCGACGTACTATCATACACAAAAATGAAAAATGATTACAATGCTAAATTAGAGATTTTGTTTTCCTAAACAGAGAAGTCATGTGAAGATKAACTAGATATAAGGTAGCATCCTAAATATCGTGTGCAACCCTATTACAAAGCATCATAAACCATATCCTTTGACCAAAGCCAAAAACATGTATCTTCCAAACCAATTCTATTTAAAGCATCCTAAACATCAAAAGCAATTATGCCCCAAGTAAGACCAGAAGATGGAGAAGTTAAACAATGTTGTTTGGAAGGTAGGGGGAAAAACAAAAAGCAAAAAAGAAAAAACGTCAAATTATCATATATGCTTCACAACCGAAGAACCTCATTATATTTATGGGTTTGAATTGGTCGTGCTTGTGCTAATGTTAGCTGATTTTCCATAATGACATGTCCTAACCGATGAGTCGAAGGAGAATTTGAGCGTTCCTTTGACATTTTGTTGCCTTGAAAATGAAGTACTTCCACTACATGTCGGCTGACTCCTTCATGGATTTTATGGATTGAGTTTTACCAATCTTTACCCATTCAATTTRTTATCTTAGAGTTGAGATAAAAGAAATTAATTGCAAAGGAGAAAGAGGGGATGCAAATTGGATTGAGAGAGAAGTGGAGAAGAGATACAAAAGAATGACATGAAAAATTTCAGCAACAATTCGTTGGTTCAAAGAGGGAGAGCAGAGGCTAAATAACAAATTTGCCCTCAAAAGACAATTGTTTCCTTCGATAAGTTGGAAAACGTAAGGAACGTGCATTTGGGTCACAAAATTCTGTCATGAATGGTAGTGGAATGGTGGTGGAGTGACATAAATAAAGACTCAAAAAGATGTTAAAGACATAAATAAAAATAAAGTTGAGGAACATAGTTAGAACTTGAAAAATTAATTAGTGGCAAAAAGACACCTTTCCCTAACCCAACTTATGAATATCAACTTGCTTTTTGCTAATCAAATACCTACGTATATAGTCATCTGGTGCTAAATTAGAAAATATTTATATAGATTTATTTTTTAATGCTATTGCATTGATAATATTTACATCATGCATTACGTATTGCAGATTYTGAAAGAAAATAAGTTTTTGATGCATGTAGAGAAAATGACTAGGGCCACATGAATATTCTCTTGCAATTTATACTTTCTGAAAATGTATAATATTATAAAACATGTGATCCACAAAATTCAGAGGATCTAGATATCAGGTACTTTACCTAGATTCGATTTTTAGGAATTACCATATTAGAAACTTGTACAAAATGTGTTGCATGTGCCACATTATGCAACAATACAAGTTAGTGTTTATTTCACTTACTAATTAATCCGTTTCAACTTACTCATTTATCACAACTTGAATTAGGCACTTGATGTCCAGATAGTTTGCAGTAAGGATAATTTCAAAGAGTTCCTTCATTGGTTTCTTCACAATCGCATATGGCATACTGTGTTTTATCTTCTGTAGAAACTTTAGAGTCTCCTTATTTGTTGAGGTAATCCAACACCATGGCTAAGGTCCTGCTAGACATTGGATAGAGGGATGGTGACAGACATCTTGAATCATGTTCTTGAATGTAACAGATTCAATAGCAACTGATTCTTCGATGATTAAATATTTGTCATCCTTGCTTTTTAGGGTTAGAAACTTTTCCTTTGGCGACGACAACGATGCCAGGATGATTATGTGAAATGATTCAAAGAAAAACCCTGGAGAGAATATAGGGTAGGAGAATGGATGCAGGGGACTGATGAGGATATGAAAATATTTATAGGGAAAGGAATGTGATAGTGGGATGAGGAATCGAGTGGGTTTGGATTCTTTGGCACCTCGTGGTGAAGAGATTTGAGAAATACAAGATTATTGTAAATTTAAGCTATCACATAAAAAAAATGCTAGTTCTCACATATTATTTTCACTCATTTGTTTCCTACTTTATCTCAAAGCAACGAATATTAGTGTTGTGACTTTTACTTTAGAACGTAATTAAATCTTCTTTTCCCAAAAGTTGTCATTCTGTTTCTGGTTGAATTTTGTATTCTAGGATAAACTGTTGGAWAACGTCATTATATTTCCTTAATTAAATTGTACATATACTTAAATTGTTTTCCTATATACCTGTTTCTTAGCTAAATCATTTTTTCTTGAAAAGCAGCAAAATAAAGGGATTTAAAGTAACACATTTTGAAAGTACTATTGGTGTAAATATATGATATGGTTAATTGCCTGCACCAGAGTTGATGATTTGGAGACAGGTATTGGCCATGCCTAAGAGAACTTAGTAATTAATTATTATTAACTAAGCAAGACTCTCCCATTCAAGTTATATTACCTCCTAAACTCCATTTGGTCTCATAATAGAATTAGATATAAAAAGATACGCACAAATGGCCAACATTCATATGCTTTCCCATCAAAGGTTTTAAAATATATGAACATTAAATCATATGACTCGATTATTCTCTCCTAAATTTTTAATATAAATAAATGCTCACTTACATTACGAACATAAACAAAAAAAAATCAAAGTTCCTTTGAAGTGATGAATTAGTGATGCGTACCTCAAATACCATGGGCTTGAAAATGAATGGTTGAAACGGGTCATTCGAGGATGACTGACATTTGATAGTTTATGGAAGAGATAGGAGGGTATCTCTATAGGTTGGATGTGGCAGGGCTTGTTTGGGCTCAATAAGATGCTGGGGCATCAAGCTACTGGGGAAACTGTTGAGTGGTTGCTAAAGGTAGCTACACCCACTATTGATGCCATTCTTGGCCGAAGTACGTGTAGTCCCTCCTTTGATGTTGCCATTCCATGCTATGCGCCATTGGTTCCTTCTGCAGGTTCTGCTTTCTCAAGGCTCCCATATCTATTTTTTACTGGAGAACCAAGTGCTAGAATTTCTTCTACAGGTCCTGCTACAACGTGAATCATGCCCTTGATGTCTAGATAGTTTGTAGTTAGGTTAATATTTATCTGCTGCAGAAGCTTCAGCGTCTCCATGTTTGTTGAGATACTCCAACACCACAGCCAAGGTCCCACTATGTAYATTGAATAAAGGGATGATGCCTGCACAGGTACCTTCAGTCAAGTTCCTGACTGTAACAACTTAGACTGCAACTAGTTTTTTTATGGTTAAATATTTGCCATCCTTGCTGGTCAGGGTTAGAAATGTTTCCTCAGGTGACGACAATGATGCTAGGATGATTATGTAAAATGATACAAAGAAAAACCTTGGAGAGAGTATCGGGTTGGGAATGGAAGCAGGGGACTGATGAGGATATGAGAAATATTTGTSGAGAAAGGAATGTGCAAGTGGGATGAGGAACTGATTGGATATGAATTCCTTAGCACCTCATGGTGAAAAGATTTGAAATATATAAGATTATTGATTTATTACTGGGTTTATCTTAAACTTAAACTTTTGATCACATAACAAAAATGCTATTTCTCAAATACCGTTTTCACTCGTTATGATTCCTAGATTTTCTCAAATCAATGAATATTAGTGTGCGATGTATACTTTAGAAAGTAAATGAATCTTCTTTTTCTGAAAGTTGTCATTCCATTTTGGTTCAATTTTCTATTCTATGCTAAATTGTGAAATAAGTTCAATGTATTTCTTTAATTAAATTGTACATACACTGAACAAATTTATTTCATATATATCAATTTTTTAGCTAAATCTTTTCTTTTTCTTAGAAAGCAGCAAAATAATGGGATTTAAATTTAATGCAGTTTGAAAGTAATATTGGTGTAAATATGTCATATGGTTAATTTCCTACACCAAAGTTGATGATTTCAAGACAAATATTGGCCATGCCTAAGGAAACTTAGTAATTAATTATTATTTACTAAGAAAACCCCGCCCAATCGAGTTGTATTACCTCCAAAACTCCATCTCAATTTATAGTGGGGCCAATTATATGCTTTCCAATTAAACATTCTATAAAATATGAAACATTGAATCATATGGTTCGTTTCTTTCTTCCAGAATTTGTAATATAAATAAATCCTCACTTACATTGCGAACATAAAAAAATTTAAAGTTTTATTGAACTGACGAATTAGAGATGTGTACCTCAAAAGCCAAGGGCTTGGAGCTGAAGACCAATTATCTAGTTGAAAACTGACATTTGAAAGTTTATGGTAGAGATAGGAGGATTTCTCTATTGGTTAGATATGTCCAGCACTTGTTTGGGCTATATAAGACGTTGGGGCATCAAAGTACTAGGGAAATTGTTGAGTGGTTGCTAAAGGAAGCTACACCCTCTGTTGATGCCGTTCTCAGCAGAAGGACGTGTCGTCCCTCTTTTGATGCAGTTTTTCTATGCGGTGCACCGTTGATTCTTTCTATTGTTTCTGCTTTCTCAAGGCTCCCATATCCAGTTTTTATTGGAGAAACAAGTGCTATAATTCCCTCTATGGGTTTTGCTTTCTCTTCTTTCTCTAGGTTCTCATATCCAGCCAGAACAATCCACCATGGAGTCATGATCTACAAACCAGTGGCATGCTGGAGTTTCGCTCCGTCAGTGCCATTCGGCAAACAATGGCGCAAATGAGTACTACACTAGAAAGGTCCCCTAGACAACAACACCCTAATGCATTAGGTGAATGTCTCAGAGCTTAGTGAATGCCGACATCTCTTGCGGTCATCAAGCACACCATGGAGCAATGCACAAGTGAGTTGATGCAGAATCTTATTCAACAGTTCACTACTGTTTTCAAGCCTATGCTGCAAAAGGAGATCATTGCATTGGAGCACTGAAGATATGCTAGATCTTCCCTATATAGTGAGCAAGGCTAGCAACATGGACAAACTATCTTTCCCTCTATGGAAAAGCATGAGGCTATACGGTCTTRGTTCATGCCAGTACCTTAGTTTCCCTTAAATCTCAACTACCCTAGCAAAAGAATTCATCTCAAGTTAGGGGGTAGTTGGCCAATGGAGCTTTTAACTTCTGGGAAACTCCAACTCCCTGGCAGCCATGACACTCCACATACCTCTTTTCAACAAGGGGTAGTACTCCCAATATTACACCGGGGGGCAGGACTATATATACTCGCCTTATCGAGGTTAAAATGAAACTTCAAGTTGTGTGGTGCTCCATTAGGGTGATCAGTCACCTAATGCTCAGGTAAGGGTACCCTCAGCTGATCGAGTGGACTAAGCTATCATACAACCCCCTCTAGTTCCAAGAGTCTAGCTGATGAATTTCCCTCAATAGCCTCAACCGTAGGCTAATGCAAATTCCATAGCCGGAGCTCTTAGAGGATGGTTTGGATTGAACATTACTAGAAATGATTGACTAACTAAAGAAAACCTTATCCTGAATGAATAGATAATGCAATTATTTTGCCATGAGGGTACAAGACACAAAATTCACTGCTTTCTCATGAAATGATAAGAGAACAACCATGGAACATATCGGTCAATTCACATGCCAATATGGAGAGTTAAGCAATAGTGAGTTGCACAAGCTACAACTTTTCTCTCTATCTCTAATCCGTGTTGTTTTTTCTTGGTATACAAAATTTATTACCTCTAAACTCGGTGGATAATTGGGCAGAGATGGAACAACCCTTCCATGAGTGGTTTTATCAGCCTTTACCTGAAGTTTCAATAGCCGATCTACTGGCTATAAAGCAGAAACTAAATGACTATGTCACCGACTTTTTGGTAGAGCTTCAGATGACTGAAAGGAAAGTGCTCCACATTGCTTCCAGAACGAGAGTTTGCTAGAATCCTTATCGACTGAATGAATCCACAACTTAAGGAAAGACTCATCCTCCAAGAGTTCTCAGACTTTTCTAGGCTCTTGTGTCATGCCATGCGAGATGAGGAGTTGATCAAAGAAAAAGAAAACTTAGGGCATTAAAATTTGTTAGGGGGCAAACTATCATCTCAGTCATTGATGATTAGCTGGTTTTGATGATAAACAACCATAAGATGTTATGGCTGTTGATATTTTCAAGGGGATGGCTTATACATGTCCAATGCTTAAGCCGATCCGAGGCAAAAAGAGGCTAAATGAGGTGATTCACCTGCTTATTCTTTCGACATATCCAAAGCTATGAGAGATAAACAAATCGTACTTAGGCTGGCTAGAAGATAACTGCAATTGAAGAATTCAAAGGCAAGAGGTACTTCAAATGGTACAACACTTTGAGCTATGGAACGAACTATTAGGGGTGTTCCATAATGTCATCCAAAAGGCCATCCAAGAAGGCCGTTTCAAGTTTGCTGACAAAAAGATATATGAGTCTATCATAGATATGGATCTTTTCCAGCCGCATTTTTGACAACCTAAAAAAAAAAAAAAAAACCTAAACCCCATAAACTAAGAAGGGTCAAGGAATCCAAAGTTAGCGCTTCAAACAAAAGAGCTCTGTCTTCTCAAGACAACACGGGTTAAACCAACCAAGGAGGTAAACACTTTGAACTAGCTGATTTGGGAATTTTAGAAGCCAATCAAACAAGTATGGCTAGAAAAGACAGCTAGGTCAGTTTTTCCCAGAGGAGATGATAAGCACTTTTTTTTTTCTGAAGACTACAATTTTTTAAGGATAAAAGCATGACCAAATTCCATCTGAAGGAGGAAAGAATAATAATAGAGATCCCACTTGGCCCAGTGATTTCGCCAATAGTTTTAACTTTTTGGCCAACCAAGACTTAGAAAAGGAGAGAACAGAGGAAGAGGTCCATCAAAGGTATCTCCTCGAAGAGCATCAATGTTATTGACAATATTTCTGCATTTAGAAGATATTGAAACATGGTGATTTTTTTGAGAAGACTAAACTTATAATCTTCTTGAAGTTTGTTCAACTTTTGATAGTTTGTGACAAGTCCTATCTTTACACAAACTTGTTGAACTCATTTACGGATATAAAAAGCTTTTGAAGCCCATAGGGAAGAGGTAGGCTTAATAAATTCCTCTTTGAAAGTTGTTTTAATTCTGCACTAGCCAACTCATAATGTTCCACATACATGCTACTATGACTAGCGTTTATGGAAGTGACTTGTTTTGTTTGAAAAGAAGGACGGGACTCTACTTCATTTAGAGTTTAAAGGGGTTAATCAAACAAATTCTTTAGCTGGAGATATTCTATCAATTGAACGGGCACGGCTAAATTAGTTTCATCAAAGGGAGATCTAGATGAGATTTAGATGATTTTTCCCAAGCCTATCAGGAAGATGGCTAATCACCTCAAGCCGTTATACATAAAAGATTAGTTGAATGAACAAGTATTCAGCCGAGCATTTGTCGATGCTAGAGCAGTCCTCAATGTTATTCCTATCACTACTCCTAAGAAGTTGATTAAGCCTCGAGCTAATGTCATGAACATAGATATATGAATGACTAAATTTACAGGAGAAGCTACTTAGACAGAAGGACTCCTTGTTATCGACATTATAATTGGCTCAAAAACTAGCACTACTGTTTTTTTCGTAGTATCGACTAGACCAACCTACATGATTTTATTGGGTTGTGATTGGATCCATGCCAACCATTGCCTGCCTTCCATATTGCATCCACAAATAATGTTTTGGAAGGGAAACCAGATGGAAATTGTGCTAGCTAATCAAATCCATTCTCAGCAAATGTTTAGATGAGTTAGGTCGTTTGTTACTCTCTTGAGTTCGWGGCTTCAAGGTATTCTGAACTGATGTTGCTTGAGAAGTACCACAACWATTCTTTAGTCGAAGAATATCAGATCTCAATAGAACGCATCCAAAGGCTTTGGAAGGATTTTGGCCTATTCGTCTATTCATAAGATCCAAATGGTGGTAGCCGACACAGAATGGACCGATGAGTCCCATGAAGTTGTGGAAGTTGAATGGTACCTTAAACAGGCTCTTAGATTTATTCTGCACGATACTCTACTTGAGATTAGTCTCAGGGAAGATGGCAAAACCATAATAACGAGGGTGCCCTATTAAAAGAAAAGCAGAGGGAATGCTTGGTTAGCCTGATCAAGAGGACATAGATTGCTTTGCTTGGGATTATTATAAAATGCCAAGACTAGACCGGCAAATTTTGGAACACTATATACTGATTAAATCTATTTTCTAATGTAAAAGTTGAAGTAAAATGGCTCCTAAAGTGCAATTTTATTAGGACGACCAAATATACTGAATAGGTGTCAAACATCGTCGATGTTACCAAAAAAATAACCAATTGTGGATATGTATTGATACTAGAAATTTGAATCTTGCTACCCCTAAAGATGAATATGCTACGGCCAATATGCTGGTAGATTTGACTAGACAAGTTCTTAATCTTGATGGACAATTATCTTGGATATAACCAGATCTTCATAGCCAAGGAGGACGTCCACAACATTGCCCTTAATGCCCGGGGGCTATCAACTTATTCGAATGGGTTTATCACACCTTTCAATTTAAAGAATGCTGAGGCCACTTTACAGCGAGCACTAGACATTATCTTCCATGAAATTATCAGCCAGAGTACAAAAGTGTATATAGATGATCTGGTCCTCCAATCAGCCTCGTTTCTCAGCATTTAGCCAAACTTGAGAAATCTTGGTCACCAAAAGTTCTTTTGGTGTATCAACTAGAATTTCCTCAGGTTTTTGGTGCATCACAAGGAATTTAAGCTAGATGTAAATGAAGCCAAGGCCATTTTAGAGGCTAGACCCAAAGGAATAAGAGAGAATTATAGAGTCTGATTGGCACGATCAATTTCCTGAGAAGGTTTCTAGCAAATTCGATTGGTAAGCTCAAGGGTTTTTCTCCTCTACTCAAGTTGCAATCAACAACTAAGTGATCTTTCACGAGATGAYAGGGCTATGAAGTTTTACAGCTCAGCAGCTGAGGGATCTATCAATTATCTTTTGGCCCCGACGATAATGACGGCACAGAACAAGCTGTGAACTACTTCAGTCGATCCCCAAATGATGCTCGAATAAGTATTTACCTATAGAGAAACTATCCTTTCTTTATTCCATGATTATGCAAAAACTGGAATATTACCACCTTTCGACTGAGGTCAATGTGGTATGCAAAGTGGACATGGTTAGGTTCCTTCTGAATGAGCCAGTATTGCAAGGATGCCTAACGAGATGTGCTGTACAATTACCAATTTTTTCTCTGAAGTATATCTCTCTGCAAGACGTTAAAGGACAAGCCATTGCCAACTTTTTAGCTAAACATCCGTGCTTGGGCGTAGCCGACGCTTGGATTGAAGCTCAGTAGATTGTTAGCATCAAATCATGGACCCTCATCTTTAAYAGTTCTAGAATAAGCTGTGGGGCAAGAGCAGGAATTTCGATTACCAACCCTGTTGGTCTTAAAGGTTGCTTTGTCTTTGAGACTGAGAAAGGCTGTTCCAAAATCCAAGACAAATAAAAATCCCTGATCCTAGGCTTGGAAGTTGTTGTTATCGATGAAAACTCAAGCCATGATTCTTAATTGCTCATTCRAAAACTATTAGAAGAGCATAGATGTTTAAATGTCAAACTTCTGGAACTTTACCAAGAGCCTCAGTCCTTATTCAGGCAATTCTCTGATGTGGTGATTATGCATATGCCTAGAAAAGAGAATAAAGAGGCCAATGATCTAGCTCAATACGCCTCAAGATACGAATTATATATATTGACAATCAGGAAATAGCTGATTAGAAGACCGAGTTAATGGCCTATTTAATTGATCTTTTGATCAAGGTCAGTAAACGGCTTAGATATAAAGCCTTGAACTATATTGTTGTTGGTGATGACTTGTTTAAAAGGAGCTATGAGGGGCTTCCATTAAAGTGTCTAAGCAAAGATGAAGCTGCGAGAGCTTTGGTCGAGGCCCACAAGGAAATTTGTGGAGCAGATCAAGTTGGACTAAAGCTAGGGTAGGTCCTGCATCGGCATGGTTCATATCATTTGACTATTACAACCGGCTATCAAGCTTAGGCTAAAGGCTGTGAGGCTGGCCAGAAACACGAGCACCTCTTGAATATTCCATTATCTAATCTTCATGCTACTGTCAAGTCGTGGCCTTTCAATGGTTGGGCTATGGACATCATTGGCAAAATCCATCCTCCTTCTTCCAATGCAAATTCGTTTATCTTGGTAGCCACTAATTATTTTACTGAACAAGTGGAGGCTTAGTCGATGGTAAAAGTAACTGCAGAGGTAGTTATTGCTTTCGTGAAACAACAAATTATATATCGGTTCTAGATACCTAAATCCATCACAATCAATCAGGGAACTATGTTTACTAGAATAAGGTGGCCTCATTTGTGCAACAGTTCAATATCAAGTTTATGTATTGTACTCCTTATATGCCCAGGCTAATGGACAAGCTAAGGCTACCAATAAGGTCAATATAATCAAGAAGTCTATAAAGGACAGTCACAAGAGATGGCACACGATCTTACATGAGTTTTTCTTGGCATATAAAAATTCATCCGAAACGGCCATTGGTTTGACTCTGTATTGGCCAACTTAGGGCGAGGATGCAATCCTTCTTGTGAAAATCAACAAAAGGTCGGATAGGCCAACTTTTTAGCAATAACTTATATTTAGTCAACTATCAACAAGCATTACTCATGGAAATTGACTAACTGAATGAAGACAGATGGCTAGCCTTTAAGCACATTATAAGATACAAAGAGAAGGTAGCTAGAACATGAAATGGGCACGTGCGTATCAGGGAAGTCGAGGAAGGAGATACTATATACATAGGAAAATCATGGTAAATTAGAAAATATATATATAGATTTATTTTCTAATGCTATTGCAATGACAATTTGTACTTGATACATTACATATTGTAGATTTTGAAAGAAAACAAGTTTTTGATGCACGTATCGACAATGATAGGGCCGCATACGAATTTTCTAGCAAGTTATATTTTCTAAATATGTATAATATTATAAAATGTGAGATCCATAAAATTCAAAAGATCTAGATATCAAGCACTGTACATATGTTCAATTTGTAGGAATTGCCATATAAAAACTTGTACCAAATGTGTTTCATGTTGCACATTATACAATAATACAACATACTGTTAATTTCAACTTACTAATGCTAGTGGCATGCTGGAGTTTAAAGTTATGGCATAGATAAGAGGGTTTCTCTATTGGTTAGATGACACCGGTGCTTTTTTGGGCTTCATAGGATGCTGAGGCATCAAACTACCAGGGAAATTGTTGAGTGGTTGCTAAAGGAAGCTACCCCACCGCTCATGCCATTCTTCGCAGAAGAACGTTTAGTCCCTCTTTTGATGCAGCAATTCCATGCGGTCCACCATTGTTTCCTTCTATGGGTTCTGCTTTCTCAAGGCTCCCYTATCCAGTGTTTACTGGACAAGTGCTAGAATTTCTTCTGCAGGTTTTGCTTTCTCTTCTCTCTCCAGGCTCCCATATCCAATCTTTACTGYAGAAAGAAGGGCTAAAATTCCTTCTGCGGGTTCTGGTTTCTCTGCCTTCTCAAGGCTCCCATATCCAATTTTTACTACTGAAACAAGGGCTAGAAACTCGAGATCAAAGGCTGATGGGGAGACTTCTGATGATCAATGTACYGTGCAATTRTTCAAATGATCCTAGTAACTTCCCTTTCAACAAGCACGAATCCAAATATAAATACTATAAAGCATGAAATATCATGGTCTTCAATAATAAAACTAATTCTTGCTTATCGTTTACGCCTTATTTATTTTGACAATTTGAATTTTCATTCCCTTAAATCCTTCTCACATCATTTTACATATATATACATGCATGCTTCTTGTCACTTTTTTCTTTTCTTTTCTTTTCTTTTGGGGATGAGACTTAAGGCTTTTAATTATTTGTCTGAAATTGTGAAATATAATATCAACCTAGAATRAAGAACGATATCAACTAAATAATSTTAATCTTTTTTAAACATCCAACAATCTTAGGCTCCATTAGAATGACATCTTGATCTAAGATGTGATCCTCTTTTAATTTAAAATATTATTTATTTTGACTTTTAATTCGAGAAGGGTTTCTTCACAAGTGATACAAATGTGAATTTTAACTCTCTTTTTCCAAATTTTTATTCGTTAATTCAATCAATTTCTCTTCAATTAAGTTATATGCTCTTAATTTAAAAGCTGCCATTTGGAGCTTCCATCCAAAATTATTATATCTTCAAGAATAGCACTGTATGGTGTTAGATTATTGGATAAGAAGCCATAGATTGTTACCTAAAGTATTATAATTTTGCCCGCGTGCACTCTCATGAGTTTATTGTTTTATTAGGATCTAAAATGAAATGATTTTTCAAATTTATGACTTGCGCATTTGTGATTTTACAGATTTTCAAATATAGAATCCACATAAAGATCCCCCCCCCCTCTCCAAAAAAAAACAAAAAAAAAGAAGCCACATACTTAGGCAAAAATAGGTGTGCATAAATAAGAACAAGGCTTCGAATAAGTCGTGAATATAAGAGACTCGGGTTAACATAAGAAGAAAGAAAAAATGTTACTCTATCTACCATGCAGGGATATGTGTGTAATGTAAAAATTAATGAAAGCTTACAAATAAATCTGAAAACGCATCATTAAATATAAAGAATGCAAGAAACCGTAAATGAATACATATATCAATAGGGTTTTGAAAAATTTATCTCAACATTTAACACAGCTCAGAAAATGGTAAAAGCGATACTTGCACGAAAAAGATTTTAGGATTTTGAAAAACTAATTTGACGTATTGACATATTCAAAAGTGGAGAGAATGATTTTTGATAATAAAATTAAGAGATTTTTTTGTTTTTTTTTTTTTTTAAAGAGAATCATGTGAAGCATTAACTGATTATGGTAGCACCTAAACATGTATGGCAACCCCATTAACAAGTATCATAAAACCATCTCCTTAATAAAGCCATCCTAAAATATCTTGATTGGACAAAACATCGCATTGCTCCTAAACCGAATTCATTTACAAGGCGATCTCAAACAAGCAATACACCCAAAAATAGCAACGCCAGAAGAAGGAGAAGTTAAACAATTTGCTTTGGAAGTAAACAAAAAAAAAAAAAAAAAAAAAAGCAAAGAAGAAAGCCATGTCAAATTACCATGTATGCTTGACAACCGAATAAACTTCAATTATATTATGGCTTTGTATTGGTCTTGCCGTTGTGGCTAAATGTTAGCCATGTTTGCCCATAAATGACATGTCCTTAACGGCGATGAGACCAAGGAGAGAAATTTGACGCGTTCCTTTGACATTTTATTGCCTTGCAAATGAAGTACTTCCACTAAATGGCGGCCGACTTCTTCATGGATTGGACGTATTGAGTATCACCAAGCATTTCCCATTCTATTTGTTATCTTACAGTTGAGGTAAAAACCTTAATTGCAAAGGAGAATGAGGGATTCAGATTTGATTGAGGGAGAAGAAGAGAATAGATTCAAAAGAATGACTTAAAAAATTTCAGCAACAGTTTGTTGGYTAAAAAGAGGGAGAGCGACGGCTAAATAACAAATTTGCCCATAAAAGATAATTTTGTCCTTCGATAAGTTGGAACACGGAGGGAATGTGCATTTGGTTTGCTAAATTCCACCACCAACAGTGGTGGAGTAGCATAAAGAAAGAGTCAAAAAAATATTATAGATATAAATTAAAAAAAAGTTGAGGGACAAAGTTAGAACTTCAAAAATTATTTAGTGGCAGAAAAATGCCTTTTTCCCTAATATCAACTTATGAATATCAACTTGTATTTTGCAAATACAAATATCTACATACATAGTCATAACCTGGTAAATTAGAAAATATTTAATATAGATTTATTTTTTAATTCTATTGCGTTGATAATTTGTACTTGATGCATTACATATTGTAGATTTTGAAAGAAGTTTTTGATGCACGTACCGACAATGACCAGGGCCACGTAAATATTTTCT
This sequence comes from Rhazya stricta, assembly GCA_001752375.1. NCBI lineage: Eukaryota > Viridiplantae > Streptophyta > Magnoliopsida > Gentianales > Apocynaceae > Rhazya > Rhazya stricta. The sequence continues at coordinate 455,360 of MEJB01000090.1, forward strand.
TGCAAGTTATATTTTCTAAAAATGTACAATATTATAAAGCGTAAGATCCATAAAATTCAGAGGATATATTTCAAGTACTATATATAGATTTGATTTTCAAGACTTGCCATATTAAATTTTGTGCCGAATGTGTTGCATGTTGCACATTATACAATAATCCAGCTTATTGTTAATTTCAACTTACTAATTAATCCGTTACAACTTGAATCAAGCCCTTGATGTTCAGATAGTTTGTAGTCAGGTTTAGAGAGGCTTGAGAATGTCCATGTTTGTTGAGGTACTCCAGCACCATGACTAAGGTCTTGCTGGCTGCATTGGATAGAGGGATCGTCCCTGCAGAGGCATCTTCAATCATGTTCCGGATCGTAATAGCTTGGGCAGCAACTAGTTCTTTAATGGTTAAATATTTGTCATCCTTGCTTCTCAGGCTTAGAAACGTTTCCTCCGGCAACTATAATGATGCCAGGATGATTATGTGAGATGATTCAAAGAAAAACCTTAGAAAATGAATGCAGGGGGCTGATGAGGATATGAGAAATGTTTATAGGGAAAGGAATGTGCAAGTGGGACAAGGAATCGATTGGATATGGATTCCTTGGCACCTCGTGGTGAGAGATTTGAAATATATAAGATTATTGGGTTATTAGTGGGTTATACTAAATTTAAGTTATCACATAAAAAAAAATGGCAATTCTCAGGWATTGTTTTCACTGGTTTGTTTCGTACATTTCTYTGAAAGCAATGAATATTAGTGTTGCGATTTTTGCTTTAGAACGTAAACGAATCTTCCTTTTYCGAAAGTTATCATTCCTTTTCTGGTTCAATTTTCTATTTTATGATAAGCTATTTAATAACTTCAATGTATCTCCTTAATTAAATTGTACATAAGGTTAAATTGTTTTCATATATATCTATTTCTTAGCTAAATCTTTTAATTCTTAAGAAGTAGCAAAATAAAGGGATTAAAAGTAACATATTTTGAAAGTAATATTGATGTAAATATGTCATATGGTTAATTGTCGGCACCAAATTGATAATTTGGAGAAAACTATTGGCCATGCCTAAGGAAACTTAATAATTAATTATTATTTACTAAGAAAAAATTCRCCCATTCGAGTTATATTACCATCAAAACTCCATTTAGGTTCATAGTGGGGCCAATTAAATATAAAACGGAACACACAAATGATCAACATTTATATGCTTTCCCATTAAAAGTTTTACAAGATATGAACATTAAATTATATGATTTGATTCGTCTCTTCTAAATTTTTAATATAAATAAACTTTAACTTACATTGCAAACATCACAAAATTCAAAGTTCTATTGAAATGACGAATTAGTGATGTGTAGCTCAAACACCAAGAGCTTGAAGCARAGACCAAGTCTTTCGAGGATGACTGACATTTGAAAGTTTATGGTAAAGATAGGAGGATATCTCCATTGGTTGGATGTGCCCAGCACTTGTTTGGGCTCAATAAGATGCTGGGGCATCAAAATGCTGGTGAAAATATTGAGTGCTTGCTAAAGGAAGCTTCATCGGCTGTTGATGCCGTTCTTGGCAGGACGTGTAGTCCCTCTTTTGATGCTGCTGTTCCATGCAGTGCACCATTGATTCCCTCTACAGGTTCTGCTTTCTCAAGGCTCCCATGTCCAATTTTTGCTGGAGAAACAAGTGCTAGAATTCCTTCTGCGAGTTCTACATTCTCAAAGCTCCCATATCTAATTTTTACTGGAGAATCAAGGGCTAGAATTCCTTCTGCGGGTTTTGCTTTCTCTGCTTTCACATGGCTTCCAAATCCAATTTTTACTGGAGAAACAAGGGCTAGAAACTCTGGAGCAAAAGCCGAAAGAGGTAGGTGATTAGGGGTCTCCCTGGTGGATGCCTCTTGAGGGATGAAAGATGGCAGATGGTGAACCATTGATGAGGACTAAAAAAGTTACAGAATGAATGCATCACATAATAATGAAGGCAAGCAGTGAAGGAATATCCAATATCCGTATCACAGTCTCCAAGTAATCCCACTCAACAAGAACAAAGGGCTTACTCATGTCGAGCGAGGGCCATGTAATTGTTTTGGATGTGCTTCGTCTAGAGGGTATGGAAAACCTCGAAGGCTGTCATTGGATTATTTGTGATTTGACGTCCCTGTGGCAGGCACTTTGGGCTTCATCAGTAAGATCTTCCATGATGGGCTTCAACCTGTTAGTGATAACTGTGGAAATCGATTTGTAAAGCACATTGCACAAACTATTTGACCGATATTGGGACAAAGAAGAGGGTGATTGAGTTTTCGAAATAAGGACAATGCGAGTATGATTAAGGGTAGAGATGTCATCACAAGAATTAAGATACCGAGGACCAGATCAGTGATCTGGTTACCAAAGATGTGTCACTGCTTCTGGAGAAAACATGCATGGAGGCCATTGGGCCCCAGGGACTTGGAGGGGACATCTGGAAAAGGGCCATGCAGACCTCGTCTGGAGTAAAAGGCCGGCCCAAGTGAGTCTTGGAATCATCAGCAAGCCACCAAGGAAATAAGAGTGAGCTAATGGGTGTCTGATTCGGCCCCCTGAAGAGTTAAACATCTACCGGATGTAATAAATAGCTGCAATTCAAATTTTCTCATCACCCTCCAATCGGCTAGATGAGCTGTGTCAATGATGAATCTGATGGAATTATTGGAGCATCATTGGGTGCACTTAGGATGCAAATATTTGGTGTTCTTATCGCACTTCTTCAACCAAGCCGTTTGGGGACCTAGACCTCCAATACGTCTCTTGCAAGGATAATAAATGCTCCAATTTCTGTTCGAGCGCACATTCAGCAGGTAGAGAACGAGGGGTGCGTCTATGCAGGCCAAGAAGTTGCTCGTCTAGTTTGTGAATTTGKTGAACCAGATTGCCATGGGTCCTATGAATCCATCATTTCTCATGCAAATACGAGTCATAGCAGTTGAATTACAAAGGGTTTCAGGAAGGAAAATAATACTACGGTCTACAGCCTGAATAAGGCTGCAAAAATGAAAAATGGCTTAAGGACTCCCCAGTCCCCAGCAGTTCCGACATAATGTTTTCATTGTGATCGGCGGGGCTGCTCAGCTGCCGCCACTGTTGATACAAGGGAGTACAGCATTTCTTACTATTAGGAGCCGCTGGGGCTGGCAGATTGTCAAGACGGCGCTTGAGGGAGATCGTCCGAAGGGGTGGAGATGTAGCACCATCACTTGGAGTGAATTGCACACACAAGAGGACTACCGCAAGACGCGAAATATTTCACGATGCCTGCTACTTCATGCAACCAGTAGGAACCTCGTTCTCCTCATCATCCACTATAGCTAGAGAGGCCGGCCTAATCAACTGAGAATGATGAACCACCAGAACCCTCACAGTGGCTACACTATCCATCCGATCTTTGACATTCTCAAGAGCGGCAGTGAGAGGCTGTGTTTCAGTAACAACCTCATCCTCCGACCCTCCCTCATAGCCACCAACCAGGTTAGCAGAGGGGGTGGGTGAGCCCTGAATTGGCGCCAAGAGGAGGGAGGATCCCAATGCCAAATGAGGAGTATGTTGTGAATATATCAACGTCAACCATCCAAGTTCCAAATAGCAAGATGATGCTAGACTAGATCAGGAGAATGCGTAATAGGACACTACCGAGACCGATGCCCGACAAGACCGCAGGCAAAACACATCTGGCGAAGTAGTTCGTACCGAATTGCTGCCGCTTAAATGCCCAAATCCGATGCGCTGAGTTGAACAAAGTGGAAAAGGGGCTAGGTAATATCAATCATAACMCGTAGGCGAAAGAACTTGACAACAACAACATCGAGTTGTTCTCGAACTTGAACTTCAGTGCATTGCAAGAAGCTAAGCCCGACCTTAGCGCTAACCTTCTGGGTATGATACTGCCTTGTTATCCTAGTAATGTGAACCCAATAAGCATCGGTGGTGAAGCTGGCAATGGAAGGAGTGTACTTGGCTTGCCACAGACGGAGAAGGATTGGCCAGTTTTCAAAATTCCAGAGCCCATTGTCTAACAGAAATTGGACTGTCTCGTCCWCACCGAAGAAAAGCTGGAAGATGGAATCCTGGAGCTTCGGGATATAGAAACTCCCACAATGCCAAAACTGACCCAGCGCCACTTTAAACCCGCTATGGTTGAGATTTATGATCCCCGGGAAGAGGGCAAAGACACTTTGCCAGCATTGCAAGCACCCGGCGCGAAGGTGATGCACACCCATATCAACCACTCGAGACTCCTGGTCTGAGAGGATAAAGGAGCTAAACTTGGACGTGAGACCAGAGTCYGTTGCGTTTGTCTAGGCGAAGGGGCACAAGAGAGCTAGAGCAGAGGGAAAGCAAGTTAGTGCCAGGAGAGCTAGAGAGTCCTACAAGTTTTCAAGCAAACAACCGAAACACTAGAGTTGTACCAAAACTCTAGTAGCCAGGGAGAGCAATCCTAGCAGCCTAGGGAGCCTTGACTGGTGAACTTGAAAATAGGTGTTATAAATACGAAAACTTCGAATAATCGCAAAATATAAGAAAATGTGTATATAGGAAAGGAGGAAAATGTATGCTGAAAAATAGTGGCGCCCTTGCCGTTCCCTAGGGTCCATTTGGGCCGAATGAGTCATTGTCTGTCAGTACTAGTACTTGACAAGATACAATCCATAGTAAAAYAGTGAAAGTACAACTTTTCAGATGTATTCTCAAGCTTTCATTAGTCTTTTTCATGTACAAAATAAGAGTGTTTTTTGGGATAATTTACACCTGTGGCAACAACTGAAACCATAAAGTAAGACATATATTTTCATGCAACATTTTCAGATGTATTTTCAAGCTTTCATTAGTCTTTTTCATGTACAAAATAAGAGTGTTTTTTGGGATAAATTCTTGACTATTTTCACCTGTGGCAACAACTAAAACTATAAAGTAAGACATATATTTAGGGTTTTGAAAAACTAGCTAAGAATATTAACAAACACAAAAGCGGAAAAATAGTGGCGCCCTTGCCRTTCCCTAGGGTCCACTTGGGCCGAATGAGTCATTGTCTGCCGGTACTAGTACTTGACAAGATACAATCCATAGTAAAACAGTCAAAGTACAACTCCACAAGGATTGTAGATACGATTACAATCTTAGGACAAAGTATATCACGGTTGTCTAAGGACGATAGTTCTGCTCTAGCACTTGATATTCTTGACTTTTGTCCCCAAATCCTGATGCATCAAGATTTTTTCTTGTCACTAAAATATGAGCAAATTTATGAGCGAAGCTTATTGATTTTCGTGAGTATGCAAGGTGAGTTTCAAATCAAGAGCATGATTTAAATAAACCTTTTTTAAATAGCTTCAATAAAAGACTTGTTTTCAGAAAATTGAGTCTTTTGCAAAAATATGTAGTTTATGGAAAACCAAATCAAGTCAAGAGTTAATCGGGAATACTACGTCCAAAAATCAGTCAGTTTCTAATAATAGTAATCCAACTCGCACACTGTCACCGTAGAGACAATGTCGTGTAGGTCTAGTAATACTAGCCTCATCCCTCCGTAGGAACACGCACGATTTTCTACCTTATCGCTCTCATATCAATTAATGGTACTCGCTAGCTAGGGAACAAAGGGAGTTAGTCACCCCTAGATTAAACCTCCTAACCAAGGGTTCGAGTGTCCATAATGAAACCTAGGCAATTTAATGACACGACCATTTGCTCGATGTGCTCCCAGTCCTGCCACCGACCACAATAAGCATCGGCCAAGGGTTAGCTTACTCTGATACTRTCGTTTGGACTAGTTCAAGAAATACTCGTTCTAGGGACAAGCCAAGCACAGTACTTTGTCCATCRGACKAGTTATTGAAAGATTGACAAATTGAGTACCCAATACTATCCGTCAATTTTGTTTATCACGYAAAAGTGTTTGCATGCAAGTCGTGAACTTGAAAAATAGTTTTTCTTTATAGAAACGTTGTATGCTCTGCTTTCATGCTCATTTTTGAGAAAGAAATGCAAATAAAATAGACTTTGAGGAAACATTTACAAAATGAATATTGGAGAAATATTTTTAGAAAACGGCTTTAAGGGTGTAGACTCAACTGTGATTATATTAGTTAAGAAAATCTATTGTCTGTCCTTTCCTAAAAGAATTCCACAAGAAATATCCCTTGTAATAAAATCATGTAAATCAAATCTAAGTCATAACCTAAAACCCTTTTTACAATAGCTTAGCTTTATCGTTTTATGAGTGAAACCATTTTTGTGAAATTAGATATTTCCCCTGCTGAAATAAGATGATTTTAAAATGTATAGTATATAACTTATAGAATAAATCTATAAGAGTGTTAGTCAGGAAGTTTGAGGTTTTAAAATGATAGGTTTGAAAATTGGTGAATAGATAGCTTGTGACATTTTGAGCATATCTCCAAAAATACTSAGAATTTCTGAATGGAATTGCTGGCAAAATTATCCTAACACACTAAGGTTTAAAAACATGCAAAAATCAGGACTTGAAATGGTTCGATTAAAACACAGATTTAATGAGAAATGCACAACACTTGTTCAATCTGCCCGATTGACCACATTGCAATGATCAACTCATATATTGAGTTTTACTCAAAACAAAAGGGATGAAACTTGTTCTAAATTCTCCTAGATCTGCGTCTTTTTAACTTTATTTCACAATCAAAATTTCACCTAGAAATCAAGCTGCTATGACACGACAACAGTGGATAAAATTCTGGTTTATCTAGAATAAACCCTGATGAGTAACTCTATAATAATATGAAACCTTTGATCTCAAAGGATTTCAAAACTCCCTGTTCTTATACTATCAACACTCTAATTAAAAACACAAATCACTCGTGAAAAATTCTTGCAGTTCTCATGCATTTTCTTCTCATCAAAACACTACATGGCTCACTTAAAAGTGCTGCACAATCAATGCTTAAGAACTCCAAGTTTAATCTCCTTCTTACCAGAATAAAATGCAGCAAAAGGGTTGATATAAAGTAAGCTATCGATGTGCAAAAGAAGATGGAATGGGAGGGTTTGGTAGTGTAAAATAGGTAGCTAAAACTTTGAAGAATGACAGCTTCGGTAGGCTGTTACAGGAGCAAAGCTTATTTAATGGAAGGAATCTTTCGGTCAAGGGGGTGGGTGAAATGAGGGTGAAGTTTGGTCTAATATATATAGGTTACGGATGGAGTTTACAAGGCTGGGAGGAGAGAGTATTGGGCAGCAATGAAGAGAGAAAAACCGGTGGTTTTATGCAATGGTTTGAAGACAAAAGCATGTGCGAAGGACACCTAAAGAGGGTAGTTGTCCTTAACTCCTTTCTCCTACTCTCAGTGCTTGCCAAATCACATTGTGTAGGTGCCAATTTCTCAGCTGAAGTCCCTCTAAAACCGGACAGAACAACACCTTAAAATCAGCTGGATAATTTTGCTAAAAGTCTCCCAAAAATTGGACAGCTAGGTTCTAAATTGCAGCTTTGATTTTTTGTTAAAAATTCATCAAAGCCATACACATATCCTCACACACCCGTGCACACACCAAGCCACCTACTAGACATGCTTTGGTAGGTTTTGGAGGGCTAGGATTACCAAAACTAGAGATCAAAGGGCTGCGATTTGGAGGAAACAATTAGCTAGAAAAAGGTAGTTTTTGCCGGTTGATTCGAAGAAGAAAATCTGATTTTTGGCTAGGTAAAAGTCACATCATTGGACAGCTGTCCTTGCCTAAACCTCACCACCTTCTAAGCTTGTATAGTTGTCCAATTCTCAGCTGAAATCCCTTCTAAACCAGACAGCATACATCCTCAAAGACAACTGGAAAATGCTTGCTAAAAAACCTTACCAAAGCCAGCACATGCACATGCAAATTAATGCAACCTTCATGCCAAATACTTATCATTCATTGAAGGATGAATAAGGGCTAGGATTGATTAGGAAATGCTGATCACTAGCTGGGATTGAAGAAGTCAAAGTCGGCTGGATTTTGAGGAAAGCAAATTGGATTGATGAAGGTAGGAAAACACGATGGACGTTTCTGGGATTTTAGAAAAGGTTTTAAGCTAAAATTTGAACTAAAACATGAAAGCTTATAAAGTAATAAATTATTGTAGGAAGAAAATAATTAACTTTTTAAGAAAATGATATAGATTTTTAAAATAAATTTAAGTAAAATCGGGTTTGAAAAATAGATTTTTAAAAAATGAATTTAAGAAAAATCAGTTTAGAAAATAGTAGTTTAAAAGAAGTTGAAGGAAATAGATTTTTGTAAATAGAGTAAGGTTTAATATTAAATCAAAGTCGAAATTTTAGAAAAAGGGTTTCTAAATTTGATGAAGCCGAGATTATAGCTTTATTCTAAATATAATAATCCTATCCAAATTTTAAGTCTAATAATATCCTATTTCTAAGTATTTTAAGTCTTAGGCTAAATCTACTCGTGATATCATAACTTATATCAGTCTCTATTTCATCGCAATATTCGGGTTGTTATATTCTGCCTCGCTAGAAAATATCATCCTTGAAATTTATATTTACCAGGAATAGGTCGGAGTATTTCTRTCTCATGTAATCCTGAGATGCCTATGTCGCTTTTGTAATCTCGTGATGTCCCCGTTTAACCTTAACCAGTCGAATCTCCTTATTTCATAGTTTCTTGACATTATATTCTAGTATCCATACTGGTYTTCTCTCGTATGATAGGTTGGGATGCAAATTGATTTTTGCCTCATTTATCACATGCTCCRGCRATGGGTTGTACTTCTTGAGTTGATAAACATTATGAATTCTAGTTAGCTTAATCGGCAATCCAATTCTATACGCAACTGCCTCAATCTTTTCCAAAACCTCAACTTGTAATACCTGAGATTTAGTTTCTGTTTTTAAAAGAACCAATCCATTTGAAATTTAAGAAATCGTAGGCCCAACGACAAGTCCTTAGTAAACATAAAGACATGYACGACTAATGGTATATATACAATTTATGTTCTAATCCATTAATTAGATTGTATTCATGATTGTTAGTAATTGATTAATTTACCGCGAAAGGACTTGGATGCCGTAACGTTCGATTTGCCAATCAGAAATAAATAATTATTTCTTTGATTTATTATTTGTTATGTGTTAATATGTGAGTATGTTTATTTAAAGGTGAAAATTTTATCACTTTACTTTAGTTAGAAGTCTTAGTTAATTAATTTAGATTTGACACGTTAGAGCCCATCCTCTTCTTATTCAAATCTAAAATCGAATCGATTTTGGCCCAGAAGAAAACTACTAGAATTCAATTTAGTTGKGCTTAGTTGGTTAAGTAATAAGAATGGCCCACGAAGAAAATTTAGTTAAGGTTAAGATATATATATATATATATACAACCTGAAGAAGATGACTGTTCATCTTCTTCCTTAAACATAAAACCTAACCCCCTCACCACTGCCGYCTCCTYCCTCTGCCCTCACCAATGCCTGCTTCCCACTCTCTCTCTCCTCTTCTCTACGGTGCCGAATGCCACTCCATCTCATCCATTCTTGTCAAGCGACCAGGCGACTAGACGCCCAGCGACAAGGCGACCAGATGCTTAGGTGACCAGATGACCTGGCGTCCAGGGGGCCCGGCGACTAGGCACCGTGCACCATCCTCTCTAGCTAGTAGCGCGCGACTAGGACCGTCGTTCGCATGCTCGGAGCGTATTTCTTTCCTGAGCATGATTGACGCCATTATATCTTAGATTCGATACCACACCTAAGGTTCGGGATTCGAGGTGAATCCTTAGTTCTTTATTTAAACTAACCGAATGGCCTAGGTTTTGCATTATGTAATGATAATTAAGAAATAAAATATGGAATACGTTTAATATGAAATTTAGCTTAGTATGATAAAGTAAAAAGGCGGATATAATTCTAGAAATATATTGAAATATAATTTAGAGGGAAATTAGGGTCTGTATGATAAAATAACGTATATTGTGACTACGATTATTATTATTATTTTAAGAACAAATTAAGAGTCATGAAATTAACTTATACTATTAGTAGTTTGATTTTTATTGACATGRAAATTCATCTTGAGAAATTATTACTTAAGGTCACCATAGGAAAAACAATGAAGGTATTTACGGTAAACACATATGTTAAATGAATGTGTTTGGTTAAACAAGTTTTAGATGAATATTCTTTGTATAATAATATTAGGATACTRTGGTACATTAATCTTGTGGGCAACCAAGGCACCCCGCTAGCGAAAGTAAACAAATTCACTAAGGACTACAAATAAGTAAATTCGCACATTCTCATTAAAGTATATGTATTGTTGCTATAATTAAATTGCTCTTAGGTGAATTGAATGTGTATTGAATCTGAGTTCTRTATAAGTTAAATTTCAACATTCTCATTTCGTGATGATGCAAATGTGYTGTTATCATGATTGAATCTCTATGTGAATTGAATGTGAACTCACAATGGATATTGAAGTGAATTTTTGAAAATCACCACAATCTCATTGATTATGATACGAGTATATTGTTATTATGATTGAATCTTCTTATGTGAATTGATAATTGTACTTATGTGTTATAATGTGATATTACTTCCAGTATGTGAATTTTATTACTAATTGACATGTTAGAAATTTTAAGTTAATGGTTCATGTGGTTCATAAGCATATAGATTGCAGTGGTTGCATATTCTCTTATATGGACATAATCATACATCCAAGAAAGGAAATATTTTTAAAGAATGAAATTTGAAGAAGTAAACGTTCTCAAGAATGAAGCTTTTAAAGATGTTATTTTTATGATGAATGATTTCCAAACATTAAGATTTTGAAAAAGGGGTGTAAAGCCAAAGCCATGAAAGATATGAGTGGGAAATGGGGCGCGGGAGACCGGCACACTTTTTTTCCCGACCTAACCCTCTTGCACAGTGGGAAATTCATGTATTATTCACCTTTTATGAGGTGATGTCCAGGAAAAGATTAAGTAATGTTAACCGTTTTGCGGTTCTGCTGGTAGAAAATGTGATCGGATTCCAAATAATAATGGCCCACTGCAAGCTTAATGGCTAGGCATTACACCAAGTGAGCTCATGACTTTATAGGAATGAAAATGTTTGAAAAGTTCTTATATTTTGAAAGGAAAGTTTTTATGAGAAAGTTTATGAAATGGAAATGTTTAGAAAGCTTTTATTGAAAACGTCAAATTTTATAACTTATGACATATAAGGCATTATTCATGCATTSATGCATAGGATTTACTTACTGAGCTTAATAGCTCACCCCATATTTCCTTATTTTACATTTYAGGTGATGATTAACCAAATAGTGCATGGAGATCATTCGAGAGCAGGCTTTCATACCCAAGAGTCATTCTRTTGATTAAATTATTTATTTATTTATTAACTTGTTGAAAGTTTAAAATTTATTCCTTTATTGTCAAAAGCTTCTGCTGAAATTTTAAATATATGAGAATTAAGTCAGTAACATTCTCCGCTTAGGACAGTTCTTAATCTGGGGGTGCTGCGCAATTGGTCCGATGTATTTGGGACTTACCTTATCTGCCCTTAAGTGCTTAACAATTCCTTGGTGCAGCCTCAGTTTTGGAAAAACTTGATCGCTTATCTTAAATTCTAGGTTTCGTCGTTGGTTATCTGCATAATTTTTTTAGGCAGCTAATAATCGATCTTTGATTCCTTTCAACATATTTCCTTCATGTCTTGTAATTGATTACCTTTCCAAATGCATCTTTCTTCTGTCTCTTCCCAGAAAATCCGAGATTGGCATCTCCTTTTATCTACCTAATGCCTGATGATTGATTTATGAGGTAGGCCAAATATCCTTATCAACCTCTCTTTCGTAATTTTCTAGCTTTAATCCCTAAAATGATTGGATTTCCATACTTACCCTAACTCCTTGTAATTGTACTACACCTTCTGGCAAATCGAACTTAATCGTCTTAGTTCTATAATGTTGAGATAACCAATCCATGCCTAGTATCACATTATACTTTAAGGGTAGTGCCATCAACTATCTAGGAAATWGTTTTTTCCAACAAAAGTTTCACACCTGGGTATACTACGTTGGCAGTTATGGTTTCTCCCAATAGAGTACTCATCAATTCAGTAGGGATTTTAGGCAAGAATGTTGTAAAGTACGGTGCTGTGAATGACTAGGTAGATCCAGGATCTACTAAAATTTGAGCTTCAGGAGATTAGTAGAGTACCTTCCACTATATCGGAATGTTCACTCATATCCCCTTTTTCATTGCGAACATCTAGTTTTAACTGGAGGTTTCTCGGGCTTGCTTACTATCGGAGCTTGAGATCTAGCTGTCTTTCTCCTGAATTTCCTTGAGGAAGGTTTACCCACTTTGGGCATGTTTGTGAAAAATGTTCTGAACTCCTACACATGATACACTAATTATTCTTCCTTCTACATTAGGCTTCTTGGTGTCCCTRCCTTCCACAGTATTCAGATGTGATGTCGGGTCATGAAGGGAGTTAAGGAATATGAGGCATATTCCTCCCATTCTAGAGATTGTCCGAACACTCTTGCCATCTCTTATCATTCGAGCGTTTCTAAAATGAACTCCTTGCCCTATGCTTCGTTTGTTGGTCTCTAATATTTTGTCATTTCTATCAATTTGAGATGTGGCTTCTATACTAGTATTGTATGTAGTTGGTGGAATTGGCACCAAGGCTTACTGTAATTCAGGTTGAGAGTCCTCGATAAATTGCTAAGTTTTGTGTTCCTGGTGTCAGTCAGTCGTAGATAATACTTGGATAACCTTCGAAATTTGGTAGCGCACTAGTTGACCATCATATTTCCTTGTTGTAAGGTCAGAAATTCATCCTCCTTGTTTTTGCTAATCAAGAGAGATATGAACTCTTTCTCGAATTTCACWATGCATTGGTCCCAGTATCTTGGTTCTTGTCTTTCCTAGATTTCTCAGGTTCTAGCTTACCTTTCTCAGGTAGGTCCTCTTAGCTGGAAAGTTGTGAATGCCACTCTCTTTGTATCCGTGACATTGTTGGTTCCTCGATCGGTATAAGTGTATTTTGTCTAGAGTYATCCCTCTATTTCGTTGCAGCCTCATCTAGATTGTCTCGTTCATTTAGGACCTTTCTCTACCCCTTTGTTCAATGGTATTCTATTAGCTACTTTTTCGTTTCTTGAGGGGCCATATTTGTACACACTAATTGTACAAACTTCAATATAATACTACTAGGCATGTTAGTCACAGATTCACGTATAATTTCTATCACATAGTCTTATTGGGGTATTCAAATATTCCCTTCAATTAAGCACATATCCTAATTAAATAGATCTATTTGAACTTATTAAGTTCTACACATGCTCACGTCTAGGGTCATACAGCTGCCATGGGTTCTTGCTAGGTTTATAACCTAGGCTCTGGGCTCTGAAATTTTATCCACAAACTTAGTAGATTCAAAACTTCGTCTCTTCTATACCTATCAATTTCCTCCAGATTCGGAACCTAGACTTTGATAAGACTATTACCTGCAAAATCTTACAGATCACATCGCCTAAAGCTCTGATACCACCTATGGCGCCCTTACCGTCTCTGGGGTTCAGTGGGGCTAAACGAGTCGCTACCTACCTCTAGGCAGTCAGTACTAGTACTTGAAAAGATACAATTCATAGTAAAGCAGTGAAAGTGCAACTAAACAAGGATTGTAGGTACAATTACAATCTTAGGACAAAGTAAATCATGGTAGTTTAAGGACAGTAGTGCTACTCTAGCACTTGACATTCTTAGCTCTCCTCCCCAAAATCTAATGCCTCAAAATTGTATGTCACTATGAAAAAACTTATAAGTGAAGTGTGAGTCTCGTGTGTGTGTGCAAGGTGAGTTTCAAATCAAGAGCATGATTTTTGAGTAAATCTTTTTAAAACAGTTTCAGTAAAAGACATGTTCCAAAAAAATTGAGTATTTGGCAAAAATATGTAGTTTTTGAGAAACCAAATCAAGGTAAAAGTGAATCGGAAACACTACGTTCAAAAACCCATCGATTTGTAATAATAGTAATCCAATTCACATACAGCTACCACGGAGACAATGTCGTGCGTAGTGATACCAGCCTTATTCCTCCATGCGTAAGCACACAATTTTCTACCTTATCACCCTCATATCAATTAATGGTAATTTCTAGATAGGGCACAAAGGGAGTCAATCACCTCTGAATTAAACCTCCTAACTAAGGATACAAATGTCCATAATCAAACTTGGGCAGCGAATGACACAATTGTCTGGCCGATGCATTCTTAGTCCACCACTGGCTGATGCGCTGGGCAATGGTTGGCTTACTCTCATACAATCATTCGGACTAGTTCAAGAGGTACTTATACTAGGGACCAACTAAGCACAGTACTTTGTCCACCAGACTAGTTATTTARAAATCACCAAATTGAGTACTCAATACTATACGTAAATTCCATTTATCACACAAAAGTGTTTTCAAGCAAGTTGTGAACTTGCAAAATAGTTTTCAGTTTAGAAAAGTTACGTGCTCGGTTTTCATGCTCATTTTTGTAAAAGAAATGCAAATAAAATAGGCTTTTTAGGAAAACATTTAGAAAACAAATATTTGAGAAATATTTTTACGAAACGCACCTATGTAGAAGAAGGATTTGAGGGGGGAGACTCACCTATGATTCTGATTAGTTAAGAAAATCTATGTCACTCATTTCCTAGAAACAATCCACAAGAAATATCCTTAGTAATAAAATCATATAAATCAAGCCCAAGCATAACTAAAACCCTTTTTATAGTAACTTGACTTTGTCATTTTATGAGTAAAATTTCATTTTTATAAAAAAATAGATATTTCTAGGGTTGAGATCAAATGATTTTAAAATGTAAAATATGTAACTTATAGAATAAATATATATAAGATGGATCGATCARGAAGTGATTTTAAAATGTAAAGTATTAACTTATAGAATAAATATAGAAGATGCACTAGCAAAGAAGTTTGAGGTTTTGAAATTATAAGTTCTGAAAATCAGTGAATGGACAACTTGTGATATTTCGAGCATATCTCCAAAAATACTTAAAGTTTCTCAATGAAATTAATGGAAAGATGATCCTAAACCATGAAAATATCAGGACTTAAAATGGTTCGATTAAAATCCATATTTAATGAAAAATACACAATAATAGTTCAATCAGCCTGATTGACTACATTACAAAGATACTCATATCTTGATGTTTCCTCAAGAAAATGGGTTGAAATCTATACCGAATTCTTCCTATGATCCGCGGCTATCTAACCATATATCACAATTAAAATTTTACCAAGAAATCAAGCTGCTAGGACACGATGAAAGGATGTCCTTACCTAAACCCRTCTACCAATTTAAGTTGAAATCCCTTCTCAACCGGATTCCACACATCCTAAAAAATAGCTGGAAAATTCAGCTAAAAATCTTACCAAAGCTGGCATATGCACATGCAAATTCATGCAACCTGCATGCTAAATACTTACCATTCATTGGAGGATTGATTAGGAAATCCTGATCAATGGTTGTGATTGAAGAAGGTAAAGTCGGCTAGATTTTGAGGAGGAAAATCAGTTGGATRAAGGTAGGAAAACATGATGGAAGTTTTTTGGATTTTAGAAACGGTTTCAAGCTAAAATGTGAACTAAAATCAAAGCTTATAGAGTAATAAATTATTTTAGAAAGAAATCAATATAGTTTTTATGAAAATAATATAGAGTTTTCAGAATAAAGTTAAGGAAAATTTGATTTTSGAAAATAGAGTGTTCAAAAATGAATTTTAAGAAAAATTCAGTTTAGTGAATAGTGCTTTCAAAAATAAAGTTTAAGGAAATAGAATTTGTAAATAGACTATGTTTAAAACTAAAACCAAAGTCAAAATTTTTAGAAAAAGGGTTTTCAAGATTTGATTAAGCCGAGGTTATGTTTCTAGTTTATTCTAAWTGTAATAATCCTATCCAAATTTCAAGTCTAACAATATCTTATTTCTAAATATTCAAGTATTAGGCTAMAGCTACTTGTAACATCATAACCTATGTTGGTTCTTATTTCATCGAAATATCCGGTTGTTACAAAATGATACTGTAATGGAAAACATTTTAGGATTTTGAAAAACTAACTCTAGGTATTGACCTACTAAAAAGTGGAAAAATGATTAAAATACTAAATAAAAGATTTTATTTTCTTGGAAAGAGATGTCAAGTGAATATTAACTGGAAATAAGGTAGCATCCTAAACATCTAAGCAAAACAACAACAAACATCATAAACCAACTCTTTTACAAAGCATCCTAAACATTGATGGACAACATCCATCCTATAAACAAATTCCATTCTAAAGCATCCCAAACATCAAAAGCAATTATGCCCAAAATACAAGTAGAAGGAGAAATTAAGAAATATTGTTTGCAAGTAAGAAAAAGATAAGCCAAAAAAGAMAACACATCAAATTACCATATATGCTTCACAACCGAACAACCTCATTTCTGGGTTTGTACTGGTCCTGCTTATCCTAAGGTTAGCTGGTTTTCCAAAATGACATGTCCTAGCCGATGAAATACAAAGGAGAATTTGAGCATTCCTTTGACATTTGTTGCCTTGCAAATGAACTACATCCACTAAATGTCGGCTGACATCTTCATGGATTGTACGAATTGAGTTTTACCAATCTTCTCACATTCAATTTGTCATCTTGTAGTTGAGATAAAAACCCTAATTGCAGAGGAGAAAGAGAGGATTTAGATTGGTTTGAGGGAGAAGTGGAGAAGAGATACAAAAGACTGACATGAAACATTTCAGCAACAATTCCTTGCTTAAAAACAGGCCGTGCGAAGGTTAAATAATAAAATTTTCCTTAAAAGACAATTTTATCCTTCGATAAGTTGGCACATGGAAGGAACGTGCACTTGGGTGGATGAATTCTGTCTCAAGCAGTTGTCGAATTGCATAAATAAAGAATCAAAAAAAATTTCAGGATACAAATAAAAATAAATGTGAGGCACATAGTCACAACTTTTAAAATCATTTAGTGGGAAAAAAAAATGCCTTTTTCCCTAATAACCAACTTATTAATATCAACTTGCTTTTTGCAAATACAAAAATCTACGTACATAGTCATATCGTGGCAAATTAGAAAATATTTATATCGATTTAGTTTTTAATGCTATTGAATTGATAATATGTACATCACGCATTACATATTGTAGATTATGATAGAAAATAAGTTTTTGATGCACGTAGCGACAATGACCAGGGCACATAAGTATTTTCATGCAAGTTATATTTTCTGAAAATGTATAACATTATGAAATGTATGATCCATAAAATTCAGAGGATCTAGATATCAAGTACTGTACATAGATTCAATTTTCAGGAATTTTCGTATTAAAATTCGTACCAAACATGTTGCATGTTGCAAATTATACAAGAATAAAACTTACTATTAATTTTAACTTATTAATCAATCTGTTACAACTTGAATCAAGCCVTTGATGTTCATATAGTTTCCCGTCAGGATAATTTCAAAGAGTTCGTTCATCGGTTCTTTACAATCTCCTCAGAATCATACTATGTTTTATCTACTGCTAAAAAGTTTAGAATCTCCATAATTTGTKGAGTTACTCCAAAACCACGGCTAAGGTCCTGCCATYTACATTGGATAGAGCGATGATGCCAGCACAACCATCTTCAAAAAGTTCTTGATCGTAACATCTTCRACAACAACTGGTTATTTGACAGTTAAATATTGCTCATCCTTGCTTCTCAGGGGAGAATCTTTTCCTTTGTTGATGACTATGATGCCATGATGTTTGTGTGAGATGATTCAGAGAAAAGCCTTGGAGAAATCRTAGGGTTGTGGAATGWATGTAGGGAATTGATGAGCATATGAGAAATATTTATAGGGAAAGGAATGTACGAGTGGGATGAAGAACCGATTAGGTTTGGATTCATTGCCACCTCGTGGGGAAGAGATTTCAAATGTATAAATTTATTGACTTATTATTGGGTTATCTTAAATTTAAGCTTTTGATCACTTAAAAAAATGCTAGTTCTCATGTATTTTTTTCACTTGTTTCCTTCTTACATTTTCATCAAAGCAACGAATACTCGTGTTGTGACTTCTACTTTAGAACCTATATGAATCTTCTGTTTCTAAAAGTTGTCATTCATTTTATGGTTCAATTTTCAATTCTATGATATATTGTGGGATAACTTCAATGTATTTCCTTAATTGAATTATACATACACTTAACTTGTTTCTTCCATATATATCTATTTCTTAGCTAAATATTTTTTTCCTAAAAAAGAAGCAAAATAATGGTATTAAAGGTAATGTATTTCGAAAGTAATATTGGGGTAAATATGTCATATGGTTAATTGCTTGCACTAGAGTTGATGATTGGGAGATAAGTATTGGCCATGCCTAAGGAAACTTAGTAATTAATTATTATTTACTAAGCAAAACTCTCCCATTAAAGTTGTATTACCTCCAAAACTACATCGGGTTCATAGTGTGGCCAATTAGATATAAAAAGAAACGCACAAATGGCCAACATTTATATGCTTTCTAATTAAAGGTTTTACAAGATATGAACATTGAATCATATGATTCATTGCTTCTTTCCAGAATTTATAATATAAATAAAACCTCACTTACATTGTAAACATAAAAGATTCAAAGTTCCTTTAAAGTGATGAATTACARATGTCTACCTCAAACACCAAGGGCTTGAAAAGGAAGGGCTTGAAACTGAAGACGAAGTCTTTCGGTTATGACTGGCATTTGAAAGTTTATGGTAGAGATAGGAGAGTTTCTCTGCCGGTTAGATGTGCCCAGCGCTTGTTTGGGCTCAATAAGATGCTAGGGCATCAAAGTTGCTGGTGAAACTATTGACTAGTTTCTAAAGGAAGCTTCACCCGCTATTGATGCTTTCTTGGCAGAAGGACGTGTAGTCCCTTTTGTGATGTTGCTGTTCCATGTGGTGCACCGGTAATTCCTTCTGTGGGTTCTGCTTTCTCAAGGCTCCCATATCTAATTTTTATTGGAGAAACAAGTGCTATGATTCCTTCTGAGGGTTCTGCTTTCTCTACTTTCTCAGGGCTCCCATATCCACTTTTTACCATAGAAACACTAGCTAGAATTCCTTCTGCAGGTTCTACTTTCTCAAGGCTCCCATATCCAATATTCACAGGAGATACAAAGGCTAGAAACTCTGAACCAAAGGCCGATAGGGAGACTTCTGATGATCAACATACATTGCAATTGTTCAAATGATCCTTGTAGCTTCCCTTTCAACAAGCACGAATCTAAAGATAAATACTACAAGGCATGAAGTATCATCGTCTTCAATAAATAAAACTAATTCTTGCTTATCCCTTACTCTTTATTTATTTTGACAATTCGACTTGTCATTCTCTTAAATCCATCTCATATCACTTTATAGACATACATGCTTTGTGTCACTTTTTTTTCCTTTTTTTTTCCTTTTGGGGATGAGTCTTACTATTTATCTGAAATTTTGAAATATAATATCAACATATATTAAAAAAAATGATATCAATGAAATAATCTTAATCTTTTTGAAACATCCAACAATCTTTGGCTCCATTTTTTAGTTTAAATATAATATATTTTGACTTTTAATTCGCGAAGAGTTTCTTCACAAGTAACAAAAATGTGAATTTTTAGAAAATTTTACTTGTTATTTCAATCAATTTCTATTCAATTGAGTCATATCTCTCAATTTAAGCTGCCATTAAAGCTTCCATCCAAAACAAATAATCTTCAACATTAGTACTAGTTCATTGCTAGATGAATTGGATAATAAGTGAATAGATTGTTACCTAAGTACCATAATTTGCTCTGTCATTTCTTGAGTTTATTTATTTTTATTGAAAATCTAACTTAGAAATGATTTTCAAATGCATTACTAGCCATTTTGATGTAAAAGTTGCAATTACAAAATCATATAGTGACTAATTAATACCCAAAAAAAGAAGAAACAATATTTGGCAAAATAATTGCTATAAATAATAAAACTTTGAATGATCGTAAATATAATAAAATATTTCTATATGCAAAAGAAAAACGTATATTGTAGACCATGAGGGGTATGTGTATATGTAAATGACTAATGAAAGCTTGAAAATACATCTGAAAAAGTTGCATAACAATATAATACAAAATGCAATGAAACTGTATAGGAATACATATATTTTAGGGTTTTGAAAAGCTAGCTTAGCATATTACACACTCAAAAGTGGAAAAACGATACCGTAATGAAAAATATTTTATGATTTTGAAAGACTAACTCAAAATATTGACGTACTCAAAAGCGGAAAAACGATTAAAATACTAAATTAGAGATTTTGTTTTCTTTAAAAGAAATGTCATGGAACATTAAATGGATATAAGGTAGCATCCCAAACATCGTAAGCAACACCGTTACAAAATATCATAAACCAACTCCTTTACAAAACCATCCTAAACATTGATGGAGAAAATATCCATTCCACAAACCAATTCCATTGTAAAGCATCCTAAACTTTCAAAAGTAACTATGCCCGAAATGCAACCAGAAAAAGAAGTTAAACAACGTTGTTTGGAAGTAAAAAAAGAAAATAGCAAAGAAAGAAAACACATCAAATTACCATATATGCTTCACAACTGAACAACCTCATTTCTTGGTTTGTATTGGTCCTGCTTGTGCTAATTTTAACCTGCTTCCCATAATGACATGTCCTAGCCAATGAGTGCAAAGGAGAATTTGAGCTTTCCTTTGACACTTTGTTGCCTTGCAAATGAATTACTTCCAGTAAATGTCAGCTGAATTCTTTATGGATTGTACAGATTTAGTTTTAACAATCTTTTCCCATTAAATTTGTTATCTTACAGTTGAGATAAAAAAACCTAATTGGGAAATAGAAAGAGGGGATTCATATTGGATTGAGGGAGAAATGAAGAAGAGATACAAAAGAATGACATGAAAATTTTCAACAACAATTCTTTGATTAAAAAGAGGGAGAGCGAAGGTTAAATAACAAAGTTTCCCTTAAAAGACAATCTCATCCTTCTGTAAGTTGGCACATGAAAGGAACGTGCATTTGTAAAACCGAATTCCACCACGAACTGTGGTGGAGTGGCATAAATAGAGATTCCAGAAAATATTAAGGATATAGATGAAAATAAAGTTGAGGGAGAAAGTCAGAAACTTAAAGATTATTTAGTGGCAAAGAAATGCATTTTCCCTAGCACCCAAGTTATGAATATCAACTTGCTTTTTGCAAATACAAATATCTAMTATAATCATATCGTGGTAAATTAGAAAATATTTATATAGATTTAGTTTTTTAATGCTACTGGATGGATAATTTGTATGTCATGCATTACATATTGTAGATTACAAAAGAAAAGAAGTTTTTGATGCCCGTAGCGACAATGACTAGGGCCCTATAAGTATTTTCTTGCAACTTATGCTTTCTGAAAGCATATAATATTATAAAATGTATGGTCCATAAAATGTTTTATATATTATAAAATGGAGGATCCAGATATCAAGTACTGTATATAGGTCCAATTTTTGGGAATTGCCATATTAAAAACTTGTACCAAATATGTTGCATGTTTCACATTATACAATAATACACTTACTGTTAATTTCAACTTACTAATTAATCTATTACAACTTACTAATCCATTACAACTTCAATCAAGCCCTTGATGTCCATATAGTTTGCAGTCAAGATAATTTGAAAGAGTTCCTTCATCAGTTCTTCACAATCTCCTTTGGATCATACTACCTTTTATCTTCTGCGGAAACTTCAGAATCTCCATGTTTGTTGAGGTCCTCCAACACCATAGGTAAGGTCTCACTATCTAYATTGGATATAAGAATGGTGCCTACACAGCCATCTTCAAGCAAGTTCTTGATTTTAACAGCTTGGACAACAACTAGTCCTTTGCTAGTTAAATATTTGTCATCCTTGCTTTTAAGGGTTTGAAACTTTTTCTCTGTTGACGATGATGATGCCATGGTGATTCTATGAAATGATTTAGAGAAAAACCTTGGAAAGAGTATAGGATTGGGGAATGGATGCAGGAGACTATTAGGAATTAAATCAAAATTTTCAGAACATGAGACTCAAAATAGATGCAAAAACAGACGTTTAAAGAAGAATAATCACATACACAAGACAATATTTACGTGGTTGGACAATTTGCCTACATCCACGGAGTTGTAGGGATTTCACTATAATTAAGAAGGAGTTCAAAGGGATTCAAATACAATGTTTTAATCTCCCTTTTCTATGTTAGGAGTCTGACTCAATAAAGAAAGAAATACACCCATTAGGAAGGTTCTAAAAACATAATCCTATTTTAACAAGGAGTTATCAAACTTATTTTTTTCCCCCTAAATTTCATCCATACCATATGCCCACATGATAGGTTAAGTGAGCTTCTGGTTTAGCTCGACAATTTCCTTGTTTTCTTCGTGTATCCCATATGCACACATGCTATCTTAATAGAGCTTCTAGTTTTATGGCAGAAACCTCTTATATTTGGATAAACATAACGAGGCTCCATAAAACCCAACAATTCCCCCACTTGGAGACTAGTTCGATTCCCAATATCACCGATACTATCCTCCAAAGACCATCCCCCATCCCTACAACTCATCATCTTGTCCTTAAGCTTGAAGACCAAATGAAGCTGCACACAACTTTAGCTTCTCAGTAGGGACACCTTTAGTCAACATGTCTAGTGGATTCCTAGATCCACAAATCTTCTTAAGTAATAACAATTTATCTTCAATAAGATACTGGATAAAGAGGTACTTTATCTATATATGTTTCAATATTGAATGAAAACCCAAATTTTTGGCAAGAAAATAGCACTATGACTGTTACTATGTAGAATACCCATCTYCTATTTCTTACCTAATTCATCCAAGAGACCATGCAGCCAAATTATCTCCTTTGCAGCTTTAGTTCCTGTAACGTACTCAGCTTCTATAGTGGATAGAGTTACAATATTTTGAAATTTTAAAGCCCATGATATAGTTGTACCACCCAGTAGTAGTCTCTCTAGTATCAATATCACTGCCAAAATGAACATCTAAATAACCCTCTAGTTCCAAATTTGCGCTTGTAAACCTAGTTTTAAGCATAAAACTGTCAAACTTCTTATATCACTATCTTAGAGCTTATTTTAGGCCATTCAAGCTCTTTCTCAGTTTGAAGACTAGATTCTCTTGCCCTTGGATCATGAATCCTTCTAGCTAAATCATGCAAGTGTCTTCCTCCAAGTCACCATGAAGGAATGCCCTCTTCACATCTAACAGCTCAAGATGTAAATTTTCTACAACCACGATTCCCAGCACCAATCTAATTGTTGACATCTTCACAATTGGAGAAAATATATTGGTGTAGTCAATGCCTTCCTTTTGTTGGAACCTAGAACAACTAATCTTGCCTTGTAACGTTTGCTATCATCATCCTCATTCTTTATTATGTATACCCACTTGTCGTACAATGCCTTCTTTCCTATATGCAATTCAATTAGTTCTCATGTGTGATTTCCCAACAAAGAATCCATCACATCTTTCATGGGTAACTCCAACTTGTTTGAATTCCGATCTTACAAGGCTTCATCATAGCACTCTAACTCACCACCATCAGTCAACAAAACATAATTTAAAGTAGGTGAAGAACGTTGTGGTGGTCTTATGGTCCTGGAAGATCTGTGGACTTCAGCTACAGTTGTATTCTCATCTACCAGTGGATTAAAATTCTCCTTGTCTTCTTCACCTTTTTTCTATAAAATACTTTTAAGCGTTTCATCTAAGTTGACAAACTTAGATTTATTTTGATTTATTTCTGCAACATCTGATACTGCAATTGAATTATCTGATACATCACTTGTTCATTAAATATTAGATTTCTAATTCTGATGGTTTTCCTATTTTCTTCATCCCAAAACCAACAGCCAAATTTCTCATCATCATAGCCAATGAAATGACATATTCTAGACTTTGCATCAAGTTTTCTACGAGCATTAGAATCAATATGAACATAAGAAACATGACAAAAAACTTTCCAAGTGTGAAAATTGTACCTCTTTACCGCTCCAAACCTTCTCAGGAAGTTTGAACCCCATAGGAACCGATGGGCTCTCAATTTATTAGGTAAGCTGTAGTGCTAACAACATCAGCCAAGAAAATTTTTGATAGTCAAGCATGCACCTCATACTCCTAGCATGTTTATTGATAGTTCTATTCATGYGCTCAACTACACCATTCTACTTTGGTGTCCTAGGAATGGTATTCTCCATCCTAATTCCCTATGCAATAGAATATTTATTGAACCCTCCATCTATGTACTGTCTTCCATTATCTAACCTCAAACATTTTTAATTCTGAACATGTTTCTGCTCAACCATGGCTTCCACCTCTTAAACGTTTCAAACACATCATATTTATTTTTCAGAAAATAAACCCATACCTTTCTACTTGAATCATCATTGAAAGTGATGTAGTACCTTGAACATCTAAAGGATGAAACTGAAGGAAGCCCCCACAAACCACTATGTACTTAACTTTAATTTTCCAGCCTTCAGTGTCCTGCTAGTTTTCAAGGCTCACTATTTTCTGCTTTCCCAAGATAACACATGTCAAAATATATAGATTCAACTATGGTTGTTTTCCTTTTGACAACAATGTCTTCATTCCTTTCTCACTCATGTGGTCAAGTCTGGCGGTGCCATAAACTTGTGTTAGTACTTGTGTCAATAACTGCAATTGTGTCCTTGGACTTGAGGTCATATATAGAAAACCAGTCTTCTCATGAGCTAATACCCTAGCTCCCTTTGTAACCTTACAAGTACCACCAACAAAGCATACTGCATGTCTTTCATCATCCAGTTGTTCGACAGAAATCAAATTCCTCGTCAGATCAAGAATATGTTGAACTTTCTTCAATAGCTAAATAGACCCATTTGGCAATAATATCTGGACTTCCCCCATACCTATAACATCCAAGGTTGAACCATCAGCCAAATACACCTTATAAAAATCACCTGCAGTATAATTTTGTATGATTTATCAGTATTGAGTGGTATGAAAGGAAGCTCTTAAGCCCAAAGTCCAATCATCAAGCGGACTGTCTACTGCAAGAAGTAATGCATCACATACATTTTTTTACCACAGTATTAGCATAATTATCTTCATGATTATTCATAGCGTTTATATATTGGTACCTAAAGTGACCTAGTTTCCCACAATTCCAACACTTTTCTTATTGCCTAATCTAGATTTACTTCTATTTCGATCAACATTTCTGGATTTTGATGTAAACGGATTTGAATTTTTATTGTTACCTCTATCTCTTGTCTCAAGGCTCAGGGCAGAACAGATTCTGAGGTCTCACCTTCGTCGCTTCTGCGAACGTCCTCGGCCATAATTAAATCTTGTACCTCATTGTACTTGAGCTTTTCCTAAGTGGAATTGCTTATTATTATCCTCATTCCTTCCCAACTATTTGCAAAGAAGCCAAGATGATCAAAGCACGAATCTTATCATCAAATTCAATTCCTATCGACAACAATTGATTTGTGATGGTATTAAATTAATTCAAATGTCGTGCTACTAATATGCTCTTTGCCATCTTTAGATTCAATAGTTTCTTCATCAAATGCACCTTATTATTTCCAGATGGTTTTCTATACATACTAGATAAAACCTTCAACCGATCTACTATTGTCTTCTCCTTTCTAACATTGTGTGGAACATATTTGGCAAGTTAACCTGATAACYCCTAATACTTCTCTATCAAGAAGAGCCCATTCCTCAGCTTTCATAATGTTAGGTTTTGTCCCCAAAAGAGGCAGATGCATCTGCTTCCCATAGAGATAATTTTCAATTTGCATCTCCAATATGCATAGTCTATGCTATCAAACTTATCTATTCCCGATGCCGATGCCTTTAGTACTCCCTTTGCCATGGCTCTCACTCAAACCTAACCTTAGGCTCTGATACTAGGTTTTTGGAATTAAATCAAAATTCCCAGAATGTGAGAAACAAATAGATGCAAAAACATATGCCCGAAGGAGAATAATTACATGCACAAGATAATATTTTTATGATTTGGCAATTTGTCTAGGTCCACAGACTTGTAGGAATTTCACTATAATCAAGCAGTACAAAGGGATTCAGATGTAATGTTTTAATCCCCTTTTCTATGTTAAGAGTCTAACTCAATACAGAAAGAAATACACCCATTAGAAAGGTTCTAGAAAAGTTAATCCTATTTTAACAAGGTGTCATCAAGCTTATTTTTTCCTAAAATTCATCCATACCATATGGCCACACGGTAAGTTACGTGCACTTATAGTTTTGGACAACAGCTTCCTTGTTTCTTTGATGTATCCCATATGCCCATACACTATCTTAATAGTACTTTTGATTTTACAACAGAAACCCCTTATATTTGGACAAACATATCTAGGTTTCATAAAACCTAACAAAGACTGATAAGGATATGAGAAATATTTTTAGGGAAAGGAATGTGCGAGTGGGATGAGGAACCAATTGGGTTTAGATACCTTGCAGTCTCATGGTGAAGAGATTTGAAATATATGAGATTATTGATTTATTATTGGGTTATCTTAATTTTTAAGCTTTTGATCACATGAAAAAATTCTAGTTCTCATGTATTGTTTTGACTCGTTTCGTCTCCTAGATTTTTCTCAAAGTAAAGTGTTGCGATCTTTACTTTAGAACGTAACTGAATTTTCTTTTTTCGAAAGTTGTCATTCCTTTTTTTGTTCAATTTACTATTCTATGATAAACTATGAGATAACTTCAGTGTATTTCCTCGATTAAATTGTCTTAATTGTTTCTTTCATATATATCTATTCCTTAGCTAAGTCATTTTTTTTGAAAAAAGAAGCAAAATAATGGGATTAAAAAGTAATGTATTTTGAAAGTAATATTGGTGTGAATATGTCATATGGTTAATTTCGTGCACAAGAGTTGATTATTTCAAGACAAGTGTTGGCCATGTCTAAGGAAACTTAGTAATTAATTCTTATATACTAAGCAAAACTCTCCCAGTCTTTGTATCACCTCCAAAACTCTATCTGGGTTCATAGCGGGGCTAATTAGATATCAAAAGAAACACACAGCTAACCAACATTTATATGCTTTCCAATTAAAGGTTTTACAAGATATGAATATTGAATCATATTTTTTCTTTCTTCTCATTAGAATTTGTAACTCTCACTTACATTTCGAACATCACAAATTCAAAATTCCATTGAACTGATGAATTAGAGATGCGTACCTCAAACACGAAGGGTTTGAAAATGAAGGGCTTGAAACTTAAGACCAATTCTTTTGATGATGACCAACATTTGAAAGTTTATGAGAGAGATAGGAAGGCTTTTTTGTCGGTTGGATGTGCCCAACGCTTGATAGGGCTCGATAAGATGCTAGGTCATGACACTTYTGGTAAAACTGTTGAGGGGTTGCATTTGTTCAAATGATCCTAGTAGCTTCCCTTTGRAAAAGCACAAATCCAAATGTAAATACTGCAAGGCATAAAACATCATTATCTTCAATAAATAAAACTAATTCTTGCTTTTCTTTTACTTTTTATTTATTTTGACAATTCGACTTGTCATTCTCTTAAATCCATCTCATATCATCTCACWTACATACATGCTTCTTGTCATTTTTATTTTCTTTTCCTTGTGATGAGACTTAACGCTTTTAATTATTTATCTGAAATTTTGAAATATAATATAGACTTGAAAAATGATATCAACTAAATAATCTTTTTGAAACATCCAGCAATCTTAGGCTCCATTAGGATGGCGTCTTGATCTATGATGTCATCCATTTTTATTTAAAATATTTTTTACTTTGACTCTTATTTTGAGAAGAATTTCTTCACAAGTGATAGAAACGTGAATTTTATATTTCTTTTTCAAAACTTTTACTTGCTAATTCAATTAATTTCTCTTCAATTAAGTCATATCTCTTAATTTAAGCTGCCATTTAAGCTTCCATTCAAATGAAATAATCTTCAACAATAGTACTAGTACAATTGCTAGATTAATTGGATAAGAAGTCAATGTYTTGTTTCCTAACTACCATAATTTGCAAGTCATTCCTTGAGTTTATTTATTTTTACTAGAATCCAACTTAGAAATGATCTTCAAATGTATTACTAGCCATTTTGATGAAAAAATTTCAATTATAGAATCATATAGTGACTAAAAAATACCCAAAAAAAAAATATGAGAGAAACAATATCTGGTGAAAATAGGTGTTATTAATAAGAGAACTTCCAATAATCGTAAAATATAAGAAAAAAATGTGTATATATGACAAAGAATGTATACTTTGTATACCATGAGGAATATGTGTATATGAAAAAGACTAATGAAAGCTTGAAAATACATCAGAAAATGTTGCATGAAAATATAAAATGAAAAGCAATCAAACCAAAAAGAAATACGTATATTTTAGGATTTTGAAAAACTAGCTAAGCATTGCATTAACAGATTGAAAGGTGGAAAAATGAYATGGTAAAGGAATAGATTTTGGGATTTTCAAAAACTAGCTCAACATTTTGAAATATTTCAAAAATGGAAAAATGATTAGAATCCTAAATTAGAGATTTTTTTTTTTCTAGAAAAAAGATGTCATGTGAACATTAACTGGATATATAGTAGCATCCTAAACAACGTTTGCAACACCATTACAAAGCAACTTAAACTAACTCCTTTACAAAGCATCCTAAACATTGATGTAAAAAACATCCATCCTATAAACTAATTCCATTGTAAAGCATCCTAAACATCAAAGGCAATTATGTCCAAAGAAAAACTAGAAGAAGGAGAAGTTAAACAATGTTTTCTGGAAGTAAAAGAAAAATACAGCAAAAAAAGAAAAACACATCAAAGTTACCATATATGCTTCACAACCGAATAACCTCATTTCTGAGTTTGTATTGGTCCTGCATGTACAAATGTTAGTCGGTTTCGCAAAATGACATGTCCTGACCATTGACTACAAAGGAGAATTTGAGCATTCCCTTGACATTTGGTTGCCTTGCAAATGAAGTACTTCCACTCAGTGCCTGCTGACTTCTTCATGGATTGTATAGATTGCATTTTACCAATCTTTTCCCATTCAATTGTTATCTTACATTAAGATAAAAACCCTAATTTCAAAGGAGAAAGAGGGGATTCAGATTGGATTGAGGGAGAAGTGGAGAAGAGATACAAAAGAATGATGTGAAAATTTCCAGCAACAATTCGATGGTTAAAAATAGGGAGAGCGAAGCTTAAATAACTAATTTTCACTTAAAGGACAATTTTTTCCTTCGATAAGTTGGCAAATGGAAGGAATGTGCATTTGGGTCACCGAATTCYGCCACCAACAGTGGTGGAGTGGCATAAATAAAGACCCAAAAAAATGTTAAGAATATAAATAAAAATAAAGTTGAGGGACATAGTTATAAAAATTATTTAGTGCCAAAAAAGACCTTTTTCCCTAAAATAGTCATATCATGGTAAATTAGAAAAAATCTATATAGATTTATTTTTTTAATGCTATTGCATTGATAATTTGTAGTTCATGCATTGCATATTGTACATTAGGAAAGAAAATAAGCTTTTGATGCACGCAATGAAATGACTAGGGCCACATAAGTATTTTTCTTACAAATTATATTTTTTAAAAATGTATAATATTACAAAACGTATGACCCATAAAATTTGAAGGATCTACTATCAAGTATTATACATAGATTTGATTTTCAGGAAGTGCCATATTAGAAACTTATACCAAATGTGTTGCATGTTGCACATTATGCAATAAGACAACTTATTGTTAATTTCAACCTACTAATTAATCCGTTACAACCTATTAATCTGTTACCATTGGAATCAAGCCCTTGATGTCCACATAGTATGCAGCCAGGAAAATTTTGAAAGAGTTCCTTCGTTGGTTTCTTCACAATCTCCTCTGAATCATACTACTTTTTATCTTTTACAAAAACTTCAAGATATCCATATTTGCTGAGGTACTCCAACACCACAGCTAAGATCCCGCTATCTATATTGAATAGAGGAATGGTGCCGGCGTCGCCATCTTCAACCAAGATCTTGATCATAACAGTTTGAACAACAACTAGTTCTTTAACAATGAATATTTATCATCCTTGCTTCTCAAGGTTAGAACGTTTTCATCAATGATGCCATGATGATTCTATGAGATGATTACAAAAACCTTGGAGAGAGTATAAGGTTGGGGAATGGATGCAGGAGATTGACGAGGATATGAGAAATATTTATAGGGAAAGGAATGTGCCAATAGGATGAGGAACCGATTGGGTTTGGATTCCTTGGCCCCTCGTTGTAAAGAGATTTGAACTATATAAGATTATTTATTTATTATTTGGTAATCTTAAATTTAAAGGGCTGTTCCTTTGGTGTTTTGAGGCTGCTTTCTACTTTCTGCTTTTAAAAACACTAAAAACTTGTTCTCTTCAGCCATTTCTCAAAGTGAATTTTCCCCCAAAAAAACAAAAAAGAAATAGAAAAATCAAACAAGAAAATGTTGTTTTAAGCATTTTCRAACTCAAGATATTGATACTCCCAAAATACTCAAAATGAACTCAAAACTGAAAACAAGAAAAGAATGCACCCTAAGCTTTTGATCAATCAAAAAATGCTAGTTCCTGCATATTGTTTTCACTCGTTTCATTTTCTAGATTTTTCTTAAAGCAATGAACACTAGTGTTGCGACTTTTACTTTTGAACATAAATGAAGTTCTTTTGTCGAAAGTCATCATTCCTTTTCTTGTTTTATTTTCTATTCTATGATAAATTGTGGGATAACTTCAATGTATTTCCTCAATTAAATTGTACATACACCTAACTTGTTTGTTTCATGTATATCGATTTCTTAGCTATTTTTTTCTTAAAAAAAGCAGCAAAATTATGGGATTAAAAGTAATGTATTTTGAAAGTAATATTGGTCCAAATATGTCATATGATTAATTGCCTGAACTAGAGTTGATGATATTGAGACAAACATTGGCCATGCCTAAGGAAACTTATTGTGTTCTCTTTGTTGTTTTGAGTTGTTGTTGATGGCTAAATTTAGCCATCATGAATGGTTGAGACATGATTCAATGGCTGACCCAGCAAGACTAATATAGGAGAAATTCATAGAAGAAAAGTAGTCGAAACTTTTGAGTACTAAACGGTTGAGAAACAAGAGATGAGCGAAATTACAGATTAGCCAATGAGCAAACAAAGTAAGATAGCTGAATCGACAAAGGAAGCATGAATATTAAGCAATCAGCTATTCAGCAAAGCAAACCCAGAACCACCTGGCCAAATCAAAGGGGCACGTTAAACCGAGCAGCCGACTAAGGCAGAAGTGTGCTGAAGTAGTTGTGTAGAAAAAGGAAAATGGCATAATGATAGCAGCTTTTCTTGGCCTCAAGTGGTAAGAATGTTCCTGCAAGAGTATAAATAAGAGAAGATGAATCAGACAAGAAAACAAGCATCAACTTAGAAAATCAAACAATTCATCTTCATTTTTACATCTTTTATCCATATTTTCAATATTTAGCTAGCTTTACAAATAGTTGTATATCATTTCTAGATTTCAGCTGTCTTGTTAAGTAGTTCTTATGTACTTTTGCAATGTATTATGAATTCTTGTTTGTTAAGTAGTTCTTGCTTTTCTTCGCTTTCTTCCCTTCTTTGCTCTTGAATCATTGTTCTTTACAACTTAATTAGTATAACTTGTTAATTTGCTCAACTTGTCAACCTTCTTGTTTATTAGCCGTAGCTTCTTTTGCATAGCAAAACTTATTGTTTTACTTAAGATTTAGGTTGCAATATTCAGATGGCTAACTTTACAAAAGGATCTATCAAGTAGAAGGGATCTTGATAATGAGCATCACTGTCGGCTCAAAGACTAGTACAGCTGCATTCTTTGGACTAGTAGCAAATCCTCCTATACCGTGCTAATAGGGTGAGACTGGATTCACAGTAACTAGTGCGTGTCATCCATCTTGCATCAACAGCTTATGTTGTGGGATGGTGACCAAGTAAAATTTGTCCCTACCAATCCCAACCAATTTTCAGCTAATTTAGAGATGCTCTACTCTCCAGAATTGAGCCATTATGCTTTACCAAAATTGCCTTTAGGACAAGAATTCAGCCTTGAGTAGAAGGTCCAGCTCGGCGAAGTCCTAGCGAACAAGAAGTCCTCTTTAGAAGTATTCACCATCTAGAGCTTTGATAGGCTAGAAGCCTACTTAGCTATTTGCAAGATTCAAATACAGATGGTCGATTTGCTAATACCGAAGGACACACAAGAGATCCTTGAGACTAAATGGAATGTTAAGTAGGCACTGAGGTTTATACCCCAAGATCCTCTCATAAATATCAACTTGGGAGATCATGGGGAAACCAAACTGACTCGGCTCAGCATTTTTTTTTGAAGAAGATCAGTGAAAACAGTTAGTTGACCTGATAAAAAATATAGAGATTTTTTGACCTGTGATTATCGCGAGATGCCTGGCTTGGATCGAAGGGTAGTTGAGCTACATTTACCTATTGACGAGGAATAAAAGCCTCACAAACAGTCGGCCAAGAGATTTAATTCTATTCTTTTTCATCAAGGAGAAGGTAGAACAGCTCTAGCGATGTGATTTTATCTAAACGCCTAAATATGCTAACTAGGTGTCAAACATCATGCTTATTATCAAGAAAGACGACAAAGTGTGGGTGCATATTGACTTTAGAAATCTAAACTTATCCACACCAATGATGAATATCCTATACCCATGGTGGATATGCTGGTTGACTCAACTGCAAAAACATATTTCTCAACTTCATGGAAGGCTACTCCGATTATAACTAAATATTGATAACCGAGGATGACATACATAAAATAGCCTTCAAGTCTCTAGAGCAATCGACCTTTTCGAAAGGGTAGTGATGTCATTTGGTTGAAGAATGCAGGAGCTAAATTTCAGAGGGCCATGAATATGACTTTCCATGACCTAATCGACCAAAGCATGGATGTATATATCAATGAGTTAGTCATAAAATTAGCTACCTTCTCCTAGCCTTTAGCCGATTTTGAGAAATCCTTTTTAAGGATGTGGCAGCATAATTTGAAGATGAACCAGAGCATGTGTGCTTTTGGAGTATCGGTTGAGCATTTCCTTGGCTTTTTGGAGCACYAGAGAGGAATCAAGGTTGACTCCAACAAGACCAATGCAATACTGGAAACTAGGCCTTCGAGAATAAGAAGGAGTTACATAGTCTAATTGGCAAAGGTGATTCTTGGCAAACTTGGCTGAAAAATTCAAAGCATTCTCATTCTTACTAAAACTATGGCCAGCTGAGACATCCATAGGGGGCAGAACAACATGAGGTTTTTAAGCAAATCAAATTAGAGCTTCAGAAAACCCCTAGTCCCAAGCCTCACCTCGGGATGACAAGCCAATGAACTTTATGTGCTGCTGTTGATAACTTAGCCAACTACCTATTGGCCCAGGACGATGATGAAGGGATTGAGAGAGTCGTGCACTACCTCAGTCGATCTCTCGACAATGCGGAATCCAAGTATTCTCCTATTGAAAGGTTATGCCTTTCACCTTTCCATCTTGTACCATGTTAGAATACTACTTCAGTAGGAGTTAATGTCATCTGTAGGGTAGACTTGGTACGCTTTCTCTTGAATTGGCACGTCCTACAAGGGATATTGATGAAATGGGTAGTAATGTTAACAGCATTTTCACTAAAATATGTACCCCTAAGACTCATTGAGGGTAGGCGGTAACCAATTTCCTAGTCAAACATCCTTGCATTAAGACGACTAATCCATATGAAGAAATTTATATTGGGATAAAACCTTGGAAGTTGACYTTCGATGGTTCTAGAACCAACTGGGGAAAGGAGCTGGCATCATAGTCATCAACCCAGCCAGTCTGAAAGGTAGCTTCATGTTTGAATTAGAGAAAGCTTGCTCCAACAACTAAGCTAAAACGGCCTCAATCTTAGGTCTATGGCTGCTGTTGTTAATGAAAACCCTATTTGTTCAAATAATGGGTGATTCCCAGTTAGTTATTCGCCAACTAGCATGTAAATACAGGTGCACAAATTCTAACTTAGATAGTTTATATCAGGAAACACATATCTTGCTAAGAGAATTTCGCAATGTAATACTGGTACATTTGCCAAGGAAAGAGAACCAGGAAGTCAATGATTTGACTTACTATGTATCAAGATACAAGGATGTACTGTCAGAAAATATATCGTCCCATTTCTATCAGCTGATCTTTTGTATCGATAGCCATGATGTAGCTAATTGCAAAACAAAAATATGCAGCTATCTAAAAAGTCCCTCAATTAAGGTCAGTAAATAACTCAAGGAAAAAGTTCTAAACTATTTAGTTATTGATAATGACCTATTCAAAAAAAGCCATGAGGGTCTGCTTTAAAAATGTTTAAGCAAGGAACAAAYAGCTTGGGCCCTAGCAGAGGTTCACAAAGGGTTATATGTAGCACATCACCCCACGCCAAAACAAGATGGTTATTACACCAACATGGAGTTTATTGGTTGACCATTACAGCTAATTGTTATACCTATGCTAGAGATTGTGAGGCCTGCCAGACATATGGAGACCTTTTCAATATCACAGCCATAGAGCACATGCTATAGTTAAACCAAGGCCAATAAGAGGCTAGATAGTRGATGTAATCAGAAAAATCTATCCGCCATCCTTCAAAGATCACTCCTTCATCTTGGTGGCTAATGATTTCTTAACCAACTGGGTAGAAACTCAGCCTTTGACAAAGGTAATCTAGGAAACTGTTATTAACTTTATTAAACACGAGATTATTTTTTGTTTTGGGATCCTAGAATCCATCACAGTCGACCAGGAGACCATCTTCATGTAAGACAAATTGGCTGCCTTCACCAAATAGTTCCAAATCATGCTAATACACTCAACCTCATATTACGCTCAGGCTAAGAGGCAAGCTGAGACAACTAATAAAATACTTATTAATATGGAAAAAGGGCTGTTGAAGACAAGCCTCGAAGTGGCATGAAGGGTTACATGAAATACTTTGGGCCTACAGGAACTTGCCAAAGACGRCTAAGGGTTTTATATCCTATCAGCTAACTTAAGGATAAGATGCAGTCTTACTAGTAGAACTCTTTGTGCAATTAGTTGGGATAGCTTTCCAGAATGACATGCCTATAGTCGATTACCAACAGGCCCTTCTAATGGATCTGCATCAAGTAAACGAAGATAGATGGATAGCTTTCAAAAGCATACAGAGGTACAAGTAAAAGGTAGTCGTTGCTTATAATCGACAAATCTAGGTTAGGACCTTTCAAGAAGGTGACATGGTTTGGAAGACCATCTTGCTGATTGAACCTAATAATCCCAAATTGGGTAACTCATCAACTAGCTAGGAGGGACCTTTTTTGGTTAGCAAAGTCATTCTAGGAGGTGCTTATCCTAATGCAATCGAATGGTAAGGAATTGGACCRTGCAAGTAATGGCAGGTAGTTGAAACACTACTACCCTTCGTTTTAGGAGGGGATTGAAAATTGAAAAAGGAAAAGAAGTCATTCAATAAAGCTTTTTTAGCTAAACAACTCTCTAATTGGCCTTTCTATTAAAAGTTATTCTCAGCTATATGCCAGTTGAGTAGCAAAAAAAAGAATCATTTTCAGGAACCAGCCAATAAACATATTCGATTTCAGGAAGAATGGGGAATGGCTTGAAAARGACTAACATTAATCGCCTTCTGGCCATCAAGTCCACGRTAAGAGCAAGGAGAATTGCTAGATTTGGATTTTTCTCAGTGGAAGCAAGCTCTTGTGAACCTYCGAGAATAACGCTCATAACATCTTTATACAGAATGGACAGAAAGGACTCATCAGAATGATCAATAGGGGTGTCGGTAGGGACATGGGCAGCCTCGGCAAAAGTTGAAGGAATAGATGACTCAGTTTACTCAGGCAAAGGACTCGGACTATCTATTTCAACCACAATGCTCGGCTCCCTAGCCAAACTTACCTTCAAGAGGTTCAACATTCTGGAACTGATGTCTTACTAAATAGCTTTATTAACCCTCCAAATCTAGGGTTCCCTCATCTATTTCACTCTCCAGCATTCCAACTCTACTTTGTCCACTAGACTAGTACTTAGAGTTACTGATTGAGTACTCATTCATYACAATATAACAACATTTCAATTTTGTCTTAAGTTTGATGCATAAGCAATAAATAAACGCATGAAATTCTTGATTACATCTATGTCAAATGTAAAATAATCATTTGATATATAAATTTGAGTTTTCATGTCAATTGAGTAAACATGGTGTATGATAAACCATGAATTTGATATGTCATGCTATATAATATCTATGATACATGAAAGCCTTTCGAAATAACATGTACCACATTTCTTCAAAAGAATTGAGAAATATTATTGCTGAAGCATTTGAAAGGTCTTGAAAACATTTCTCAAGAGTAAGGAGAATTGCTCATTTTTGGAAGTTCGTAAAATAGAAGAACTCACCTGAGTATTATTGATTTGCTTACAAAAATTTTAAACTCCTCGATTATCACATCCTATGATCATATCGTGCGATATTCTTTTAGTTTATGTCCTACAAAAAGATTACAATAATCAAAGAAAGCAAATGATTCCCTAATTGTTACCCAAGACCTTTAGATTTCAGTGAAACTGAATTTAGGGTTTCTAGAAAATTGTTCAGGTTAATAAAACGAGTATGTATCTAATGTGTATGTAATCTATTAACTAAAATAATGAGTGCTAACTGTTAAATGGAAGATATTAACCATTTTTTAGCTAGATTGAACCAATTTGGTCTAAGTCCAAAAGATTAACTATAAAGATAAGCCAGCAAAGGCATGCATCAAATACGTCTGCCAATATTTTACTTAGCAATCATGTCAAGATGAGCCAACAGGACCACAAATTCAATACTGTCACTATTTCACCTTAGGAGTTACCATTATTATCTGCCAACAGGATTGCATTTTAGCAACTAGACAACAAACTCTATGGGGTTTCTATATAGGCATTGAAAAACCTCTCCTCGCTTTAAGTCAATATTTACATTAATTTGGATTAATAATACCATATGCCAGACAGATTACACTGAAATTTCATTGCCAGCAATAATGCTTCAAATTACGTAGAGGTAATAATAAGCCATGCCAAAAATAAAAGAGCACTCCATAGGTTAAAATGCTAGCATACTAGAATCAGATCATCTCTGATTCTTGAATTCATGCTTTAAAGGTAAAAAAAAGAAAAAACTCTACAGAAGTTCATCATGGCTTTCCATAATATAAATACAAACACCATCACCATAGAAGCATTTATTTTATATTGACTATCATCTCTTCTTGTTGTAGGTTACAAAAATAAAATTTTGATAAGCTTTCCTTTTGTTAGGTCAATGATGGCTCTTTTTCTCTCTCCATCTTGAATTATCACACCAAAATGCTCTAATATGCCATCCTCAATATTGGCAATAACAACACATACATATAGCTCAAAATTCCAGCCTATTGCACAATCAAATATCCTGCAAATACCCTATTCAAACAACACTATGCACAGCTACAAAATCCACAATTATCAACGCATCTCCGTCATCAACACACAGCTACAACCCTCGAAACATTGGTTGGTATATAAAATTAACATGTACCGAGAGAGAGAGAGAGAGAGAGAGAGAGAGAGAGAGAGGGGAGGAGAAACGCTGCTACATGATAGTGAAAGGTGAACTTAACAAAATTCAAAAATCTAAAAAGAAACCAAAAATAAAAAAATGAAAGCATTATTAAATCTATACCTTCCTTATGCAGAAGTTAGAGACGGCAAGTAGAGAAGAGAAAAACAGAGTGAAGATAAGTTTAACTAAGAGATAGAGTTGAGTGTGTGTGTGTATGGTTAAAGAATCTGAGTTTTATTTTACTTAGATTCCTCTTGAATTCTCTTCAACAAGTAAAATAGAAAACCAGAATGAGAATAAGAGAAAACAGAAGAGGATTAAGGAACTTAACTTGAGAAGAGTGACTCTTTCATTGATGATTGTAAAACATAATAACAAAATGATTTGTAAAGGGCGATTTATAGCCAATAAAGCTTACAAAATTACTTAACAAGAAATGCAACTAATTGAAGAATTGATCTAACTAATTCTTGAATCTAACTAATTGGATCTTGAATATCTATGACACAACCGTCTACTACTATTATAAAGGAGTTATGCAGTCCCCTTTTTACATGTTCATTTTTTCAGCTTTCCAGCCCTTTTTCTATTAGCCTTTCATCAAACTCCCTCAACATCTTTAGCTTCATTCTTCTGCAAATTCTTCTTTTAGCATTTGCAGCCTCAATCCAAGCATCCGATTAGTCTTCTGCAGCTTTGCAGCCTTACTCCACTATTGCAGCCTCACTCTACAGCTTTGCAGCCTCATTTCCAGGATTGCAGCCTCACTCTGCAGCATTGCAGCCTCATTTCCAGCATTGCAGCCTTACTCTGCAGCATTGCAGCCTCACTTTGCATCATTGCAACCTAATTCCTAGCATTGCAGCTTCATTTACATCTTTGCAGCTTCATTCCAAGCATTGCAGCCTGCTGCAGCTTCCTTGCAGTTTCGAGTCTTCTTTGTTCTGCAGCTTTTCTTCTTGTGCTGCAGCTTAAATTTGTAATATAATCTTTCATATGGTGGCACTTGATTTTGAAATAAAGGAAAAAAAGAGTAGTGATTAGTTGCTTGAAGAAAGAATTAGAAAAAATGCAGAACTATAGAAAGAAGTTGTGTAAGGCAGTGGAGAGATAGCAGTGAAAAATTGAAGAAAGAGATAGCAGAAATGAATAGTGAAAAATTGAAGAAAGAGATAGCAGTCGAATTTTGAGAGAAAGGAATAGTCAGGGATTAGGTGAGAAAAAGAAGGAAAATGTGGTAATGGTGATGATTTGACCAAAACGCAAGAAAAGAAAAGAAAATATGAGAAAAGAATTGAAGAAAATGATAGTGGCTGTGGAATCGGGTTAGAAGAAAAAGGTGATGTGACCAAGAGGAAATTATAAAGTTGATAAGAAAATGGAAAGAAAGATAGAAGGAAATTATTATTATTATTCTAAATAATTCTAAGTGTTTCTTTTCTTCTAATAAAGTTTATTATCCGAATTTCTTCTAACCAACAAACTAAATTACAATTTGATTCCTAAACATTTATAGTATCAATGTCTTAGCTTCTCGCATAACTACATTTTATGAAATTCCATGTTAATAGATAATAGTTGCAAAAAATTAGGGTTTTATAGATTAGTATGAAATAATAATAGGAATTAATTAACAATTGAGCGGTGTTTGCTAATTTAGCGATCGATTAGCAACTGTCTTTACTTACTTTTTTAAAATATTTGCTAATGGGTCTATAGTTAGCGACCGATTAGTGATTTTCTTTACTTAGTATGATAAAGTAATAAAATAATTAAAGCATCGGTAATTGGTCTTTAATTAGTGACCGATGGTTGATCACTTTTAATTAGTATGAAAAAATAATTAAAATTTGTAAGGTGGTCACTAATCGGTCACTAATAGATCGTAATTTCTGACGAAATTGTGACTTTCGTTTCGTCAGTTGTAATTTAGCTACCATTGTGGACTGCGATCACAAGTCAGTCGCTAATTAGGGATCGCAATTATGTAGGTTGCAAAAAGGCAATTGATCTAGCGATAGTCACTAATTTTTGTCTCAAAGTTGACTTTTTCTTGTAGTGATAGTACCTTTCACCACATTGGATTTGTYGCTCATGTCTTTCTTCTTCATTGTGAATAACCGAGCTTTACCTCGAGTTCTTCCAAGCTTGTTTGTTGGTGGGGCTCAAGGTCCTGCTGGTCTAGCTCTTGAAGCCTCCTGAGAAGGATTAGTTCACTACGGACAAGTTTAAGAAGATTGTTGAGGAACACACATAAGATACACTGGCGATTCTTCCTCCTACATTGCACTTCTCAATCTCCCCACTGCCTCAGTACTCACATGTGAAATTACGATGCAAAGGTGGTTGGGGATCCTTTTTAAATTTTTCCGAACCCTAATCTTGARCAAAATTTCTTTGTACCCTTCACTTCATCAATCCATGCATATAAGAGCTTGGTTACCTTATTAGCGTGCAATACTAACGTCCATTCTAGGAAAGTTTGCTTTCTTAATTATTCCTAGAACTTTCATCTTGGAAATTAATTAATAAACTAAATATGTCAACTAGAAGACAAGACTAAATTCTTGGAATTAACCTACCCTATCTCTCATCTCTCTCTCACCACCCTATCATAGCTGGCTTCTCTTGTCTTATCTAGGATTCAAACTCSCCTCTTGATGAACAATGTCTTCATGCAACTTATGCTATCTACAAGTGGGAAGAACATTTTGCCACACAAGAACCCTCTTCCAATTTGGCTTCGTCCTCCTTCGGTTGTAAGCTCTCACTTTTCCTAGCTTTGTCTGCCCAAATGTACATGGTAAATGCACATTTTCCTTACATGATGCACACAGTATTCACTCCCCCTCTCCACAATTGTTAGAAGACTCCCTAGTCCACTTGTCCATGTCCTTATTTCCATTGTCCTGCAGAAATACACTTGTCCATTTCCCTTACATGGCTGCCTTGTAAATCCACCATTCACTTGTATAAAACCCACTAGTCTTAGGATTTTTCCTTTACTCATTGCACGACTAACCTCTCTCTTCTCTCATCCTCCCATTATCCTTTGCATTGTGCAGTTTCTGATTAACCTTCCTATTCATTTTCTTGGATTTTTCATCTACATTTAGTAGAGCAAGCAGCAGCAGCTTAGGAACTTTGTCTATTCTTAAGGTTAGATTTTATTGGTGTCCTACCCAGTAGTTGATCCATTTTTATTCAAGGCTGAAACTGCTCTTTTCTTATAGTATTTGATTCTTGTTAATTCCTCAAATGTATGTGCACAAGAGTAGCTTATTTCTTCCTACCTCTCGGCTGTGATCCAAGTAGGTATTACAACTCCTTTTTACTACCTTAGATTAATTGTAAAGTAAGGATAGTTTCCAGATTAATAGAACAAGCATATGTGTATGAGATGTGAACATTAAGTTAATACCATTCTGAAATGACAGTTAATAGCTGCAATGTGAATGTTATAATAAAAATAAATAAGAGAAATCTTGGCACAAATAAGAAGATAAAACTGAAATGTGGCCGTAAATCTTATGTCGCTTCATCTTGCTTCCAAAACCTTAGAACCAAAATTCTTATAGACAAACTTACTCATGTGTAATTAATAAAAATTTCATCTAAATATTACAACATAAAACAGATTGGAAATAACAAAAGGAGTTGTATGAGTTAGTAGCAACTTCAACATGCCGCCAAGAAACAAAGCTGCATGAATGTGTACCATTTTTATAACATTAGAATCTATCTGTGAAGTGAATTAAGGAATATCATTTATGGATAGAAATATGGATATCTTAGGAGCATAACAATCCTAATTTTACAGGAAAAGGAGTTTAATGAATCAAGATATGATATAAACATTGGACCTTGCCAGTTTAACTTATAAAACTCATACCTTATTTTTACCTTCACTATGATGTCATTAYAGTGCTAAAATCGGGAGCTATAACCTGAAAATAACCACTTATAACTTGGGATTAAAATTTGGTTGCAAGAGTCTCCCTAGAACTGCAGTTATAAAGATTGCAGTTATAACACTGCCAGAAGTTGCCAATTTATGTCTTGCACTGAATTTATAAGAGAATTTGTAAACAAGTCAAGCATTTCTCAGTCAAATCAATAACYTGAAGAGTTCCTTAAGAATCTTCGATTTGTTTACAGTATGTCTCATAAGAAAACTCAGAATAGAATTCAACTTATGCATGTATTTGTAAGTATGGCCAGTTTAGTGTCTTCCTAAACAAGAGCCAATTTTTTTTTTGTAATTGTTTACCAATTGGCAAAACATTCTTGTACCATCACCTTGACATATTTAGGAAGCTCTAAATATTATAAATTCAAGGAAATTAATTTCGCTAACTTCTAATCTATATAAGCACGTTGTAACCATTTTCCGAACCCAAGCGATCTAAGATTGCTTCTCAGACAGCTTTGCCAATTCATCCTAACACTTGAATTTACTCTTGTAACCTGAACCTATGTTCAGATTCTTAGGATTATAGGACCTCAACTAAGCACGTGAGTTTAAAATGTGCATTCATATAGAACAAGGTCTAAATACAGATTACCTCGTGACTTGTTTTAGGGCACGAAAATTGAGAAAACTAGCTAGTTAATCGCCGAGTTCCATAACTTTCTAGAAATATTTCTGACAACTGAATTTCTTAAATGTTTTGTTATATTTATTAGTTTTAAGGCACAAATGGCATTTATTCGTGCCAAATTGACTCTTTTTACAAGATAAATAGTTTTTGATATTTTTAAAGCATTGCATAACTCATTGAGCATGTTTTGTACCTGGTTTGTTTTTCATGATTCAAACAAAAAAAAAAGAAAAAAAAGAAAAACTTGATACTATGTTTCTAGTATTTGAGAAAATGTCATGATCATAATCTTGCATCTAACCTTGTAATGATGAAATGAGTACTCCATCGGTTGTCTTAAGAAACTAGCTGGGCAGACAAAGTACTGTACTTGGTTGGTCACTAGTATGAGGACCTCTTGAACCATCAGGTGTCACTTCCTAAGATAGCAATATAGCCTAGCTGGTGGTTACCCCATGTCAGACTGGGAATGCATTGGGTAGACAATTGAATCTCAGGCATCCTGTGCATCTTAGGACGCTCGTATCTGTTGCTTGACTTTTTAGCTTGAGCAATTAAAAGTTGCATATGCATACGAGGGTATAAGGTAGGTATAGTGACCCCACCAAATCTATCGGGTCGTTCCTGAGTAACTATTATCTACATGTTCACTATACTTGCTTGTCAAAGGATTTCTAGCATGTGCCTTAGTAGCATAGTATTTGACTATTATCTGAAACCATGATACCTTAGCAGCATGCATTTGACTAAGCCTAGAGTTAGGCATTTGATTTTGATTTATGTATTAGCTTTGAATTTATTTTCCTTTGATAAGGATTGTAGCCCAGTTGTAGTACTTAAATTTTGTCACTACTATTATATTTCACATATTTAGAATTTGTGTGTGCATATCTGTTCATCGAGAAACTGGCAACGTCATGTATTTACCCCAGTCATACTTAGGGGTGTGTAGTCCATCACTATTGGTATTAGAACGCTATTCGTACAGTAGTGAAGTTGTGGATATGCTTGTTTCAATTGTGAAGTTTATTAAGCATGTTTTCGGAAAATTTATAGTGTAYTACGTTGTATTAGTCCTGTAACGCCCCTACATTAAGAGYTGTCGTAACTTGAGAATATTACATTACCTTGCTCATAGAACAATCAACTACTATAGGAAATAAAAGAAGTCTTAACCCTTGTCAAAGATTTCATAAAAATTTGACAGAGTTTCCTCTATAATTTCAATAACTACCCCCTACATACATTCAAAAAGTTCTCAATATTTTYGAATACCCATTCACAACATACACTTCAACCCAATTAAACATCTAACGTAAAGAGAAATATACTCCAACAAATCTTTTACCAACCCAACGATTATTCAAATAGAAATTTGAAGAACCCAAAAGAATTTATAACACACCAGCAAAACCAAATAAGAAATATCCTAATGGTATGCAAAAATCATTCTAACAAATAACTATCTTATTCCATAAAATTTGTTTAGTAATGCCTCAGGGTGTCTTGGTTTGCCCACAAGCGACCTCCTCATACCATCTGACTACACATCACCGGAAATGCAAAATGAGAGAGATCGAATGAGCTAAAAAGCCCAGTAAGCAAATCTCATGCATGAATGCATGAACATGCCC
Source organism: Rhazya stricta (assembly GCA_001752375.1). Classification (NCBI taxonomy): domain Eukaryota; kingdom Viridiplantae; phylum Streptophyta; class Magnoliopsida; order Gentianales; family Apocynaceae; genus Rhazya; species Rhazya stricta. The sequence goes on from MEJB01000090.1 coordinate 499,443, forward strand.
TACATGTCATGAATTATAAAATCTCACCTTCTCAGTGAAAACTTTCAAATTGTTTTCCATTTCGTAACCTTTTTACAAAATCTTTCCTTTCAAAATGCAAGAACTTTGTAAAAACCTTTCATTTCATTATATTCGTGAGCTAACTGAGTGTAACGCCTAGCCATTAAGCTCTGCAGTGAGCCATTACTCTTTAGAACCCGATCACATTTTCTACCGGTAGAACCGTAAAGCGGTTAACATTCATTTACTTTTCCTTTCATCTTTTCACCTCCCAGAGGTGAATCATTACCTATCCTCGTAGAGGGTCRGTTCAGGTACGTCAGTCCCCCATGCCTCATTTCCCACTCACATCTTTCATGACTAGGTTTACACTTCTTTTCAAAAACTTTAACATTTTCCTGAACATGTTACAATTTATAAAATAYGTTCCCTTTCAAAATTTCATTTCCTAACCCATTCACTTTCTAAATGTATGAATGGCTCATGCCATGAATGATGTAGAACACTAACTACATGCCCATGACATGAAATGCATAGAGCTGTAATTAACATGCCATTCGACATAATAATGGTAGAAGATATGAAACACATAAAAACATTCCACACAAACAACACATTTCAAAACATAATCCCATACAGCCACCACATAACACGTAACAAAAGAGATAGGCAGGTATGGGGGTTTACTTGCATAGAATCTCATATATAACACATTAATCCACCTAAAGGAATTCAGATACATTCATTCATAAGCGTTAATGAAATGTGAAAATTTACTTATCCAGAGTCCATTATGTTACAGGGTTCTTATTCAAATCACAAAGTGAAATCCTTTGACCGTTCTCAACGTTAAGGCACTCGAAACGACCTAATTTTGATTATAGAAGCAAAGTCCATTTCGTACGACTGTCCCAACTTAGATATTTAGTGTTTATTCCAACAATGTCATTTGCCAATTATTAATCCATTCTTAGTTTTCACATTACCAATTATCGCATCTTTTTGAGGGTACAATTTAAACTCCTTAGTTCGAGTATTAAACCTAATCTATGTTCTCCCACCAATTCATTTTAGGATATAATTTTATAGGTCGTAAATTTCAATGTCAAATAATAATGTTTTCACCTTTCAAGTACACAGAATCCAAGTGTCGCGAAAATCATATTGGACTCCTGGGTGTGCGCTCTATCGGTGCGCAACAACCCTGGTCGCCTGGGCATCGGGGCGCTAGGCACTCGCTGGTGCCTTTTGTTGGGCAGTCCCAGAATTGGCGAACAACCAGCCCAAAACCAAGAGCAACAGCCTACACCACACCTGATTCCGACAAGGCTTTTGGTGAGTGGTTGAAATCTACTGACGATGGTGATCAGATCTGGGCAGAGCGATATCCAACAAGGGGCTAGCTGGTCGTGCGGTAGAGCATTTGAGCGATGGCAATGGATTCTAGACTAGTCAAGGAAGAAATAGATCCAGACAGCTCCGCTGCGTCGAATGGTCAAGCATTGTCCTTCCTCTGTCCTAGTGAAACCGTTGAGCAGAGRAGAAGAAGAAGAAGATGAAGCCAGATCTGGTTGAGCGACGAGCGGCGAGAGGCAAAACAGAAAGGCTAGCTGTGCGGCAGAGCATCTGAGATACGGACAAGATGCGCGAATCTGGGGGCTTTACGCCAACATSGACTTCAGACCCGATCGATCCGAGCGCAAGCTAGCAAGGATCCAGGGCAGAGGATGGCAGATCTGGCAGCTAGGAAAACTCTGGTCGAGTCGCATCCGTTCGTGTCGTGAGCGGCTCTAAAATTTGGTCGTGACTCCGATCATGGGAGACTGATAAGTCAAACGAATGCATGCTGCAAGCGGGGATGTCCCCTAGCACCGGCGTGGGCAAGAGATCCCAAGCGGAATTAAATGGTGGAGTTGGAAGTTTCCGRCAGCTATCATGTTCGACAAACCACATGTGCAAGGGAGAAGAGTTGGCAGATCTGAACGGTGATATCGCAAGCTTCAGGCAGCAATATTAGCGAGCAGAAGGAGAGTAGGGTGAAAGAGGTAAGAAGAAAGACAGAGRAGAAGGAGGGCCACGATGAGTGGCATGGTGCAGGCAGAGGGAGAAAGGAGGTGGCGACTGCGGCGGGAAGGAGTGGCAGTGGCTGTAAGGACGACGGCAGCATAATATGGAAGAAGAAGAAGACTTAGGGTTTCTTCTCCTTTTCTTATTTTCCTTTTATTCTTTTTTTAATATTTTGGGCCGTAACACAAACCTTTTAGGCCTTCCCATTCCATAATTAATCCAATCCTTAAATTAAATTCAATAGGCTTTCTTTTGATAACAGTCTAACTTCCAACTAAGAACGAATAGGCCCACAAGTCGAGCCATTAACCAATCAAGGACCCTAATTTGACAAACAAAATAGTTTCCGTATTTATTGAAATAAGAACCACATAGAAATTTAGCCATCCCTAGTTGGCTCACAAATTCGCACGATCAAACAAAAATCCATAAAAAGAAATCTCGGGTATTACTTCCCCACCACATAAAATAAATTTCGTTCTCGAAATTTACAGTTTACTAAAGAGTTGTGGGTACTTATTATGCATCTCATTTGTTTCTTTCCTATGTTGCCTCTTAAGAATCCATATCAATAGTAGCTTGATCAGATCAATCTTAGAAAAATATCTAGCGCCTGAAGTTGATCAATGAATCATCAACCCTTAGATAATGGGTGCCTATTCGTTATCGTCGCCTCGTCCAATTCTATATTATCTATACATAACCTCATAGATCCATCATTCTTCTTCACAAACAACACATATGCAACTCATGGTGAAAACTAGGTACATGATCGTTAATTATATTAGTAGGACTAGTTTTCCAACTAAACCTCAAAAATATTCTTGAAATATTAAAAGAACACTAGATATCCGGTGGTATTTTAACTTTTCCCTCAATTAATCACATTTTGGCCTTTTATAATTCTGGAAGATCCATAAACCCTATTTTATATATTGATAAGCTTACATACATCACCACTTCATAAATTGCGCTAGATCTAACCTACCATATTTGTTCCAACGAATTCTAATTCGTTTCCTCAAAAACATCTTAATCACCTCAATTACAATTAAAATCAGATCAACTTATTAAAGAAGAAATTTAACAATCTCCAAAAAAAATGGAAATTCAACTCAATGATCTTCTCATCAAAAGCCAAAATCATCAAAAGTCAAAATCGAAGTCTTATGGTCTGAAATGTAATCACAAATTTGTTCTTAATTTCTTTCAGCATCTTGAAATTAAAACCACATACCGTTTACCTCTCCTTATAGAAAAAATACTTTGTTTAAAGAACTATTCCAACCAAAGTTTAAACCTATTCAAATCGACCAGAAACTCCTTGAGCATTGTCAAAAGAAATTCAATATATCTTAMTTATCAAAAATTATCCATCCAACCTAACCAATCACCTTATAATTGCTCAACATTTACATAACAAGACAGTCTCACATTTTAAGCATTCAAACAATACTTTAACATAGATTCCGTATCCCAGTTCCTAACAAAAGATTTCCTTCAGAGACTTTATTCTACAAACACAATAAGTATCATATTCCTAGCAAAAAGATTTCCTTCAGAAACTTTATTCTGCAACCACTTTTTCCTAAATTTGGCATCAAATTTATATTTGTTACACTTTTAATTTCATCTCATGGATAGGTAAGAAATGACACTTATGATCTCATTTAGGTATTACAAATGCAACGTAATGCCTCTTGTCTAAATGAATCTTCAAAATTCCAAACATTACACATGATYCCCAAAATTAAACAGATATATGGACAACATGGTATAACACATAACGTTAACCTCATTTGAGAATTAAATCAAAACATAAACTTACTAGATGGTCCAGGAAGGGAAGCTTATGGCATGACTTGATAACCATATACTTTTCAAGAATTCATAAATCATTTTTCTTTTGAAGTCTATAGAATCGTTTTTAAAATTCTAAGCTCTGATAACAAAACTATAACACCCCCAGATTAGGAACTGTTATAAGTTGAGAATATTACATTACCTTACTCATAGAACAATCAACTACTATAGCAAATAAAAGAAGTCTTAACCCTTGTCAAAGATTTTATAAAATTTCGACAGAGTTTCCTCTATAATTTCAATAATTATCCYTACATACATTCAAAAAGTTCTCAATATTTTCAAACACCCATTCACAACATACACTCCAACCCAATTAAACATCCAACATAAAGAGAAATGTGCTCCAACAAATCTTTTACTAACCCAATAATTATTCAAATAGAAATTTGAAGACCCCAAAATAATTTAAAACACAATCAGCTAAGCCAAATAGGAAATATCCTAATGGTACGCAAAAATAATTCTAGACAATTAACAATCTTATTCCATAAAATTTGTTTAGTAATGCCTCAGGGTATCTTGGTTTGCCCACAAGTGACCTCCTCGCACCATCTGGCTACACATCACTTGAAATGCAAAATGAGAGAGATGGAATGAGGTAAAACGCCCAGTAAGCAAATCTCATGCATGAATGCATAAACAGGTCCTACATGTCATGAATTATAAAATCTCACCTTGTCAATAAAAACTTTCAAATCATTTTCCATTTCATAACCTTTTTACAAAATCTTTCCTTTCAAAATGCAAGAACTTTGTAAAAACCTTTCATTTCATTATATTCGTGAGCTCACTGAGTATAATGCCCAGCCATTAAGCTCTGAGTGGGCCATTATTTTTTGGAACTCGATCACATTTTCTATCAGTAGAACCGCAAAGTGGTTAACATTCCTTTACTTTTCCTTTCATCTCTTCACCTCCCAGAGGTGAATCATTACCAACCCTCCTAGAGGGTCGGTTCTGGTGCGTCGATCCCCCACGCCTCATTTCCTACTCACATCTTTCGTGGCTAGGTTTACATTCCTTTCCAAAAACTTTAACATTTTCYTGAATATGTTACAATTTATAAAATACATTCCCTTTCAAGATTTCATTTCCTAAACCATTCACTTTCTAAATGTATGAATGGCTCATGCCATGAATGATGTAGAACACTAACTACATGCCCATGACATGAAATGCATACAACTGTAATTAACATGCCATTCGACATAATAATGGTACAAGATATGAAACATGTAGAAACGTTCCACACAAACAACACATTTCATAATATAATCCCATACTGCCATCACATAACACACAACAAATGATACATTCATTCATAAGCATTAATGAAATGTGAGAATTTACTTAGTCAGAGTCCTTTACGTTACAGGGTTAATATTTAAATCACAAAGTGAAATCTTTCGACCGTTCTCAACGTTAAGGCACTCGAAATGACCTAATTTTGATTACAGAAGGAAAGTCCATTTCGTTTCAGTGTTTATTCCAACAATGTCACTTGCCAATTATTAATCCATTCTTAGTTCCCATTTTACCAATTATCACGTCTTTTTAAGGGTACAATTTAAACTCCTTAGCTTGGGTATTAAACAATCTATGTTCTCCCAGCAATTCATTTTAGGATATAATTTCATAGATCATAAATTTCATATCATATAATAATGTTTTCACCTTTTAATTCCACAAAATCCAAGTGTCAAGGAAATGGTATTGGATTCTCAGTCGTGCGCTCTAGCGGCGGGCATAATAGCCCTGGCCGCCTGGGCTTCGGGGCACTGGGCGCCGGGTGCCTGGGCACGGGGCACTCCTAGAACTGGCAAACAGCCAGCCAAAAACCTAGCAACAGCCTGYACCACACCTGATTTTGGCAAGGCTTCCAGGAGTAGTTGAAATCTGCTGACGATGATGATCAGATCTGGGTAGAGCCACGGCCAGCAAGGGGCTGGCTAGTCGTGCGGCAGAACATCCAATCGGCGGCAAGGGATTCTAGATCTAGTCAGGGAAGAAACAGATCTAGACGGCTCCGCTGCATTGAGCGGCCGAGCACTGTCCTTCCTCTATCTTGGCAAAATCGATGAGTAGAGAAGAAGAAGAAGAAGATGAAGGCAGATCTGGCTGAGCGACGATCGGCGAGAGGTAAAACAGAAAGGCTGGCTGTGCGGCTGAACATATGAGCGACGGGTAAGACGCGCGGATCTGGGGCTTCATGCCAGCATCGACTTCAGACCCGATCACTCTGAGCACGAGCTAGCAAGGAACGAGGGCAGAGGAAGACATATCTAGGTAGCCGGGAAAACTCCAATCCAGTTGCATCCATTCGTGTCATAAGCGGCTCCGAAATCTGGTCATGGCTTCGAGCATTGGAGACTGATGAGTCAACCGAATGCATTCGACCAACCGAACGTGTAAAGGAGAAGAGATGGCGGATCTGAATGGTGATATCGCAAGTTTCAGGCAGCGATATTATCGAGCAGAGAAGAGAAGGGAGAAAGAGGTGAGAAGAAAGAGAGAGGAGGAGGAGGGCCACGACGAGAGGCATCGGGCAGACAGAGGAAGGCAGCGAGTACAGCCAGAAGGAGTGGCGGTGGTTGTAAGGACAGCAGCGGCATAATGTGGAGGAAGAGGAAGACTTAGGGTTTCTTCTCATTTTCTTATTTTCCTTTTTTTCTTTTTTTATATTTTAGGCTGTAACCCAACCTTTCGAGCCTTCCCATTCCATAATTAATCCAATCCTTAAATTAGATTCAACGGGCTTTCTTTCGATAACAGTCTAACTTCCGGTTAAAAACGAATAGGCCCACAAGTCGAGCCTCTAACCAACAAAGGACCCTAATCCGACAAATACGATAGTTCTGTATGTATTGAAATAACAACCACATAGAAATTTATCCAACCCTAGTTGGCTCACAAATTCGCACGATSAAACAAAAAATCATAAAAAGAAATCTCGGGTATTAAAAGTCCTATTACAGGATGTCTAGGTCAAGGGAAGGGATAGAGGCTAGGATTGTAAAAGCAGAAGTCAAAAAGCTTATCTACAGACTAAGTTCGAAATTCTTTATGTTCCCCATGCCCCATTTCCCACTTACACCTTTTATGTTCTAGGCTTTACACCCCTTTTGAAAATTCTTTATGTTTGGAAATCATTTAACATAAATTCAGATCTTTCCAAAATTTCATTCCTCAAAACATTTGTTTTTCCAAACTTCATTCTTTAAAACATATGCTTTTCTTAAATGCATGATTCTGCTCATGCCAAATATTGTCCAAAATACTATAGACTATATGTATGTGAACATGGATCAACGATCTCATCACATAAGAAAATTCAATTATCAATTCACATTCAATTCACATAGGAGGATTCAACTCATCACAACAATACCCTTTCACTACAATAAGTGAAAATGAGGGAGTTTACTTACATAAAAAGAAAGGAATTTTCTTACATAAAAAGAAAGAGATTTACTTACATCGATATAAACCATAAGCTCATATTTAATTCATATTGAGATTCAATCATAATTACAACACACTTGCATCTTAACTAAAGGAGAATGTCATAATTTACTTGCTTGTACTCCTCACTAARTTTAGTTACTTTAGATTGCTAGCTGAGTGCCTTGGTTGCCCACAATGTCAATGTGCCACATTATCCAAATATTATGACACAAAGAATATTCATCTAAAACTTGTTTATCCAAATACGCTCATTTAACATAAGTGTTTACCATTAATACATTCATTGTTTTTCCTATGGTGACATTAACCAATAATTCCCGAGTTTAATTTCCATGTCAATATAAATTGAACTATTAATATTATAATTTAATTTCATGACTCCTAATCATTCTTATTACAACAATAATAATCACAATCACAATATATTTCTTATCATACAAACTCTAAGCTTCATCTTAAATTATATTCTAATATATTTCTAAAAATTATATACCTCTTTTACTTAATCGTACTAACTTAAATCTCACATTAAAATATTCTATATTTTTCCTTAATTATTATTACATAATACAAAACCTGCGCCATTCGGTTAATTTAAATGAACAAGCTAAGGATTCACCTTGAATCCCGTACTCTAGGTGTGGTAACAAGTCCAAGATGTAATGACGTAATCACGATCGGGAAAAGAATATGCTCCGAGTGTGTAAATAGCGGTCCTGGTCGTGCACGTGCTGCACACATGCAACTGGTTAAGGAAAGGTACACAATGCCTGGTCATCAGGGCGCCTGGGCGTCACGGCTCTTGGGTACCTGGTYAGTTTGGGCAATTTCCAGCAATTATTTTCTAGAATTTCTGTTTCCAATCGAGTTTYGCTTCTGGTGACTGGTTGTTGGAAATCTTAGGATTTGAGACCGGGGAGATGAAGCAACCAGYGAACAACAAAATAAGCCTCCGAGCTATTGGTCCGTTAAGGACAACGAGCTGCTACCTGGTCACGTAGCAGCTACTACAGTCGATCCAGTCGAACGCGTACAGATCTGGCCAGACGATGGCCGCTGTGCATAGGTTGGTGTGTAGAGCAACGGGCACAGCTGGTGCAGTGATCTAGGCGAGTGGCAGAGGCTATTAGCRAGGGGAGGGAGAGAAGGGAAAAAGAAGGAGGAGAAAGGGAGAGGAAGGTCAGGGACGACTATGAGTGGAGGGGTGGCAGCAGTTGGGGGTATAGGTTTATAATCCGGTCTTAGGTTTGAATACAAAGAGGATAGACTYTAACSGGTTATGCTTGGATTAATTAATGAAGAAAATTCTAATTAAATTAAACTAATAAAATTTCTCACTTAAATAGATATATGCACACAATAATGCACAATAAATAATAGATTRGAGACATAATAATTCATTTCCAATTGGCACATCAAATGTTTTGACCTCCAAGTCCTTCTGCTATAATATAATCAATCACTAACAATCATGAATGTAATCTGATTAGTGGATTAGAATACAAATTTAATAAATCTCGAGTATTACAGTTAGAACACCCAATTATAGAATTATGCCATTTGGCATGAACATTGGTTGGAGAAAGCAAACAAGAGGGCAGCAAAGCCGGAGACACAACTAATTCAACTGCATGCTAGACTTCACTGGTCAGAGGGAGTTGAACGAAAGAGCGGTCAATCAAACTTGACTCCATCAGTTAACGGGGCACTTCTGACCGAGGTGCCTCACTACGGACCACCCAATACCAATGCTTCTCAGTGGAGCCCCCAACCTGAAAGCCTCCCTATCTTGGCACCAACCACCCCATAGTAACAGTTCCCCATCTCCATGGAGTCGTTAGCACTAGTAAAGACAGCTAGGATGAGATTATGACCAACTTGTAGTTCATTTCCCTTTATTATTCATATTTCTTGCTGCAACATTGTAGTACTCATCAACGTGTTGTAAGTCTTGTGTTATATTTTGAAGACCAATATGGATTTGGCCTTGCTAAAATTTTAGGTCAGCTAAAGTCTTGATTATTCATGGTTTATCTTTATAACCATATGGGCGTATATGTGCTCATTTTAAGAGAATGCCTCTCACAAGTAGTGATGACAAACAACCTCAGGACCGGCTCACAAGGAAGAAGTCAACTCTCAAGCCAATGAACAAAGCACAACACATCAAAAGGATTTAACAATAGTCCACTCATTGGACCAATTAGCCACTATGATTGAACACGCTTTAGGGGGTTGAAGATCTCAGCAGACAAGAAACTGCTATGAAAATGAGGCTTTAGAAAGGTTCTTAAAATTTTGACCCCCTAAATATTTTTATGAAGCTGAACAAGAAGAAAAGAAAGAGAGATGGCTTGTGCATGTTGAGAATATATGTCAAACTCTCTAGTAATGCGAAGAAAGATATGTAGATTTTGTTGCTTTCTAAGAGGTTAGACACGCAAATGGTAGGTTCGAACACACGAAGTTTGGTTTAGAACTGGCTACTCGAAAATATGAAAGAATTTTTCGAGGAATTTACGAAATAATTCATACCTTGATAGATTCGGGAACAGAGAGAATACCAGTTTCAAACCCCATAGCAAGGTGCTAGGACTGTTGCTCAATACGTCTTCAAGTTTTGACACTTGTCTAAGTACTACCTTTGACTAATTGATACTGAAGAGAACAAGACAAGATAGTTTATGAAAGGCTTGCGTATTAGAGTAACAATGTGCTCTTGCCCCATGTCCACCTACCACTTATGCAGTTGTGGTCAAGGCCACCACCCTTACTAAAAATAGTGAGAAAGCTCTGCAGGCAAGATGACAATAGCGTGGACAGAGTAGTAATGAGGGTGAAAATGATCTAATTTTAGGATGAGGGTGAAAACGATCTAATTTTAGAGGTCATATTTTTATTAGTTTCACCTTCTTTTAGTTGGGCTAGTAGTATTTGTATAAAGGTGCAAAATTGCAAGTTCCATGAACTTTTATTGAGTAGAAGAGCTCTATGTTTGTACGAATATGGATAGTCACATTAGCAAGTTACTTAAGAATTTTAAAGCAAAATCAACATCAGGCAGTAAGTCAATGACGTGCTGCAACATTGTCTCCAATTCTAGTCAATGCGAGAGAGAAACTAGGAGTATAATGCTGGTCTATGTAAAACCAAAATTGGCAGGAACTAGAAGGAAGAACCAATAAGGTTCTACCACTTGGAATTCACTAATAAAGCAAAAAGCATAAAGCTATAAAGCATAAAGTTTGTTTGCAAGTAGGCTTCTTAGCTAATGAGAGATTGACATGTGTTTTTTGCAAGTGGATGCCAAAGCTTCCCTCAACTTTAAAAGCCATCAAAAGGCATTTTCTTGGACATAATCTGAAAACAAAAACACACACACATACATAGTAACAGTCGTAGGAAGAGAAAGGAAGGGAAGAAGGGAAGCAAAAGAGGAAGACGATTGGAAAAAAGAAGAATAACAAGAAGAGCCCAGGAGGATCTTCACCAAATAGCGTCAACAATTCCTCATTAGGCTTTGTTTCTCCATCTTTTTATTATCRTTTTAAGATGTAAATATTATTTCTATTTATTATTTAGCATCTATGAGCATGAGTTAATTGTATATAATTAGGGTGACATGATGAACCTATGTTATTAATGTGTTAAGGAATGATGTTCCAAAGTTGTATTTGTGTCTATTCTTCATTCATTGCTACCTAATGCTATACATTTATTATTAATTGATCATCTATGATGAATATGTGAACTATTCAAGGGATGGAAAACTATAGAGTAGTGGAATTAGTGCATGGATATGAATTAAGATCTCTCAATTAAGAATCTATAGGCATATAGGTTGTCTCATAAGACCTTTGAGACCTATACTTCATTGTGTTCTTAGGTTAGGTGGTTAGCTCAGGAGGGTAATGTTCCTAACAATACCAAAACTACAACCAATAGACTGGAAAGTTGAGATTACGTGACATCTCGATCTACATGTCGGTATGTATGCTTTGTTATTTTGATGATGTTGTAGCAGCAATTCTTTGGGTTTCRTAAGTTAAGTGGTTAGCCTGGAAGGGGAACGTTTCTAACAATACCATAAGAAACAATTAACAAATCGAGAAGGGTAAAGTTACCATTATTTCTAGTAATTGCAATGTGGTAGCACAGTTGTCTTGATTCTTAGCCATTAATACCTGGGGGATTCATTAACCTTAACTTAATTTTTAACTCCTTAACATCTCCTGTGAAGGTGTTCCGGTGACTATTTATGAGTTTTAATGTTTAGTAACCTTAGTATTATTATTTTTATGTTAGTGACATTTACCAAACAAACACTTGATTTTATTATGAATTTAAATCACTATTCTCGAACCAACAATTCTTGTGGAATCGATACTCTATTCACTCTATATTACTTCTAGACCATGTATAGGTGCACGAGTGAAGCTTAATTGCATATGTGATTCTTTTTATCAAGCTGCTCTTTCCAAAAGCACCTAAATGGAGGAAAATGGCCAAGACAATGCATAAACAAAAGTAGAGAAAATAGAATGCTGACAAATAAATTGAGGGGTAATATCCTTTGTGAATATTGATAGAAGCCATGGCACTTGGGGAGAGGCTATAGATGAACGAACAACTTGTAAATGTTGTGCAGAAGCACGAACACAAGGGACAAGAGTGCCCAAAGAGGGCAAGAATGGAATAGAGAGACTCAAACTCTCAACCATCCAGATCATAATCAACTGTAGGAGCTAAACTGAGGGCCAGAGTATTTGCAATTCAAAAAGTAGATGCGGATAAAGACTCGGATGTTGGCTTACAATCCTTTATTTTTGAGCTCATACTTTAATCTATCTAGGATCCACGAATTCTTTTATTACACCTTACTTTACTGATCAAATATAAATATCTACAAGAAAACTACCCTATCAACTATTGGGTAGTATGCCTTTATGCTACAGCATGAACTCTGATAGGGTATGTTATAATTGTGCATTCCTAGTTGGGAATATGGAACTAGAAGGAGATCTAATCCTGTTACATTTTAGAGTATATGATATTATTTTGGGAATGGATTGGTTGTCCTGGCATCACGCGTACCTAGATTATCTGAACAAGAGAGTAATGTTTGAAAAACCTGAAATCCCAATGTTGGTATTTTTCCGTGATGCAAAAATGTTATAAATGAATTCACCAAATTTGCACAAGTATACACAGTCTAACAAGGAATATAATGGTAAGTGGATGTCAATCCCACGAGGATTGATGCTATAGTAATGGTTAATGTTACAAAAGAATGATTTAATAAATTGAGATTGGTAACTTATTAAGATAAAAATAAACACACATTAATTACAATGTCAGATAGTAAAAGGGAATAGGTAAGTAAGTATAAGTAGAATCATTGGGAATGGAATTTAGTTGGGAAATTAGGGATCCCTTAAGTATGATGTCTATGAGACATGGTTATGCATGCTACAACATCAATTACACCACATGGTTAATATGGTGAGTACACTAGTGTATAGACACACCTATGCTACAGGATTGATGAAAGGAATGCTACCGTAGGGAGTATTTCAGCCAAATGGTTAGAGTCCTCAACCTTTCGGCCTTTTGGCTCTACCACCTTCCCTAAAATTAGTACGACAATACCTGGGGTGACTAAGTTCTTGATTCCATCATAAGACAGTTCTATCACAGCATACCCAAGACCTTCGCTACCTCACTATTTGATGCTCAAGTGTTGTGGTTCCCGGAATAGTGTTAGGCTCAACCATATCAACTTCGTTTGAGACCTGACTGTAGCCCCTTAAAGGGAATTGTGGTCAAGCCAACAACTTATAAAGACATACAAGGCAGTTTGTTTGCATAATCATGTGCTATGGAATTGCTATATCAATACACTATGATTAAAAACATTACTTATATRTTTCAATGTTCTCCCCTAAGTGACTTCATGTAATGGTTGTGGCTTAAGTATCCAGAACCAAAGCTCTTTTAGATTCAAGGTTTATTGCACTTAACACTCTCTCACCAAGAACTCAAATGACAACAAATATTCTCATAAGGCAATAGAGATACTAGCTAGATGCTAACACATTCATGCAAGCAATTCACCTTACCTAAGGCTTTCCACTAGAATTAGCATCCCACCATGTGTAAAATGGTGGTTTACCATGGGATCTAAATCCCTTGGATAAATTATAAAATAGATAAGCATGCAAAACTTTATTTAGCACATCAACAAGACTTCAATTCACTTTAATTCATAACTAAAAATATATTAACTCATGCTCAAATTAATGAAGCACAAGATAGCTTAAATCATTCTTTTATACAAAATATTTTGTTTACCTTAATACAAATAGAATATAAAATGAATAGCATTTTATTACTTTCCTGCAAAAAAAAAAAAAAAAAAGTGCACTTCTGCAGTCGTCAATGCTTTAGCATTCACTCGCAGTCTAGCATTGATTATCTTCTTGGCTCCTTTTCAGCTACTCTCACTAGTTGATGAAGGGCTTCTATATCTTCTTTGTGATCATAGGAGCAATTCCCTTCTTAGATTTCAGGCGTCATAGAAAATTTACAAGTTTAAAAATGGTGGAAAAGCTTTCAAGCTTAAGAAATGGGGAACTCCCAGCCGATCCTTTCGTTTTCTTCTTATTCTTCTCGTTATATTTTATAGGATTTACAACTTGTTGGCAAAATCATATGTCGTGTTTCTTGTGATCCAATGAGAGTTTTGCACATGTCTTTCTAGCCTTTTGATAGCACAACTGACATTTGTRATGAAGGTCCCCGGTTACTCAACTAAATTCACAATTTCGAATTGGTGCCATAAACTTATTTTTTAATGATGTCGCATGCTCTTACCTCTCTTTCACCTTTTGATGCGAGTGCCAACATTGATGATGAAGATCCCTTGTTACTCAATTATTAAGGGCAGCAGAGTAGGTTTCTAAGACAATTTTCAACTTTTCYTTTTGCAAGTATTCCTCGAGCTTATATCTTTATTCAAAACATAATTCTACCTCTTTACTGACCAAGTTAAGCTTTCTAATCCTCTTATTTGTGTAACTTTTAATGTCAAATCTTAATTCTTAAGCCTCACTCTAGTTGTGATTACTAGCAATTCCCAAAAATCACTTAGTTTAGTTTATTAGTGTAGATATGTTTCCAAAAATGCCCTCATGCTCTGAGTTTGCTATAGATGTCCTACCTTGTTTACTCAGGGGCTATGCTTTAGCTTGTGTCACGATATATTTAGGCAAAGTAATTGCCATCATAAGGTATATCCTTAACATTTGGCCTTCACATAATCTTTAATCCTCATAAAGCTCCTTAACACATTAAGATGCATGAACTTCAAAAATATTCATCAAAGCATATAGACAAATTCTGAATGTTGCATTTGAGATCTCAAAATGTGATAGCAAAATTCAAACTACATTCCAGAATTAAAAGAAGATATTGATCTAAAAATCAAAAACAAACTAAACACACTAAAGCAACATTGGAATTCAAAACAAACATAAACAAAAATTAAAGCAACATAAAATTTCATCATTAAGTTTCAGTAGCAATTTTTCAACAAGTTCAAACAATTCAAAACTTTCAAATTTATCTTCCAAAAACTTCCAATTCATTCTCCAAAAACTTTGATTAAACTTTCTCAAACTTTCAAAATTTTTTATCTTTTTTCCAAATCACTTATATGCTCTCCTATGCTGTAGCACCATATTGCCTATGCCACAGCATTATCCTTCTTATGTCTAGCATGATCTTTCATACTTCCCTTCACTCCCACAAACTCATGCTTTATTTACTCACCAATATATAAATTAAAATATATTAAAAACACACAATTCCAAGTAAAAATTTCACACAAATAAAAATAAAAATAAATCACACAAAAATAACTGAACAAGAAAATAAATTAAAAATATTTAAAATTAAAAAGAAAACTTATTCAAATTATTGGGCTAGTTCCTAACAGTGCTTGGTTTAATGTCATTAGACTAACAATGCGGTAGCATTCTTMACTTGGCAAGAGCAATGAATTTCCTTTCTTCCGGCTCATCTCCCCAATACTGTTTGATCCTATCGGCATTTACAATAATGAATTTGTCCATTCTTTCCATCTGTAGCTTAACTGCACCATTAGCAAACACATTAGTTATTCTCAAAGGTCCATCCATTTCGATCTAAATTTACCCARGAAGAATATTAATCTTGAGTTGTACGGCAAACACTTGTTGTCCTGGCTAGAGTTCTCTATAGAATCCCTTTGTCATGCCATTTTTTTACTTTGGCCTTGTAAATTCTTGCATTCTCATATGTTGTGCCTCTAATATCTTCAAGCTCGTTAAGTCATAGCATTCTCTTGTGGCCTACAGCTTCAAGGTCTAAGTTCAAGGTCTTGATGGCCCAGAATGCTTTATGCTCCATATCTAATGGTACGTGACAAGCTTTACCATAAAGCAATTGGTACAGAGCCATGCCCAAGGATGTCTTATAAGCTATTCGGTAAGCCCATAATGCATCATTTAGACTCAAAGACCAATCCCTTCTAGCTGGACTTACCATTTTTTATAAAATTCTCTTAATTTCCCTATTAGACATTTTCGCTTGATCATTAGTCCGAGGATGATATGTTGTAGCAACTCTATGCTTTAAGCCCATATTTTCCTAGAGCATTCTCAAGAAATTTGTTAAAAATGTGATCCTCTATCGCTTATGAGTGCTCAAGATGTGCGAAACCGTGTAAACATATTTCTTTGGAGGAATTTGACAACAGCTTTTGCATTGTTTGTGGGTAATGCTTGATGCATTCTTATCGTAGGAAGTATACTAGTCTCGAAAAGTGTATAGCAAGTGAGTCAAGGTCAATCCCATAAGAATTTCTAATCAAGCTCCACAATTACCAAATTTCCCTAATTTAAACTTATTGAATGTGATTGAATTAGACTAATATCTAGAAATGAATAAGTAATATAAAAGGTTCAAATATGAAATTCAATTGCCTAAATCCAGAAAAGACCTAATGTGATAAAACAGGTGGGTTAGGGTATTGATCCCAATCATTCTTTCTAATGAGCTAAACTAATCACACCTTTATTGCCCTAATTCCTAGATTTAATCTAATTGTTAATGATAGAATTTCCTCAATTAGGTCTTATCTAATCCCTTGGCATAAAATTCCTAATTCTAATTAATGAAAACCATATCCCTATGTGAATTAGATTAACTGAAATTGCATTAATGAACTAAGAAATTTTYCGATTTCACAAACCACGATTAATTATTATCGGAAACCACCCAAAAGAATTTGATTTTATCCTAAGTCGGTTTAATACTAATGGGTCATCATTGCCTAAATTCCAAATGAATTAGTTCACCTTCTTAATTGATTATGAAATCAATTGTAGGTAGCTAATCCGCAAAAAGCATTATGAAAGCCACAATGATAAAAATAACACAATTAGATTGGGAATTGACTATAATGGCACAATAGAGTTCAACCCATTACAAAAAAATCATCTTTTCAAATAACCATAACCAACACAAAAGGTTTAGGCTAAGAAAATCATGAAATCCRCCATGCAAAGTACATTGAACATGTTACAATGAAAGATTAGAGAAGAATGAACTGATTTGATAAATAAATCCTTAAGTAATCTTGGTTGACTACAAGTTATCAAGCTTTACAATTGCATTCTCCAAGTTCCGCCCAAGAATACTACTCAAACTATGAAAAAAATAGTGTTTCAGTCTACCAAAAGTCTCTAAAATCGATCATAAGACGTACTACTTATCGGAGAACACAAAAAATCGTAAAAGGACCTGAGGACTCCTGATTGGGACAAAATCAATGCCAGTTTTTGGCCAAAAAAGCCAAACCGCACCTGATCTTGATCAAACTAGCACTGATTTTGGTTATAGAGAAATAGGGGATGAAAATTTTCTCTRAACCGGCGCCAGTTTGAGCCCAAATCGACGACTGATGTGGTTTCTTTCACACTTAGATGATTTTTCTTATTTTTCAACTCCTAGAAATTGTATTTTGACCCCAAACTCCTCTTGTATTTGTTGTTTGACCTCTTTAAGCTTTTCTACAATCAAAATTTGCCTCCTTTCTTGTATTTAAGAAGAAAATCCTGCAATTAATCATTTTATACCATAATTAGTGTAATWCAGGTAAATCATATGCAAAACTCGATAAGAAATGACTTAAGTAAAGGATAAATACAATATAAAATTTTACAATATCAACTTCCCCTTACTTAGCCTTTTGTTCATCCTTGAACAAAATATGTTGATACGGCAAACAATAATCTAGATAATTCAAAACAATAATGAATCAAAGAGCAAGAAGATAGAGTTATTTACATTCTCAACTCAATGGCACATCCAAAACTCCATTGGGTAACAAGAGAATTGATGTGTTAATAAGATCCATCCATTTGAAAAAGTGAGTGAGTGAGAATAGCAAAAATCAAGTGCCTAGCAAAGACTTGACAAATGTTTAGGAAATTATGAATACTTCACCAACAATAAAAGTGTAAAAAAATGAAAGTCCACCCCATAGGTTTCTAATCATCACCACCTCTGAACTAATCAAGATAACCAAAATCAACAAAGGACAAGTAGGAGTTTTAAGCTTGTAATGTAGGGCTAATGTATATGTAAGTCAAATGAAGGACACGGCAAATGTCAAGAATAAATGGGTGTTGCAATAATCAATAATGAAACCTTATAACTCCCGTTTCTTCTTTCAAATATCTTCACCACATCTTGCTTTCTCTATTTTCTTCATTGATCTTCATTTTGAAGATTTATAACATTTTCATCAACAGATTACGAGGTTCATCCTTTCACCTCTSAAGAACCCATTTTCTTTCACAATTTTCTCAACAACTTAACCAACTAACTCCTTTATCACCCCAACTTCATTTTCTCAACATGTATTAAATGAACTTCATTCAGTCCCAAAAAATAAGAGAAGATGCATCAATTCTCTTACAATGGAAAAGGCAAAATGTATGCAAATGTAACAAGATAAGCCATATAAGGGTGTATCAAAGAACAATAAAAATTCATAGGCTATAAAAGGGAACTAAGGATAAAATATAGAATGGGTAATCTTGAATGGCTCAAATGACTCAAGGAAGGCCTAAGCTTTCATTCCTATAATGAATAACGGTACATCTTTCTATTTTGCCTCGAGAAGTGATGACAATATATTTTAAGTCGTTGTGCTAAATGAATCATCATAATTAACCTACTACTCTATCATGCAATAAATATTTACAAAATAAAGGCTATGTCCTAATCATCATAATTACCCCACTAYTGTGACAAGCAATAACTAGTCATCGYTGCCTAAGTCCTAATCAATTAGTTCACCTCCCAATCATTCTTAAATGATTATGAAATCGATTTGTAAGTAGCTATCCACAAAAAGCATTAAGAAAGTCAACATTATAAAAAATAACTCAACAAGATTTTGAAATTAACAATAAAGGCACAATAGAGTTTAACCCATTACAAAGAAATCATCTTTTCAAATAACCCTAACCAACACAAAAGTTTAGCCTAAGAAACTAATGAAATCTACCATACAAAGTATATTAAACATGTTACAACCAAAGATTATAAACTAATGACCTAATTTGATAAATAAATCCTTAAACAATCTTGGTTGAGTACAAGCTTTCAAGCTTTACAGTGGCTTCATCTAAGTTCCTCTCATGCAAACTAGTATAAAACCATMAAAATATAGTGTTTCAAGCCACCAAAAGTCTCAAAAAATGGCTATAAGATGCACAATTTATAGCAAAAAGGACCCGATTGGTGCTTGATTGTGACCAATCTAACATTGATTTTCGTCCGAAAAAGCCAAATCGGTGCCTAATTTGGACCAAACCAGAATGTCATGTGGTTTCTTCCACACTTTGGTGATTTTTCACGTTTTTTAGCTTCTGAAAGTTATGTTTTGAGCCCAAACTCTTCTGTATTCATCATTTGGCCCCTTTAAGCTCTTTTACAATCGAACTTTGCTCCATTTCTTCTATTTAAGAATAGAACCATGTAATTAATCATTTCAAACCAAAATTAGTGTAATACAAGGCAAATCATATAGAAAACTTGACAACAAATGACTTAAGTAATGGATAAAAACAATGTAAAATCTGGCGATACCAATGCTATAGCTTCAATCTATTTTGACATGTAGTCAACTGTAACAAAAATGTATGTGTTGCCAAAAGATAGGAGGTATGGTTCCACAAAATCTATTCCCAATACATCAAATAATTCCACCTCTAACATGCCTTTTAAAGACATTTCTTGCCTTCGAGAAATATTTGACTTATTGAGATCTGTCACAAGATTTAACAAAATTATAAGCATCTTTAAAAAGTGTTGGCCAAATATAACCAGTTTGAAGCAATTTGACTGCTATCCTTGCTCCTTCATAATGTCCTCTGTATGTTGTAGCATTCATGGAATTTCTTCATCAGCCGAACATCACTTGTCATCTGATTTGCATTTTCTTGTATAGAAATGGTTCATCCCAAAAATAACTCCTTATATCTCTAAAAAAATTGTTCAATTGATATCTATTGAGATGAGGAGGAATTATACCACTTATTAAATAATTTACAATATCTACTTACCAAGGAGCTGTAGCATTGCTTACTATTAGCACTTAAGGATTTGGATCTCTTGATGCTCTATTTTGGATAGATGATCTGCTACTTGATTTTTARTTCCTTTCTATATTTGATCTCCAAATTAAATTTTGTAGTAATAACACCCATCGAAGKAGTCATGGTTTAGCGTCCTTCTTGGTCATCARGTATTTAACTGATGCATGATAAGTGTAGACTGTAATTCTTCTTCCCACCAAATATGATTTGAATTTGTCAAATGCATGCACCACAGCGAGCAACTCATTTTCAGTTGTGGTATATTTCACTTCTACCTCATTGAGTCTCTTACTTGCATAGCATATAGGATGAAAAACTTTCTCCTTTCTTTGTCCTAGTACTGCCCCTACGGCATGGTCATTAGCATTGCACATGACTTCAAAAGATAAATTCTAATCTAATGTTGGAATGATAGGTGCTGACATAAGTGCATCCTCGATCATTTGAAAAGCTTCATAGCATTCTTCATTGAAGTCGAATGGTTGATCATGTCATAGCAAAGTGCACAGTAGCTTAGAGATCCTTGAGAAATCTTGAATTAATCTTCCATAAAAACCAGCATGTCCCAAGAAACTCCTGATTCCCTTGACTATGGTTCTTCGATGGATAGTCTGAGCAGGTTGTTGTTTCTCTTGGTTCATGCCAAGGACTCAATACCTAATGTGGCAGCATTTGGTCTTCCATCTATAAACTCCACTTCTTCAATTAATTCTCTAGGATCATCTTCGTTTTCAAATATTGCATTGTGAATATCAGTTATGCTACATCATTCCAGCAATTTTCCTGAAACTGCTTCATCAAAGCTGTTGATTAGTGAATAGTCTTCCGCCTCTTCTAGAAATCTCATTATTGCTTGAAGAACATTGAAARTGACTTCTTGGTCATGAATTCTCATCATTAATTCTCATTTTTGCACATCAATGACCATTCTTCTTGTGGCTAGGAATGACCTTCCCAAGATGATGAGAACCTCCCTTTCCACTTCATAATCTAATATGATAAAATCCACATGGAAAAATAACTTGTCTACCAGAACTAACACATCCTCAATTTTACCTTCAAGGTAGGCAAATGTTCTATTTGTAACTTGTAGCGTTACAGTTGTAAGTCTTGTTTTACCTATTCCAAGGTCATAAAATATTGACATTGGCGTTAAGTTGATGCTAGCTTCCAWGTCACACAATGCCCTTCCACAATAAGGCTCTCCAATTGAACATGGAATAGTGAAGCTACATGGATCCTTTAACTTAGGAGGTATTTTTTTTTTTTTTTCAAGATAGATGTACATTGTTTTGTCAAATCAACCATCTCAAACTCCCCTAATCTTTTCCTCTTTGATAAAACATCTTCATAAAATTGACATAATTTKACATTTGCTGCAAAGCTTCAATGAGAGGAATGTTAATATGCAATTGCTTAAGAATATCCAAAACTTACTGAATTGTTGATCTTGATATTCTTTTGAAATCTTTAGGGAAATGGTAGGGGTTATTTCTCTTCATTTTGCTTCGGTTGTCGCGGCTTTGTCACAACATCCT
The DNA here is from genome assembly GCA_001752375.1 of Rhazya stricta. Taxonomy (NCBI): domain Eukaryota; kingdom Viridiplantae; phylum Streptophyta; class Magnoliopsida; order Gentianales; family Apocynaceae; genus Rhazya; species Rhazya stricta. Next base: position 521,089 of record MEJB01000090.1, read on the forward strand.
GCACAACTGCTTGTTCTAGTTCGTTACTTCTTTCTTCAATTTCTTCTTCATGTTATTGAGGTAAATCTTGSTCATTCTATCCATTTTTTTATCATTGATTCTTTCAATTGCTTCCCATTTCTGAGTACGATTACATTGCATTGCTCCTTGCTATCTTTCCTTGTATTTTCTATGTCATTAGGCAATGTGTCTGGTGGTTTTATGCTCAATGCAAGAGCAAGAGGTCCAACCTGTGACTCCAAATTCCTCAATGATACTGCTTGGTTCTGGGATTGTTGTTGATTAATTGCCATAAGCTCTTTTTCCATGCTCGCCATTGTATTTGATTGTTTATGGATATGTGTTTTTGTGGCATGCTCTCCATTGGATATGTCGGTTTGTTTTGTTGTAGTATAGACGATGTTCCTCCTTGATTGCTCCATAAGAAGTTTGGATGTTGCCTCCATCCTGGGTGGTATGTGTTGGAATAAGGGTCTTTGTTCTTCCCAAAATTTCYTGCATAACACATCGATTCTAAATTTGAGGGACAGTCATCGAATGTATTTCCCCCTCCATAGTATACACATTTTGTCCCTTTCTGCTATAGCATTAGTCCTTGGATATTCTTAATCATGTTAGTGCTATCATAGAATCTACTTCGTGTAGTCCTGCTACTCTCTTTCTTGTGGCAAATCTGTTGGATGGCCATTGGTAATTGTTGTTGGCTATCCTCTCCAATATTTTATAGGCTTCATCATATGTTTTTGCTAACAAGGCTCCATTGCTTAGCATCCACCATAATTCTTGTTTGTGCATTCAATCCATTGTAAAATGTCTATATTTGAACCTAATTTTCAATGCCATGATGTGGATACTTTCTCAATAGCTCCTTAAATCTCTCTTATGCTACATAGAAAGTTTTATCTATAAGYTGTTGAAAAGATATTATACAATTTCTCAGTTTGACAGTTTTTGTAGAGGGAAAATATTTCATAAAGACTTTTTGAGTAGATCATTTCATGAAACAACATATTAAGAGGTAGAGAGTTTAACCAATCTTGCACGGTTCCTCAAAGATTATAGAAATAGCTTCATGCGCAATGCTTCTTTGGGAACTTCTTGTAGATGAAAATAATCACTTACTTCCATAAAAAGTCTAACATACAAACTAGGATCCTCAATTCGCATCCCACTAAACTGGCCTACCATTTGCAGCATTTGGAACATGACAGGCTTAAGCTCAAATTGAGCAGCCTATATTTTTGGTCTAACGATACCTGGATTGAGATGATGTAACACCGATATAGTGTAGTCTGGTATGGCTCTATTTCCATCATCCGACGGTAGTATAACAATGTTGGGTTATTGTACCTTGCCTACTCAGCCATGATTTCTATTTCGGCAAGAGTTTTATGCTAAGTCTTCTCAATGTCTAGATCGAGTGGAACCACTTTAATGTCTTGCTTGTTCTTCTATCCTATGCAACAGGCTGCAGTCCTATTACAACTTTGAAGAAAATGTTAAATGATAAAGAATTTGCTAGATTATTAGGTAACTTTCACATCGCATTTTAACTAATCAATCCCTAGCAATCGGTGTGAAAATTTGTTGGTGTTTTTCTATGATGCAATAATATTATAAATGAGTTTACAAAGCTTGCAAAAGTATACATGGTCTAACAAGTAATATAGTGATAAGTGGATGTCGATCCCACAAGGATTGGTGCTATAGTAATGGTATAAATGTTGCAAAGAATGATTCGATAAATTGGGATTGGTAACTTACAAAGATAAAATAAAACATACTTTTATTACAATGATCAGTTATTAGAAAGCAATAGATAAGTAAGTAGAAGGACACTACTAGGAATGGAATTTAGCTAGGAAATTACAAATCTCTTAAGTATGATGTTTACGAGATATGGTTATGCATGCTACTGCATCATTTACAGTACCTGGTTAATATGGTCAGTACATTGGTCTATAGACATACCCATGCTATAGGATTGATGAGAATAATTCTAGAGCAGGGAGTATGTCCGCTAAATGGATAGAGTCCTCAACATTTTAGCCTTTTGGGTCTACCACCCTCTCTGACATTACCTCCACAGTACCTTGGATGACTACGTCCTTGACCCCATTACAAGGCAGCTTTGTCACAACATACCCAAGATCTTCGCTACCTCGCTATTTGATGCTCAAGTGTTATTTTTCCCAAAAGAATATTAGGCTCAGCCATTCAAGGTACAAGGCTAAGGACATATAAGGTAAATTGGACATAACCAGTGCTATGAAAATGCTATATCATTACTCTCTGATTGCAAACATTACTTACTTATTTCAGTGTTCTCCCCTAACCGACTTCAAGTAATAGTTGTGGCTTAGGTATTTAGAACTAAATCTCTCTAAGATTCAATGGGAGTATTGTACTCAGCACTCCCATCATAGCTAGAGATCATAGCTAGATGCTACAACATTCATGCAAGCCACTCATTTTACCCAAGCCTTTCTACTAGAATTAGCATCCTAACCTATGTTATCAACTCTAGTRCAGAGAGTGGTTTACCAACAAGATCTAAATCCCTTGGATAAACTTTAAATTAACTTAAGCATGCATAACTTTATTCAGCACATCATCAACACTTAAGTTCACCTTAATTCCTAAAAAAAAAAAAATAGATGAACTCGTGCTCAAATGCATGAAATATGAGATAGCATAAATCATTATGTTATATAAATAATCAAATCTCAGGTTTAGCTCAATAGAAACAGAATATAAAATGAGTAACAGTTTAGAAAACTCTCGCAAACATAAGTACAGTTCTACACTAATCAATGTTGCAGCATCCACTCACAGTCAAGCTTTGATTGTCTTCTTGGCTCCTCTTCCAATCGTTCAGTTTTTGTCATTAGCTGATGAAAGGCTTCTATACCTTAGCTTCCTAGCTTTCAGCCTCAATAGAAGATTTGGAAGTGTAAAAATGGTGGAAAAGCTTTCAAGCTTAAGAAATTAGTAGTTCCCAAATGATCCATTTTTCTTTTTATTGTTACTCTATTATAGTTTGTAGGATTTGCATGTTGTTGGCTAATCATATGTAGTCTTTCTTGTGGTCCAATGAGAGCTTCAAATGTGTCCTTCAAGTGGCAACCTTCAGCAAATTAGATGTCTTCAAATGGCTGCCCAACATAGTGGAAAATGAGGTCTAATTGATATCTCCATATATCACTACTTCCCAATTTGGCAATATTTATTATTTCTCTAGACACTTTTCTTCTTCTTCAAGTTTCAAGAGGCTCTTCAATGTCATTTATCTGTTGCTATTTGCCTCTTATCCTTACCCATTTTTAGCTAAATTTTTTGCTACAACTTGGCAACTTGGTTCGTGCAACTAGCTTATCCGATCAGCCAATATTGTAGCATTCGATGCTGCAGCATGCTCTCAAACGTCCATCTTTAGTTTTTTAACCTTTTTCTCCTTAGTGCAATTTACTACATAACTTTAATAGATTTTAGCTAATAAATGCAATGACTACATAAAAATCTGATTACTAGTATCCTAACTRGGAATATATGAATTTATGCATGAACAGCATATGAATGATCACAATTTAATGTCGTAATGGGGTGAAATTGCTAAATAAAATGGCATAAAATATATATAATTTTGATACTCATCAACTAGTAATAGAATTTCAGGGAATCGAGAAGAAACAAAGAGCATAGTTATCTCTGGATTGAAAGCTCAAAAGATTTTGCAAAAGAAGTGTACCAGGTACTTAGCCTACTTGATGAACAAYGCCTAGAGACTCACATAAGATTGAAGATATCCCTATCGTCAATGAGTGCCTAGACGTTCTTCCATCAAAATTAACAATCCCATCTCCTAAGCAAGAAGTGGAATTGACTATCAATTTAATTCTGAGAGCAATACCCATATCACGAGCCCCTTATCATATGGCCCCCGCCGTGTGAAAAGAATTAAAAGATTAGCTTTAGGAATAGCTAGAACATGGATTCATCAAGTCCAGTACATAGCCTTGGGATGCTATTTGTAAAGAAGAAAGACGGACTTTTGCAAATGTGCATTAATTATTGAGGTTTGAACAGCATCACAATTAAGAACAAGTACCCGTTACCTTTTATAGACCAACTGTTCAACCAACTACAAGGTGCGAGATGCCTTTCGAACTGGATATAAGACAAGGGTATTATCACGTTAGGATTAGAGAAGAAGACATCCCAAAAACTGTGTTCAATATCAGAAATGATCACTATGAGTTCGTGATGATGCCTTTTGGACTAACTAATGCCCTAGCAACCTTCATGGATCTAATACAACGAGGATCCCATCCCTACTTAGATGAGTTCATGGTAGTGATCATTGATTATATTTTGATCAAATCTAAGGATCCAAAGGAACATAAGGAACTTTTAAAGAAAGCCTTATAACCATTGAGGGAGCATCAAGTATATGCAAAGTTCAGCAAGTGCCAATTTTGGATCGAAGAGGTAGCCTTCTTAGGACATGTAATTTCCAAAGAAGGGGATTTTGTCAATCCAACCAAAGTAGAGGAACTAGTAAATTGGAAATGATCAGAAAAACCAGATAGAAATAAGGAGTTTTCTGGGTCTAGCTGGATACTACAAGCGATTCATTAAGGAATTCTCTAAAGTGACTTGACTATTTACCAGTCTGAGGCAAAAAAGTGTTCCCTTCTTGTGGGATGATAAATGTGAACGAAGCTATCATGTAGTAAAAGAGAGGTTAACAATTATGTCAGTTTTAGTACCTCAAGAGCTAGGAAAGATGTATGCCCTATATATGGATGCCTCAAAAAAGGTTTACAGGTATACTTGATGTAAGAATGAAGGGTAGCGGCCTATGCTCAAGCAAACTCAAGCCTCACGAAATATATTGCCCTAATCATGACCTAGAGCAAGCCACTATTATGTTTTTCTTGAAGAAGTGGAGGCATTGCTTGTAAAAGYAGCATATGAGATTTATACAGATCATAAGAGTTTGAAATGCATATTCACTCAAAAGGACCTTAACATGAGATGAAGAACATGGATGGAGTTCCAAGAGGAATATAGATGCCCAATCAGGTATCACCCAGGAAAAGCCAACCTAGTGACAGATATGTTAATAGGAAGGTACAAGTAGCATGACTTCAAGTCCAGGAGTAGAAACACTAACTGAGAAGATTGTATCACTAACAAAAATAGGAGCAGGAAGAATAAAAGTGTTTAACATCCAGGCTACACCTGAGTTAAGACAACGAATAAAGGAGGCTCAAGATTGGGATGGAAGATTTGTAGCATTAAAGGCAAAAATTAAAAGTAGGAAGGTAAAAGAGTTTCGGGCTGATAATGACGAGATTATCTTTTATCAAAATAAAGCATGTTCCTAAGCAACGTGAAACTGTGAAAATAAGTGCTCGACAAGGGTCATAAAAATAGGTAAGCGATCTATCCCAAAGCAAASAAGAGGTACTAGGATTTGAAATGGCAGTTTTGGTGGGAAGCCTTGAAATGAAATCGCTTAGTACATATCAACCTGCTTGACATGCCAAATGGTTGAGATTGATTACCAGACCTAAAGGGTTATTGCAGCCTTTACTAATTCAAGAATGGAAATTGTATGTATTACAATAGATTTCGTCACTGGACTTTCAATGACAAGAGGACATATACAATTTGGATAGTCGTGGATAGGTTAACTAAATCATCACTCTTTGTTCTAATAAATTAAAGAGATTCCATAGAAAAGTTAGGACAATTCTATATACAAGAGGTAGTTCAACATCATGGAGTGTCAGTGACTATAATGTCTATCACACCTCTAAATCAAAAACTACCCAAATTCAAGAATGTCACCAACTTAATACTAATACATTTAAATTCAAGCGGAAGATTTTGAAAATAAATGAATAAAACTTAAACATTCAACAAGTTCATAAATCAATAGAAACTTTAATTAACTAAATGAGTCTTGGGTATCAAAGTTTGCTCCCAAAAGATCTCCACAGGCCATCTGGCTAATTATTACATGAAATGTAAAATAAGGGAATATGGGGTGACCTACTAAGCTCAGTAAGTAAATCCCATGCATGAATACGTGTATCATGTACTATATGTCATGATGTTCAAAAATTTACTTTGTCAAAACTTTCAGAGAAACTTCTTTTTCAAATCATGAGAACTTTCCAAAAATTACTTTTCAATTCGTGACTTTCYAAACATTTTCATTTCATAAAATCATGAGCTCACTTGGTGTAAAACCTAGCCATTAAGCTTGCGGTGGATCATTATTCTTTGGAACGAGGTCACATTTTCTACCGGTAGAACCACAAAGCAGTTAACATTACTTTAACTTTTTCTTTCACTTTTCACCTCRCAATAGGTGAACATTACTTACTTTCACACCCTATAAGAGGGTTAGGTTGGGTGCGACTGTCCCCCACGCCCTATTTCTCAGTCACATCTTTCATGGCTYAGGCTTTACAGCCCTTTTTCAAAATCCTTAACGTTTGRAAATCATTCATCATACATATAACATTTTTCCAAACTTCATTCCTCGAAATATTTAATTTTCCAGACCTCATTCTTTAAAACATTCTTTTTTTTCCCCAAAATTTCATTCTTTAAAACACTTCCTTTTTTAAATGTATGATTATGTCTACACCAGAGAATATGCAACTACTGCAAACTACATGCTCATGGATCACATTAACTCTTAACTTCAAATTTCTAATATATCAATGAGTAGTAAGTTTACATACTGGAGATAATATCACATTATAACACATAAGAATAATTATCAATTCACATAAGAAGATTAAATTATAATAACCATATACTCGTATCATAATTAATGAGAATGTGGTAATTTACTTACATACTTCAATATCAATTATGAATTCACATTCAGTCTACATAAGAGAAATCTAATTATAACAACAACACATACGCATCACAATTAATGAAAATGTGAGAATTTACTTACTTGTAATCCTTAGTAAATTTGTTTACTTTAGATTGCTAGCAGGGTGCCTTGGTTGCCTACAACGTCAAAGTGCCACAGTATTATAATATCATTACACGAAAAATATTCATCTGAAATTTTTTTAATCAAATACATTCATTTGACATAGGTATTTACCGTTAATACCTTCATCATTTTTCCTATGGTAACGTTACCAATAATTTCCCAAGATTAATTTCTATGTTAATTAAAATCGAACTACTAATAGTACAATTTAATTTCATGACTCCTAATTTGTTCTTAAAATAAAAATAATATTTTTATCACAATATACATTATTTTATTATACAAACCCTAAATTTCATCCTAAATTATATCTCAACGTATTTCTAGAATTATTTTCCCCTTTTTACTTTATCATACTAACTTAAGTTCCCTATTAAACATATTTCATATTTTTTTCGTAATTATTATTACATAATATAAAACATGGGTCATTCGGTTAATTTTAATGAAGAAACTAAGGATTCACTTTGAATCCCAAACCTTAGGTGCTATATCAAGTCTAAGATGTAATCGAATCTATTTTGGGAAAAATTCGCTACGGGCATGCGAGCAGCAGTCCTAGTCGTGCTCATGCGGCGCACGCACAACTGGTTCAAGGAAAGTTGCACGGTGCCTGGTCGACGAGGCATCCTCTGTTCTGGTTAAGCTAGCGAATAGCAGGTTAAGGACACAACCTCTGTGTTGCTATTGGATTGAAGAAACCTTTCTASATGCCAGTTGTAAACTGCAACAGGTGAGCAGAGGAGAAGAGAATGGTGGATATGGGCAGTGGTTTTGCGAGCTTCAGGGGGCGACGTGTGCAGAGGCGAAGTGTTCAGATCCTATCGACAAGCTATAAAGAGCGACCAGCCAGGTGGCAACTGCTTTTAATTTGAGCGGCATCGCTGTGCATGGGCTGGGCAGAATGGTGACACGTGGACCTCGCAGATGGCGAGCAATCGTCTCATGGTGGGTAGAGGTGAGCTGCTAGCAGCCCAGCCGAGTGGCTTCTGTGCAACAATCTAGGCGAGAAGCGAGCCATTGCCATGGAGAGATAAAGAGAAASAGRAGTGTTGGCAATGGCGGGTCGGGAAGGCAGAGGGAGGAGGTGCAACGGTGATTGCAGCTAGGGTTAGGGTTTTCTTTCTCTTCTTTCTTTTGGGGAAGAAGATGAACAGTAAACTTTAATTTAAATAACTTTTCTTTTTTTTGAATTAAAACTAACTTAACCCTAATCGAAATTCCTTCATGCGCCATTTTAATTCCATAACCAACTAAGCCTAACAATTTCAAAATCCATAAGTTTTCTTTCGGCACAAAACCAAATTCTAAGTCCAGTTTTAGATTTGAATAAGAAGAGGATGAACTCTAATAGGTCAAGTCTAAATTAATTAACTAAGACTTCTAATTAAATTACAATAATAAAATTTCACCTTTTAAATATATATATATCACACAATCATGTATAAATAATTAATTATTCGGAGAAATAATAATTTATTTCTAATTAGCATATCGAAAGTTTCGACTTCCAAGTCTTCTGCTGTAAAATACCCAAACAACTAATAATCATGAACATAATCTAATTTTTGGATTAGAATATAAATTATATAATTATATATAAAGTTCAAAAAATGAAAATTAAATCTCGAGTATTACAATACCTTATCCTATAAAATAAATTTCGTCCTCGAAATTTAGAATTCACCAAAAATGTTGTGGATACTTTGTACGCATCTCATCCTCTTGTTTCCTACGTTACCTCTTAAGGAGCCATACCAAGTAGCCTAATCACAGATCAAATATTAGAAAAATATCTAGTACTTGAAGTTGATCAACAATTCATTAATCTTAGACAATAGGTGCCTATTCCTTATTGTCACCTCGTCCAATTCTATATAATCTATACATAACCTCATAGATCTATCATTCTTCTTCAAGAATATCATAGGTGCACAATTAATAATTCCATTAGCAGAAGTAGCTTCCCAACTAGACCTTGAAAACCTTCTTGAAATACTAGTAGAGCACTAGATATGTCCGTCGTATCTTAAATTTTCTCTCTATTAATCATATTTTGAACCTTTATAATTCTGAAAGATCCGTAAACCTTATTCTATATATTTGATAAACCTACATGTATAACCACTTTATAAATAGCATTAGATCTAAACTAACACAATTGTCCAATGGATTCTGATTCATTTCCTTAAAACTCCATTAGAAAATCTTGCTTTTCTTAAATACAAATAAAATCAGATTAACCTCTTAAAAGAAGAATTTAATAATCTCCAAACACATAGAAATCCAACTCAATGATCTTGTCATCAAAAGTCAAAATCGAGGTCTTATAGTCCAACATCTAATCACAATTTGTTCTCAATTCCTTGCAGCATCTTGGATTCGAATATTAAATACCATTTACCTCTCCTTACGGAAAATACTTTGTTTAAAGAACTATACCAACCAAAATTGAACCTATTCAAATCAACCAAGGACTCATTGAGCATTGTCAAAAGAAATTCAATATCTTATCAAAGATTATCCATCCAACCTAACTAATCACCTTATAATTGCTCGACATTTATGTTAACAAGACAATCTCACATCTTAAGCACTTAAACAAGACTTCAATATAGATTAACTATTCCAATCCATACAAAATATTTCCTCCAGAGACTTTGTTCTACAAACACTTTTTCCTAAATTTGACCTCAATTCAGATTCTTGACAATTTCAAATTAATCTCGTAATTATGTAAGAAATGACATATACGGTTCCATTCGGCCATTACAAATGGAACGTAATGCCTCTTAATCTAAAATGATCCTTCAGATTTCCAAACACAAACAAGTTGGTCCATATAATAATTGAACATTAAATACCAGTTAATAACTCAACTTAAAATATAAACGTTAYGAAATGGTCCTGGAAGAAACACTTRTGGCATGACTTAATACCCATATACCTTTTGAGAATTCATAAATCATTTTCTTATGAAGTCCATCAAATCGCTTTTAAAACTGTAAGCTCTAATACCACAACTATCACACCCCCAAATAAGAAACTATTCAAATCCGAGAATGTCACCAACTTAATACTCATATATTTAAATTCTAACGGAAGATTTTGAAAATAAACAATTAAAACTTAAACATTCAACAAGTTCATAAATCAATAGAAACTTTAATTAACTAAATGAGTCTTAGGTATCAAAGTCTACTCCCAAACGATCTCCGCAAGCCATGTGGTTAATCATCAACTGAAATGTAAAATAAGGGAATATGGGGTGAGCTACTAAGCTCAATAAATAAATTCCATGCATGAGTGCATGTATCATGTACTATATGTCATGATGTTCAAAAATTCACTTTGTCAAAACTTTCAGAGAAACTTCCTTTTCAAATCATGAGAACTTTCCAAAAATTACCTTTTCAATTCGTAACTTTCCAAACATTTTCATTTCATAAAATCGTGAGCTCACTTGGTGTAAAACCTAGCCATTAAGCTTGCAGTGAATCATTGTTCTTTGGAACGAGGTCACATTTTCTACCGGTAGAACCACAAAGCGGTTAACATTACTTTAACTTTTTCTTTCACTTTTCACCTCGCAAGAGGTGAAAATTACTTACTTTCCTACTCTACAAGAGGGTTAGTTTGGGTGCGCCGGTGCCCCACGCCCCATTTCCGACTCACATCTTTCACGGCTTAGGCTTTACACACCTCTTTCAAAATCCTTAACGTTTGGAAATCATTCATCATAAAAATAATATTTTTCCAAACTTCATTCCTCAAAACCTTTACTTTTCCAAACTTCATTCTTCAAAACATTCTTTCTTTTTTTTCCAAAATTTCATTTCTTTAAAACACTTCCTTTCTTGAGTGTACCATTATGTCCATACCAGAGAATGTGCAAGTACCACAAACTACATGCTCATGGACCACATGAATTCTTAATTCAAAATTTCTAACATGTCAATGAGTAGTAAATTCACACATTGAAAATAATATCACATTATAACCCAAGAGCAATTATCAATTGACATTCAATTCACATAAGAAGATTCAATCATAATAACCGTACACTTGTATCATAATTAATGAGAATGTGGTGATTTACTTACATACTTCAAGTGCAATTATGAATTGACATTCAATTCACATTCAGTTCACATAAGAAAAATCTAATAATAACAAAAACACACATGCATCACAATCAATAAGAATGTGAGAATTTACTTACTTGTAGTCCTTAATAAATTTGTTTACTTTAGATYGCTAGYAGCGTGCCTTGGTTGGCCATAACGTCAATGTGACACAGTATTATAATACTATTACATAAAGAATATTCATCTGAAACTTGATTAATCAAATACCTTCATTTAACGTARGTGTTTACYGTCAATACCTTCATCATTTTTCCTATGGTGACATTACCAAAAATTTCCCAAGATTAATTTTCATGTCAATAAAAATCGAACTACTAATAGTACAATTTAATTTCATGACTTCTAATTTGTTCTTGAAATAAAATTAATATTTTTTATCACAACATACATTATTTTATCTTACAAAATCCTAAATTTCACCCTAAATTATATTCCAACATAGTTTTAGAATTATTTCCTCCTTTTTACTTTACCATATATAGTTTTAGAATTATTTCCTCCTTTTTACTTTACCACACTAACTTAAGTTTCATATTAAACATATTTCATATTTTTTCTTAATTATTATTACATAATAAAAAACTTAGSTCATTTGTTTAATTTAAATGAAGAAACTAAGGATTAATAGACAAAGAGCAAATTGCAGGCAACCATCTCGGTGCAGGTAGAGGTGAACTGCGAGCAGCTTCTATGCGGCGATCTGGGCAAGAAGTGGGCTATCGCCCTGGAGAGAGAAAGAGAGAGGAGTGTTGGCGACGATGGGTCATGGAGGTAGAGGGAGTAGGCGCGGCGGTGAGGGCAGCTAGTGTTAGGGTTTTCTTTCTCTTCTTTCTTTTTGGGAAGAAGATGAATTTAATTTAAATAGCTTTTCTTTTTTTTTTAAATAAAAACTAACTTCACCCTATCGAAATTCTTTTGTGTGCCATTTTTATTCCTTAACCAACTAAGCACAACAATTTTAAAATCTATAAGTTTTCTTCCGACCGAAAATCGAATTCTAAGTTCGGTTTTAGGTTTGATTAAGAAGAGAACGGACTCTAACGGGTCAAGTCTAAATTAATTAACTCAGGCTTCTAATTAAATTACACTAATAAAATTTTAACTTTTAAATAAATATACTCATACAATCATGTATAAATAATTAATCAGTCCAAAAATTAATAATTTATTTGTAATTGGCACATCAAACGTTTCGAAATTGATAATCATGAATATAATCTAATTTGTGGATTAGAATATAAATTATATAATTATATATAAATTTCAAAAAATAAAAACTAAATCTCTGGTATTACAATGCCAAACCGAGACCCTAACTTCACTCTCAATTTTGGTCAAGATTCCAAGAAGCACTAGCTACCACATTAACTTTTAGAACCGCGAGTCACTCCCAAATAGATGGACAATCTAAAAGAACTGTACAAATTCTAGAAGACATGCTTTGAGCATGTATCTCGGATTTTGGAAATAAGTGGGTAGAAAATTTGGCTTATGTTGAATTTGCATATGTAACAACTATCAATCCTATACTGGAATGGCACCAAAGGAGGCATTGCATGGAAGGAAATGCTGATCCCTGCTTTATTGGGATGAAATTAGAGGGAAGGCAAATTGGAGAGAAAATCAACTTCCTCATAGAGATGAGTTGGTGAAAAAGGTCAAATTGATTCAGGAACGCTTAAAAGCTGCTAAAATTCGACAAAAAAGCTACATGGACCACTGAAGGCGTGATTTGGAGTTTGGTGTAGAAGATGCAGTATTCTTGAAACTAAGGCTGCATCGAGGAATATTGAAGCACTCGAAGCGATGTAAGCAAAGTCCATGATTCATAGGGCCCTTTGAAATCCTGGAAAGAATAGGAAGTGTAGTATATCGACTAGCATTACCAGCTGAATTGGCAAGATTTCATGGCATGTACCACATCTCGCAACCGAACAAGTACCACCCTACACCAAGTCGTATCCTGAATCATGAGGATCTGAAGTTACACCCTGATCAGTCATATGAAGAACAATCGATTCGAATCCTCAAAGAAGGCACCAAAATATTACAGAACAAGGAAATCTGTCTCGTTAATGTTCAATGGAAACATCATGGCATAGAGGAATCAACATGCGAGATGATGAGTCACATTTTATGTTTCATTTTTCCCTTACTTAAGACATTTCGTGTCGAGTTTTATGATTTATCTTGTATTATACTAATTTTGGTTTGAAAAGATTAATTGCAGGTTTCATCCTAAATACATGAAAAAGGGCAAAAATCGATTGTAGAAGAGCTTAGAAGAGATCAAAAAAACAATTCATAGGAGTTTGGGATCAAAAAGCAATTTACAAAAGCTGAAAATCATGAGAAACGCCCAAGTCTAGAAGAAATCCAAACCGGCATCAGTCTGGGCTTGAACCAATACTGGTCCAATAGCTAAATCTTGCTATGTTTTTTCAAAACCAAAAAGGTGCCAGTTTGGTCTTTTTGGCCTCAAACTAGCATTGGTTTAAGCCAAATCATGCGCCAACCGGACCTTTTTTAAGGCCTTTTGTATTCTCCTATAAACAATGCATATTATGGCTGATTTTAGAGACTGTTGGTGGCTTGAAACACTCTCTTTTGATAATCTTAGAGTAGTGTTCATAAAAGGAACTTGGAGGAAGACATTGGAAAGCTTGACGACTTGTATTAAACCAAAATTGCTTAAGGATTTTTTCATCAAATATGTTCTTTCTTCTCTAATCTTTGGTTGTAACATGTTTATTATACTTTCTATGGTGGATTTCATAAGTTTCTTAGGCTAAACTTTTTGCATTGGTTAGGATTATTTTGAGAAGGTGATTTCTTTATAATGGATTAAACTCTATTGTGCCTTTATTATTGATTCCAAATCTAGTTGAGTTGTTTATTGTCATTGTGTCTTTCTTAATGCTTTTGTGGATTAGCTACCTACAAATCGATTTCATAATCAACTTGAAAGGACCAAGAGGTGAACAAATTGATTAGAACTTGGGCAATGATGACCCATTAGTTTTGATCAGGCTAGGATAGAATCAATTCCTTTTAGGTGGTTTTCGATAATAACTAACTGTGGTTAGTGAAATTAGGAATTTCTTAGATCTTTAATGCAATTTCAATTATTCTAATTTACATAGTGATATGAATTTAGTTATTTGAGATTAGGGGTTTTATGCCAAGGGATTGAGTAAAATCTAAGTTAGGAATTCTACCATTAACAATTAGATTAGATTTGAAAATTAGGCAATTAAGATGCGATTAACTTAACTTATTATAAGAATGATTCGGATCAATATCCTAACCACCCACTTTTGCAAATTAAATCTTTTTAGATTTAGTTAAGTAAATTTCATAATTGAATCTTTTAGATTACTTCTTCATTTATATTTATTAGTTTAACTCAACCACTTTCGGTAGGTTAAAATTAGGGAAATTCAATAATTTTGGTAGTTGATTAGAAATTCTTGTGAGATAGAACTTGACTCACTTGTTAACCAGTTTTTGGCACTAGTATGTACTTGCTATGATTAGAACGGATTCAGTTTTTTGAGCATCAGGAGACAAAAGAACACATGTGGCAAAAACATCCTGAGTTGTTTAACTATAGGATGGAAAATTAGGTGGAATGAATCCGAATAGTAGTGTAAATTGTAAATCAATGCCAAAAGCCTAATCTTGATCAAAAATTCTTTAATACCACCCTTCACTTCATAAATCATGCATATAAGACTTCGGTTACTTTTTTAGCGTGCGGAAAGTTAGCTTTCTTAATTATTCATAAAACTTTCATCTTGCMAGTTAATAAAGAACTGAAGTATGTAGGCTGGAAGACAATATTGAATTCTTGGAATTAACCTACCCTATCTTTCATTTCTCCCTCACCGTAGCTAACTTCTTTTGTCTTATGTAGGATTCAAACTCCCATCTTGATCAAACAATGTCCTCATGCAACTTATGCTATCTACAAGGGGCAAGAGCCTTTTTCCACACATGAACCCTAATCCAATTTGGTTTCTTCCTTCCTTGATTGCAAACTCTCTCTTTTCCTAGCTTTGTCCATCCAAATGTACATGGGAAATGCACTTTTTCCTTACACGAAACACACCCTATTGACTCTCTCTCTCGAAAATTGTTAAAAGACTCTGTAGGCCACTTGTCCATCTCCTTATTTCCATTTTACAGCAACTGTACACTTCTCCATTTCCCTAACATTGCTGCCTTGTTCAATCCCCATTCACTTGTATAAAACCCCCTAGTCTTAGGCTGTGTCCTTCACTCTGTACATGACTGACCTCTCTCTTCTCTCGTCCTCTCATTATCCTTTACATTTTATGGTTTCGCATTAACCTCCCTATTCATTTTCTTGGATTTTTCATCTACATTTGGTTGAGCAAGCACCAGTAGCTTAGGAACTTTATCTATTCATAAGGTGAGATTTTCTTGGTGTCTTTATCCGGTAGTGGATCCATTTCTATTCATAGTTGAAGCTGATCATCTCTTCTAATATTTGATTCTTGTTAATTTCTCAAATGCATCTGCACAAGGGTAGCTGATTTCTTCCTACSTCTAGGTTGTGATYCAAGTAAGCATCAGAACTCCTTTTTTATACTATACATTAATTTTAAGGTAAGGGTAGTTCCCATATTAATAGAACAAGCAAATGTGTATGAGATGTAAACTTTTAAGTTACTATCATTCTGAAATTTAGAGAACTAAGCGGTGCAATGTAAACTTTAAGTTACCATGAGTGTGTACTGTTTCGATGAAATTAGAATCTACCTATGAAGTGAATTAAGGAGTATGATTTATGGATAGAGGGGTGGATATCTTAGGAGCATAATRAGCCTAAGTTTACTAGAATATGAGTTGTATAAAGCAAGATATGATATAAACGTTGGACCTTGCCATTTTMACTTATAAAACTCMTACCTTACTTTTTTACCTTCACCATGATATCATTATAGCGCTAAAATCAGGATCTATGTACATGGAACGAACTGTTTGCATCTTGGGATTAGAATAACATAGGTTTGATGGAAAGACTCTCCCTAGAATTATAATTATCACATAATCTTTACACACTACCAGAAGTTGCCAGATTCTGCCATGCRATGACTTTATAAGAAATTTGTAAACCATGCGAGAATATTTCAGTAAAATAAATACTTTGACATAATTCTTTATGAATCTTAGAATATTGTTACAGTAAGTATCATAAGAAAGCTTTATACAGAACTCAACTTATCCACGTATTTGAAACTATGGCCGGTCTAGTGTCTTCTCAAACAAGAGCTAGTTTTTCTGTAACCGTTTACATTTTTGTACCAACTCCTTGAAATATTTAGAAAGCTCTAAATCTTAGGAATTTAAGAAATTAATTCACCAAATTCGGATRTATAAAAGCCAAGTTATCRTCACTTTTTGTAAACTCGGGCAATCTAAGATTGCTTCTAAGACAGCTTTTCCAATTCACCCTAACACTTGAATTTTCTCTTGCAACACGCACCTACATTTGAATTCATTATGATTATAAAACTTGAATTAAACATCTGAATTTAGACTGTGCGATTGTATAGCACAAGGTCTAAACTAAGATTACCTCATGACTTGTTTTAGGGCATGAAAATCAAGAAAACTAGCAAGTTAATCACGTACTCGCTCTTGTATTCAGGTGAGTTCCATAACATTCCAATGTTATTTCTGAGAACTAAATTTCTTAAACATTTTACAGTATTAGTTATTTAAGGCACCAATTATACTTGTTCTTTCTACAATTTATGCTTTAAACAAGATAAATAGGTTTTSATATTTTTAAAGTATTGCATGAATCATGGAGAATGTTTTATACCTGGTTTGTTTTTCATGATTGAACAAAATAAGCTCAACTCTATGTTTCTAGTATTTGAGAAATCATAATCTTGCATGGATCGTTATGATGATGAGACAAGTACTCCATTACTTGTCTCAAGAAACTAATTGTGTGGATAAAGTACTAAACTTGGTTGGTCACCAAGCACAAGGACCTCTTGAACAGCTAGGTGTCAGTTCTTGAGATACCTGTATGCCTAGCTAGTGGTTACTCCATGTCGAATTGGGAATGCATTGGGCAGACGGTCGCATCTCAGGCATCCCGTGCATCTTGAGATGTTCATATCCCTGGTTAGGAGTTTTAACTCGAGAACAATCAAGCCGTATTAGTCTGCTAGCGGGTAAATCTTACTTGACTTGCTRGCATGAGCAGTTGAAAATTGCATGCGCATATAAGGGTATAAGATAGATATATTGACCCCACCAAATCTGCATGTTCATTACACTTTCTTTTCAATTGATTTGCCTGATTTGCACATTAATTTGACAAACTCGGTGTTTTTCTAATGGAATGTGTGACTTGTTTTACTATACCAAAAGCTATTACTGAATCATTGGGATTTATGACTCACACGCATATTCTGCACTTACTTCGAATTCAAGGACCCAACTCATTTTTTCTTTCTTTTCTCTTGCATGTTTTACTGACAGGCACAAATTTTTAAAAGCATAAGAGACTCTCAAAGCAATTAAGTAGATCTAACTTGAAAATGTGATACCTTAATTGCATGTATCTGACTAAGCCTATAGTTAGGCATTTGATTATGGTTTCTGTATCAGCATTGGAYTTATTTTGCTTTGATCAGRATTATAGCCCATTTTTATGTACTTAAATTTCATGATTGGTGTTGTATTTCACCTATTTAGAATTTATGTATATATACCTGATTGTCGAGAGACAGGCGATGACACGTATTTGTTCCGATCATACCTGCAGGTGTGCATTCCATCATAGAGCGTATTATATGGGTAGCTGTTCCATTTACGAGATTGTAGGGGGTATCCGTCAGTATTTCCCTTCATATGCTATAAGTGAGGTCATGTTGCTCGCTACTAGGGTTTGCTCGGCAGAAGTTGGTGGGGACTAAGGGGCCTCTTAGGTGAAACTGTAAACAATAAGTTGGGGGGAGCAAACGTCAATGCTAAAACATGACTTTACTTGAAAGGAGGTAAGGAGAGCAATTAAGGCTATGCACTAATCAAAACCCTCAAGCCCTATTCGTCTACATGTGGTTTTCTACCAAAGATACTGGGATGTTATTGGTTGTGATATCACAAGGTTGGTGATGGATATTCTTAACAAAGGCATAGGAGTTGAAGAAATAAATAAGACCTACATTGCTGTTATACCCAAAAAATGAATCCCCAAAGGGTCAATTTCCAGCATAAGTATTTGTCAAGGATAGGTTTATCCTAACAGTGCCATTATAATTTTTGAAGCATTCTACTAGCTGAAGAATGGAAGGGAGAGGGCGAAACAAACATGCTCTACAATTGGACATGAGTAAAGCTTATGATTGAGGTAAATGGCTCTATTTGGATTAGATTTTGAGGAAGCTAGTATTGCCAGACAGGCTTGTGAGAACAATAATGGGGTGAGTTAGTACTGTGTCTTTTCATATTATGGTGGGAGACCGACAAGAGTAATATGATCTAGTCAAGTTATTGGGATTTTTTCAGCCTGGCCTGCGATTTGTTTTGATAGATCTATGAATACTAAATACCATGATTTAAACATCTAATATTAGCCGGGGTTTGAACCCCTTCGCCGTTTACRTATTTGGCTTGCCATTGAAAGTATCGGAAATTATTTCGAAACAAATCAAACCCGCGGAACAATTTTAATGAATGATCATCAAGTGAAAGGAAAGATTCAAGGAACTCTTTCAAAAATAAAAAATAAAAAAGATGTATGGCTTTAGAGGTACAAATGCTTGTACCAAACCACATTACAATTTATTCCACTAAGAACATATAATAGCACTAACATAAGCAACCGAGAAACATGTATGGCTTTAGTGGTGAGACCATTTTTATGCAGCCTTCCAAGATGACAGAGGTGGAGCATTCGCAAACTTCCATGTAGCAGACAATAAGGCAGCATGATACCTGTCACCCTTCACTGCATCAGCTGAAGCAATAGATTCAAGCTGAGCCTTTTCCTCTGGTGTCAACTTAACGGATAGAGCCTTGATATTGCTATTCAGATTTTGAATCTTTGTGATGTCAGGTATCAGAGAGACGTTCCCTTGATGATGAACCCAGGCTAAGGCTAGTTGGGATGTGGTGCAACCTTTTCTTGCTGCCATTTTGCTAACCTGATCAAACAACTTTTTGTTKTGCTCAATATTCTCTCCCTAGAACTTTGGAACAGACTGCAATGAGCAAACATACAAATATGTGATATGTATTAGTAACAAAGTATTGGRTAAAAAGAATTAATACGTCAATGTACACTATGTGGCCTAGTATTAGAATCACCTCTCAATAGCAACAGTTTAGAAAATTAAGCTAATGCACTCAAGAACAGGGAGGCATGGAATCAGAAAMTTTCSAATTCAACGGCTCCTAAGCAAACTTTGACACAACATTTATCTATACTTAATGTCAGTTACTGGTTTGAGAAGAATTCTAAGAAGCTATTCAGGGATCAGATYAATGAACAAACAATATTTGGATCTATATCATAATTCATCATACCACTATGAAACTTCCAGAAGCATGAGTTRAAGGCACAAACCCTCCTGAAGTCATTGCTTGCCAAGCTATTCAAAATCTCTGGAGCAGATGTATAGAATCCTTTGCCAAGAGGACTGAATGGAACAATTCCAATGCTAAGTTCCCCACAACATCAAAAAGATCTCTAACCAAGGACATAAAGAGGGTTCCAGATTCCAAATATATTAGTTGGAGCATGTGGGGATGGCTTACCTGCATGTAGGAATAACTTCATCCTCAGCATCTCTCGTCCACAATGACCACTCTAGTTGAAGAGCCGTTATGGGGTGAACAGCATGTGCCCTCCTGAGTGTTTCAGGTGAGGCTTTAGATCGACTGATGTAGTTTATTTTACCCTCTTCAACCAGTTTCTTCAAAGCTCCAACCTAAGAATAATGCTACGAGTGATCTAATCAAAACATCCTTATACATGGAAAACATCGTAACTCAGTTGAGACAGAGAATGTTTTGCAAGAGATTCATATGGCATATGAATTCACATAAGCCGCATGCACCTCTTTTTGTCCACTTCTCCCAAACATGTATACCAAGATGTATGAAACTTTCTAGGAGACAATAAAGTAGGCAAATCGCTTAACTATCATCTTTAAATTCCAAGTCATAAAATTTCAAATGCACACTAAGCATTGACATGTTACTAATTAGACTACATAAATTGACATCTAAAAAGTAGAATTCAAAGAAAATCACAATCAATTCAGAAACTGTAACAATCATATCAATTCTAAACCAGCTATATGTAATTCAGGAGTGCATGTAAGAAAACAACAGACCGTGATTTCAATAGGGATCCTTTTGTCAACGCGATGCACATAGTAGAGATCAATGTAATTGATGCCAAGCCGCTTCAGACTAGCCTCGCAAGCTTCCCTCACATAGCCAGGATCACCAGAAAAATCCATTGCACCATTTTCCAACCACCTGATTCCGAACTTGGTAGCTATCTGTACCTTCTCCCTTGGGATTCCCTTCAAAGCCTAAAAGCCCAAAAATCCAAATCAAATAATTGAAAAACATACCAAAATACATCAATCACTAACAGCATTACCGAAATCTCATAAGGTACAAACAAACTAATATTGATTTCAAACTAGCTAACTCAATAAACTTCCTCTGATTTTATTCCAGCATCTCTACTACCCATCTAAAACAAAACATGAACAAAAAACAGAAGTCCACCATGTTTTCTCCACCCACAAAAAAAAAAAAAAAAAAGAAAAGGAAAAAAGAAAGGATCTATGTAGAGGTGAACGTACCTTGCCAATGAGCACTTCATTAATATGAGGGCCGTTGCCATCAGAGGCGTCGAGAAAGATTACCCCACTGTTAATGGCATGGTTGATGAGAGAAATCATATCAGCTTCAGGCTTTGGAGGGCCACAGCCGAAGGACTGCCCATGCAGCCAAGGCCTTGAGCTGAAAACTCAAGACCCTGTGAACCCAGCTTGATTCCCTTCTCTATTGTGGCCATTTCTCCCCAAATTGGACCAGCTGAGAGGAGTAGAACCTTAACTGTGGTAATCCTTGCAAGAATTTCTAATTGAAATGCAGTAAGGATAGAGAAGATGCTCAAGAACTCGAGATGAGCCTCCCTGCCTTGCATCTCTGTTAAAAGGAAAAAAATCAAAATATAGAACTAGGAAGTTGCGTACGTCACAGAATACATCCTGTTCTGAGTCAAAGATTGATTTTGCATTTGCAAAACATTACCATTTAATCATTTAATTTCTTAAAACAATTACGTAAGTGATGAATCATGTACAAGGCAACTATGACGTCATGCCATTACTGGTAAAATATTTGCATTGGGTGGGACTAAATTTTACATGGTTTGAATCTAAATTTACACCTAAATCATTAAATATAGGACAAAAATAACATTACTCATTTACATATTTGCATAAGTCAAACATGAAGGGTCCTTTTTATTTAAATGATAAATACTCAGAATTAATTTATAAATTAAATTTGAATGTATGAATTTAACCTTTCTACATTCATTGCATTTCGGACCATCAGTCAAGGGTTACCATATAAAGAGGCCATCATGTTAAAAGGCTATCCAAGATTATATGTTCAATGTAAGATTGTTGCTCGATCTATGCCTATACCAAGTGCACATAAATATAGGATTAAAACAATTTTTTCTCGTGACTAGTGTATTTGTATATGTGAATGTGCATTGTACATTATTTTGTCATGTCTTATGAGGGATGACACAAAATAATTGCTTCTACTTTGATGATTCAATTCACTGTCACATATACATATCTCTTTTATAAGCTTTGATTCCTTAACGTGCACAATTTGAATTGACAAAAAAACTTTTATCAATTTATATAATTGATAAGAGGATTATACTAATGTTTGTCAAATTATCTATCATGCATATTTTGATGTTATTTATCATTTGAAGAATATAATGAGGCCGAATTATTCCAATAAAAAGTATTTGTATTCTTATGTGTAAATAATTCATACGCATATCCGTTAGACAGAACTCAATCTATTTCCTCGTTGCACTTCTACTTTCTTTCAGTCATAACGATGATATAATTTCTTCATCTTTTCGTTTCCTATCTTTTATGGTTGCAAGGAACTCATTTTACATGACTACCAAAGTTGAAGCAAGAGAAATGCCAAAACGGCAAGTCTCATGAAATAATGTTGCATAATCAAAATGTGTTTCAATATATCATTAATGTACAATCAAAGTACTCAATGTTGGAAATCAAGCTCTAAAAATTATGCATGTATTTGGCATAGTTCTCAAAATTGAAAAAGCATTGAGCTACATGAAGACGCGGTGAACTAAAACTCCTAAATCGGGATTAATGTTGTCAAGAATTCATAACATGGTATCAATATTCCTTTAAAACTTCCTTATGGCTTGATAATAAATCTGGCCTGTCCTTTTATAAATAGTACAAGGTACTTTCTTAGTATATATAATTACCTTTCTGTTAGACATAAAACTAATAAAATACATACAATATCAGATATACGGTATTGTCCAAACTTAGAAATATCAATAGAGAAACATTATTTGATTAAAAGGCAATAATCTTTACACGCATATATAGATACTATGAAGGGATTCAAAATAGAACTAGCAAATAGTTTAAATGGGAAGATAAACAGAGACAAGGTGTTATAAACGATTCGAGAGAACATGAATCACTTAGGAATTGTAAAAATATTTGCATGATGTCCAATTTCCAGTTCTGCCAATACGTAACTTTTCTTGGTTATTAGTCCATTTTGATATTTGAATTCCTTATTAAGAAAGCTTTTGAACGAAATGTAACAACATGATATAAAAAAAGATATAGTCTTATATTTACAAGAATACATTCTAATAGAAAAATAAAAAACACATTATAAATGCAAAACGTAAGTAATAGTACTAAAGTGATATAGATACAATCGTTAGGGAATACAGTTAAAATAACAATTAGGAACTAAGTTCATCGAATCGCCCAAACTAAGTTTGGCTGAAGAGCCTTTTGAACGCCAAAGCAAGCCATGTCCATCCAACAATCGCAAATGAACTTGGACAATATTTATACTAAGATGCAAAATAGCTTAGAATCGGAGTCCAAAAGTAGTGAACACTTAGATCCATCTCCAAAGAAACATATAAATCGGAATACTAGTGTACAATAAACACTCCAAAGATTTGCAAGCAAAGAATTGCAATCTAAGACATTTGGCAAATATTTCGTGCCAGGATAAAAGTAATATCAAGAACTCAAATCTAAACATAGACAAGAAAGACAAGAAAGATACACCTATTGTACTATAGAGAACCACCAATAAGCCATCCATATCTCTCTGTAAGGGCAAGGGCAACCGTCAATGTAGTCAAATAGAGATATTAAAGTCCATTAACTTGAATTTAAATATACTACAGAAAATTGAGTACAATCATTTATCAAAATCAGACTGACAAACACACAAACATCAATATTCAAGGTTTACAAAACTTAAGCTCATGATTAAGGATTAGCAACTCCTCCATTCTCAATAAGAACGACAATTCACGCATTTTGCATATCGTAATAAGAAGAAAAATAAAATGGTATATCCAACTTATGATCTTCATAAAACCCCCCATAATAGGTGATGCGAAGGTTCAAAATCACCAAAAATTAAAAAAATCATAATAAGGTTAATTCACACAAAAGTAATGAAGAACATAAGTCGTACTCATGACCATGTCAAATTCAAAATCAAGTAGGAGAGTATGCAGGCGGCGTAGAATTTAACTCACGTGAACAAGTTTAGGTACAGTGATAATCAGAGAAAATTATCAACCTTTTCTCAAATATGTCAACGAATCCATATCGTCACGCATTTTCGGTATCGAAGTATCAACCAACTATATTTAAAGAAGGCTCACAGAGACCATAATCCTAAAACACAATCCTCCATTTGAGTTGAAAACTTGACAGATTTACCGTCTAGCAACAAGCGTCTTAACGAATTAACAAAGTACACACACAATATACACACTTTACCAATCCAATAACCAAAACACCATCTATTTATTTTTCAAAGCTTTTAACAACAAAAATTGGTTTTCTTTGTACAAGTAGCATAAAAAAAAGAAATCCAACGGAAAAATGTTTACAAACCAGGATCTTTTTTAAAAGATTGTCATATAAAATAATATGAAAAAAGTAATCTTCACAAAAGCACTTTTCTCAGGAGCTTAAAAATACGAAGTGAAACCAGCAACAGCTCTGATCCCGCCATCTGAAAAAGTTCTATCCGGATAATACACGGCCTGCTGCACATCTGTTTGCTCTGCTTCACCTCAATATTTAAATTTTGCCCTCTGTTGAATGATACAAAGAATTAAGCTTCATAAACAGTACATAAGAAAAGGAATGTCGATTGGCAAGAAGTCACAAACAACACAGTGGAGCAGTGTAAAATGGCGCACCCGCATAAGTTTTCACTCAAAACCAAAAGCAAGATTGATTATCGGCAAGGAAATACGATGACGCCAATTGATTGGTGGGAGCATCCCATATATGTTCAAGGAAGATGTACAACACCTCGAAGCCCTAACAACAAACCCCTAACAAGGAGCATTGTGATAGGGCCTGTCTTCATTTTTTGTCTTTTTTTTCTTCTCTCCTTATATTGTTCCTTCTGTTGGTTTGGAAGGCGGGGGCCGTTTGTTGAGATAGGCGATGCGTACAAGAAGCAAGTTGACATAGAAGGAAGCCATAGCAAGCATGAACCTTTGGTTGTTATGAGAACTGAATTGCTTCAAGGGAACAAAGTTTAATAATTTTAAATTTACTTGAGGATATGAAGATTTTGAACCAACATTTATCAGGTTTTAAGAAAGTTGAACAAATCATATTGATGGGGTTTGTCCTTCCACAAAGCTTAGCTCAAGCACGAAAGAAGGAGTAGAGTTGGCTCTGAAATCAATCTGTGTTAGCTTCAAGCCTCGGGAAATCTTTGGATGCCATTAATGGATCAAACTTAAATGAGGAGGCGCGATTTGTATCGTTTGATCAAGTGAGTAAGCTCGTCTTAAACGTGCTATGGAGATGTATATTGTAGGGTGATTCGTAGCTAGGGGCTGTAGAAGTAATAGTCTAGATCTTGCAGCTTCGTAGAAGAGAGATGGCATCATGCCGCCCGCAAATTTGATTTATATCGAAGTGATATATCTCTTCGTGAAGCATATTTTGGATTTGAAACTCCCTAGCATTGTATCGGAGGCTATGTGTGTGGACGTGTATGAATCACTGGTAGGAAATTACTTCGAATGAAAACGCAACGGATGATACCGGACTGATATAGCGGACCAGGGTTGAGAATCGAGAGGCCCTAGTGTAGGAACCCATGGATATTTCATATATTTTTAGAAGATGTGACTAGAGGGTGTAATTAAATTATTTATTGTTATCAAGAGCGTAGGTGGAGTTGGTTGCGATGTAGTGATAAGCACGTTCAATCTTTAGATTGGGTGATTCTTAGATGAAGCTCACACCAATCTAAAGTTTGCATGATATCCATGTTCCAGCACCAGTTCCATATATATAAGGTGTGGGGGGCATGGGTAGACTTACACGGTGTATGGTAGTGATGGGAAGATCTATGCCCGGTCCAATTCTATCTGTGTAGAGGGAAACTATGGAGGGCATCACGCGTTCTGCGGCACTTTGGTGATAGTAGCAAGCGATTTGAAACTTACGATGCTAGTGAATTCTTATTTTTTAACTTGATAAAGGAGCTGTTATTAGGAGAAAGCGTGTTGTTGTGGTGTCGATAGGAATCGTCATATCCATGGCGTCCTACTACAGCAATAAAGATAGAGTGGAAATTTCCAGACACCTAAAGGGACTGTTGGACGAGGACGATATAGTGTGTGGAAGTCAATCGTTTTACATCAGGTCAAAG
>MEJB01000090.1:547330-557427 GCA_001752375.1 Rhazya stricta
AGCAATATTATATACATTCGGAAAAAATGAATCCTTTAGGTATGCAAGTTTCAAAGTATTTCAATATATTTAATGGTTCTCAACCATTCTCCAATTACTAAGCAGCTGTTTTGTTTATTACTTTCATTTTTTGAATAATATTGATTTATTATGTAAAAATTTTAATTATATACATACATGTATATAAAAGAAAGATATTTTTTATATATAAAGGATTACATTGTATATGTATATAAAATAAATTACACATAAGCAAGTGTTTGAATATTTAAAGTGACATATTAGATATAATGTAAAATGCATTAAAAAAATTAATCAATTTAGCAAGCTAAGTTCAAATTCTGAATCCAAACTAGGTTTGACTTGAGACTTTTGAACATTCGAATCGAAGCCATGTTTTGTTCGAACAATCACAAAAGAACTTTAGACCTAATATTTATGTACTTATGATGTCCAAAATAGCTAGGTCCTAATTTCAAAGTGTATGAATGCTTTAGATTCATTTTCAAAAGAACATCTAAAGTCCTAAATACTATTGTAAGATTAAACACCATGATTTTCCAGAAAAGAATTCAATTTAAGAGCATTTGGAAAATATTTTTGTGCAAGGATGAAAAAGTAATATCATGGAAGTCAAATCTAGACATAAGTACAATAATGGACAAGAAAGATATCCTATGTACTTAGAGAACACCAATACAAACATCCATATCTTTTCTTGTATGGTTGAGCAACTTCGATTTGAGTCAATTGAGATACTGAAGTGTATTAGGCTTGCATTTAAGTATTCCTACAAAACGTGAGTACAATTCATTATCAAAATCTATAGTACAACTATAGAATCATTGAAATGAGGTTTAGAAGAATCTTAAGCCCTATTGAGTTAACAATCTCCTCCATTTTTTATAATGATGAACAATTAAGCATTTTGCRTTGTAAGTAAGTATGGAACATATAAGTGGTATATCAATTATATATTTTTTTCATAAAACTTTCCCCTAAATATATGGAAGGTTCTGAATATGACATGTATAAAGGAATACCCTAGATAGGTTAATTTCACATAAAGTATAACATATAGGCGTAACTCATGATCTCATATAATATTTTCAAAATCAATTAAGGATGAGTATCAGAGTATATATTTGCAACTCAAGTGAGATATTTAGGTTAGTCATTGATGAAGATCAGAGAAAATTTATAAACTCAGTGGCTTTTCAATTGTCTAGAATAGCAAGAYTAACTCTTCAAATTACACCTTTTCACATTTAAATAGTTTGAAATATTTTTAATTTGTGTCCGATATTCATTTTGAATCTTCGAAGGGGTAAATTAGACGAGCCCACGGGTATTTTGTTCATCCAAAATATACTTGTCAAATCCTTAACAAATAAATTATTATCATTCCGACATATTCATTATCATCGAATTTTGGATTGTATAATACATGATTTTCCCAACTAGTCATTTTGAGAAGATTGATTTCAAAATTCTAAAATACATAAATATTGCTACAGAAATATTGACTTCTGCATACTCTATGAACTTCATTTTTCAGAAAGCTCTACATGCTATTCTCCTTTAATAGAGCTTCATCTATTCAAAATTGAATATGTGAGTTAATTAAATTAATATCTCCAATCTGAGATTAGATTTGTTAGAATACGCACTGATTAAGAGTGTAACTATCTAGGTTGTCACCCTTGTGAATTATTTGTATGAGTCAAGATTGTCTAGGACATAAAAATCTTTATAGAGTGAACCTTGTTTGTAAAAGCCTAGGTTGTGTAAAAACCTTTTTTGAGTGAGCCTTGTAGGTGCAGTGTATGAATACTGAGGCTGTACAAGATACATAAAACAATTTTATCGGTGAACCTTGATTGAAGGTTGAAATTAGTATGACGAAGTAAAACCAGTGTCAGTGTAACTAGTAGAATTTCAAATCTTAAGATTGCGATTTTAGGCCATGGATCTAGATCGCGAAAATGGATCGAACCATTATAAGTCACTTGTTTCATTTTGCAAGACTTAATTTCTTTCGTTTGCATCTTTAACTAATTATACAAAACATTCTCATTTCTTTTTATTTTCTAAACCTTGATTTTGTATAAGAAAGATGGAGTGCTTATTTAAGCCACTTGTACCATTTTGCATTTACTGTTCTTGAAAATTTTACATTGGTCAAATTGTTTGCACAAAACATGTCATCACTCTATTTGTTCAAATCTGATTTTATTCAAGAAAGAGAGTTTATATAAAAATCAACAACTTCTTTGTGCACTCATTAGACTTGTAAGTTTACATCATTTAAACTACTTGCAACCAGGACATCTCATTTGCCACTAAGTGGATGCAAAGGTAAGTATATCTCCTCACTTTTACATCTCATCTGTAACCTGGATAATAGATAAATAGGTCAAAATAAATCATGGCCAAATAGGGGTTATAAGATCAGAATTATAATATAACTTCCCAAAGAAATTCTTAACAATGTCGAACATGGAAATGATGCAAATTCAAGGAGATTATCATAGCAATAATATGAATGACCAATAAATATTATACCGTAAGATATCATTTAAAATGATACTCCAAGAATTAAAARGATTAGGAAGTATTGTACCAAAAAGAGGTAATGACTGTGTATGAAGAAGGAATAGTACCTCAATAATTTAAGAGATAAATCAATAACTTTCTTGCAATGATGTACTATATTTTAAGAAGTTATGACCAAGAAATATAAGAATCAAACTCAAGTCAATGACTGTGATATTCCAAACAATAAGCAACTATGCATTAGTAACAAGGAAATGATCACACTATGTAAGAGAAAGGGGTTTTAGTAGATTAACCTTGTAGTATAAGATACAACATAGTCCGATAGACGTAGCATACGGCGTATGCATAAGGACTAGCATTGTTTGTAGAGTGAGTGATATTAGATATGACCATTGAAACACATTTATCAATCATTTCAACATAATCATTTAGAAACAAATCTCTTAAGAAATTGTGATTTTGAAGGATAAACACTAAGGCATATAAAGTTAGTGCTAAACATGCATTTACCGAAAGATGATTACATATACTTTTTATGACATAGGCATTCATTCTCAAAAATAGTTTAAACATACATTTTCAAGGCTCATGATCCTTCCACGTAAAGGCACATAAGCATGTTTTAAGAAAAGATTTTTATCTGAGGAGTAATGACTCTTATATTTGGAACTCTTCCAATCATAGATGGAGATGTATTCACTGATAGAATAATACTACAAAGTATACATGTTATAAAGCAATAAATACAGATATGACATGTAAYATGTATGACATTACAATTAGAGACATACATTTACAGGCTAGATCGAAACAAGAGAATAGTATTTTGATGTCCCATCCTAACTCTTTTTGGCTTGTGAAGCCTTCTASCATTCAATGTAACTTTACTCTTTCTAGTGTTTGAGGTTTTTGCTTACTGATTCTTCTTGGTTTGGGCTTGAGGAGCTTTTTCCATGATTTTTTGTAGAATTCTTTCTTGATAGGCTTCGATGGTCCTTCTTCCTTGTAAGCATTTTCCATATATGCCATAAAGACTGCAACAGATTACCTGTCAACTTCTTTACCAATATCATTTTCTTCTTCAGCTCTTTTACTATGAAGTCCTTCATTTGCACTTGCATTTCTCCCATACGCTTCTTTTGTTTCACTTCTTCTAGCTCATTAATGGTGTTGTCCTGCTGTTCTTGCTTGGTTGGTACAATTGGCTGCTTTGCGATATCTTCCCGTTGGTGCTTCTGAGATGATGCTGGAGAGACAGTGCTTGCTAGTGCCAATGCCTTCTTTCTTTTGGCAACAGGAATATCATCCTCTGATTTTGTTCTTTCACTACTGAGGTTTTTTTTCATCCCTAGGAGCTTGTTCCCTATTGGATGCAATAACTTGATTTTCTCATCCCCTTCTTCTATTTGGGACTTCCACCTCTAGTAAATCATTGTCCTCTGTCTCAATCAGCCCTTGATAAACATTAGTTTCTTCTCTGCCATGAGCATATGGTTGTTGAAGAAAAATCTGTAGGGAATCTTCTTCCTTTTTTCCTTCCTTGATTTTCTTCCTCATTGGTAATAATCAAGCCTTTTCCTTTTTCTCAACTTCTGCTTCATCTATTTTCTCTGCAGTTGCTATCTTTGATGTACTCTTTTCCGTATCATCATTCTTTTCAATCACATTTCCATATTTTTYGCTTCCGTGTGATGAGTCTTAGCTTGATTCACATTGTCCTTTATTCCCACAATTACTGATGTAGAACCDGTTATGAGGAATTGCTCACTGATGGTCTCTTGTGTTGTACCCTCATTAACTGCATCAGAATATTGTTTAAGATAAAGAGCCGCATACATTTCTTGAACTTTCGTTTTCAAATTTTCTTCACCGCTGGATATCAATTGAGGAGAGCATCAGTCTTTCTTCTTCAGTGAGATCAGCTTTGACTTCATCTATTCTTGTTTTATCACTCTTTTCCGCATCATTGATGCCAAACTTGAGACTTGAATGAATAAAATTCATTCTCTTTTTCTGTTGCATTAAGTTTTATTTCCATTGTCTTTGCTGTATTTCTCATTTCTTTTCTGAAGAAACTAGGTCAGTTAAGACCACTTCCAGCATATCCTTCAAAGCAGATCGCATAGATAATTTATCTTTCTTTTCATTGTTCTTTCCTTCTGCTCGAATATTAGATTCAGACAGAACTACTTCTATTCTGACATCTTAATCTTCAGGATCCTCTAACTTAATCATGTCTATTAAGACATTTTCATTGAGACGTTTTTTGTATCATCATCTCCAACCTTTGCTTCTGCACGAGCTGGTTCTTCGTGCTCTGGAGTGCATTGTGGCTCAATCTTCCTCTAATTCAGATTGTCTGCTTCCGTTTTTTTGACAGGAATTGTTTTCCTAAACTTAAATCAACAGCTTTTAGCTTTTTGCTATATAAAAATATAACAAAGTCTACAGGTATCCATTTATTCAGCGTATACATGAGATACATATGTATACAAGTATTTTAGGTATTATACCCCTCATTACACAACATAATAGTTCATAAATTCGATGAAAAACATTGTTCTCAACGTTGAGCATTCTGATGTCTCTATCAGTGTCTCTCTTGGAGTTACCATCAATTACAGAGATGCTTTTGAATTACGAGCTACTGTATTCTCCAAGAGGACATTCATTGTCATTTTCATAATATTGCAAGCCATTAGGAGTATTAAAAATTATATTGATTCTCTCATACTCTAATGTGCTACAACTTTGACAAACTWCTACTTAATCAAGACAAATTCTTTGTTTCATCATCAACTATCTTGGAGAGGTTGGCATATAATTCATAAACGAGATYAGGATGGATGTTTTCATTAATTATAAGCATCTCCAGCCAGTAACTTTCATTGAATAGAATTTCGAGGTCAAAGAAAGCATCAAACATCTCATATGCCATAGCTCTACCGGGTATAATATCTCTGTTTTCAGCTTAAAACTTTTGATACTTGAACCGCCTTTTCTTATTTATGAATCTTCCTTCCGAAGCAGTTGCAGATGAAGAGCCCTTTATCTTAATCATTTTGGATACGAAGAGTAAAGCAGTGAGATGTGGATACGAATATAAGTCATGAGATAAAGATTTTTAATGACAAAAGTGATGCTATGATTAAGTGCTTTTGGAAAATGATATGAGGTTTTTGAACAAAGGGTTCTAGTGTATAAGAGATATTTTGAAGTTTGAGACTTTATTTGTGAACTCTCAGGAATTCAAGCTGAGATCCTTGCTTAATTTAAAACTCTTTATTATCATTCGTACACTAGATCTGAGATCCTCCTTCGAAGTTAACCTCTTCACTATTAATGTTAGACCGTTAACATTGCACGTTACTACATTGATATAGATACTCTATAGAAGATTTCAAACATCCGATAGAGTCATGGATTACTTATGTATTTGTTATTTGAAGCAAGTCAAGCTTATTGGTTATAATCTATCCCTGACACTCTTATAGTTGTTCACCTTAAATCAATTTGAGCATCAATCATCAAATTTAAGATAACATGCAAAGCATAGTTTTTGAACAAAGTCAAATACTCATGCTTTAGCTCAGGCATAAACAAGAAGATGATGTTTAAGAACATTTGTGGCTTATAGAGTAATAGAGCAAAAGAAATTTAAGTGAGATTGAGAGCATTCTTCTCTGTTAAGATTGGTACATTTCTGTACCTCCTTTCTCATATTGTGCTTTCTTCCTTCCAGTTACTACAGCAGTCCTATAAAGTCAAAGACAATGAAACTTTTAGTACCCCTTGTATTTTAGTATTGATAGTTTTAACTACGCAAACAGATTTTGCTCCATTTTCCATATTTTTGGTGCTGAAACGTTTACTAGCTTTGTCAGCAGACTTTTTACAATGAATACAATGTATATGTAGAAATTCTAACAAAGATATTACTCTGATGTGCATGATTGTGCTTAATGGACATATTCATAACCTTGTCAATACTAGTTAGTTTATGATATTCAAGTAATTTTTTGAGATTGTCTTTTCCTCTTTGAAATTCGCAAAACAGTTTTTCAAGTCATCAAATTTTATTTTCAGAACATTATGCTTAAGAGATAATTTATTAAAGTATATACCTTTCTTGGATAAGTTGAGATTCTCCTTAGCGATCAGTAAACATTTTTGCTTTCTCATGCTCAAGCACATTTTTCTCAACATATTTTCAATTTTTAGTTTCATCTCCTCATTTCTTCTATTTATCATTTTCATCTCAATATACATCTCAATATAAGACCTCTTAATGACAATACTCCATAAATCACAATTAATACACAAAATGTGTATGTGCATGAGATTTTTTCCAAAGTTATAACTTGTTCCATTGAAAAGAGGTGGCCCATTTGTGGAAAATTTGTGGAAAATTATTTGAAGAAGAAGCCATGGATATTTTATTTCTACGATCTTAATCCTTTAACAAGAGATCTATGCTCTCCCTACGGTGAGATACTTAGCCTAATGAAGCCTTGCTCCACAAGTTCTTGCAATTGCTCCTTTAATTCTCTCAACTCAATTAACGTCATATTGTATGGGGTTTTTGAAATGGGTTCGGCTCCTGGAATCAAATCTATCCTAAATTCTCCATCTCTTTTGAGAGGTAAAGATGTCAATTTTGATAGAAATACATTGGTTTATTCCTTTAGTACATGTATTTTTTCAATATTGTCTACGTCGAATGGTTGGTTTATCAAGTAGGTTAAGTATCCTTGACATCCCTTACTTAGCAATTTTCTAGCTTTCACTCCCGAGATTAGAAGCTTTTCAAATCTAACCTTATCTCCCCATAATTCCACTAATTGATCGCATCGAGAATTTAATCATCCTATTTTTGCAGTCAAGTCGTATGTGGTTACATGCTAATCAATCCATGCCTAAAATAATATCGTAATCCTTAAAACCACCAAGTCTCCGAGTAGCAATGTTCCTTCAACGTAATTCTCACAATCTGAGTATAATATATAAGCAATGATAGTTTCACCCAGAGGAGTACTCGCTAGGAATTTATATGCCAATTCAATGGAATGAATTGGCAAGTATGTTACAAAAGGAGGTGCGATAAAAGAATGCATAGAACCAAGATCTATTAACGCTTGAGCCTTATGAATGAAAAATGTAGCGTACTTTCCACTACGTTAGCATCCATGCTCACATCCTTCTTTTCTAGGGCGAACACTCATGCCTTAACTTGAGGCCTTCTTAGTTGCTTTGTCATCGCCGCTTGTGGTTATGCAGATTGGGCTTCCCTTGTTCTCTGTGGGAACTCAGCACTGCATGGATATTCTTGAGCATAGTGCTCCAAGCTACCACATAGGATGTGCTGGCTGTATTTCCCCAGACATTTTAGATTCTATATGCCGTGGTCTGCGACAGTAGGTGCAGGTGAGGTTAGGGCCCGATGCTGTCTCGAGTATCCCTTTTCCCTTCTTGGGATTACTAGGTTGTGCTTGCCATTTTTGCCACTAGAATGTTTCTAGAAAGATCTCCCTTGTCCTAATCCTTGCTTCCTAGCTTCCTACATCTTGTCAGTTTCTAGAAAGATCTCCCTTGTCCTAATCCTTGCTTCCTAGCTTCCTACATCTTGTCACTATTCTTAGTATGGGTGGAAGCTTCCACTATGCCATTGCTGAAGTTCAAGGCGTAATCCTTTGAAAAAATATATAGTTTTATTCTCTTCTGTGTAGATTAATTGTAGCCAGTACTTGGATAGCCTTCTGAATTTGGTAGCATACTGGTGAACAGTCATGCTGTCTTGTCACAGAGTGCCGAACTCATCCTCTCTTTGTTCCCTAATCCATCCAGGTATGAAGATGACCTATTCTATCTTGGAGGCTTATAAGATGACCTATTCTTCGAGCTCCTGAATCCTAGCTTCCAAACCATCATATCYGTACTTCTTAGGCATCCTACAACAGTAACAAGATTAGCCCAGATAATCAATATAATACAAATAAGATCGTTACATAGATATACTAATATGATTCAAACTTAAATTCTCACATGATCCACCCCTAGTTAGGACTTAGGTGGACACGAATCGTCTCCTGTCTCTGGATAGTCGATAACTAATCCTCAAATATAGATATATAAAACTTAAATGACTAAAGTGAAAGTATAAACTWGAGGCTTGTATAATCCATATAAAAGTTCGTAGGGATAAAGTACCCCGAATAAAAGTCCAATAAGGCTAGTCTATTACAAAAACTACAAAGTCAAACATCAGTAGAAAACTTCAACATTTCGCAAGATATTAACACCATAGACAGCTATAGTAAATRACATTTTGATGCTCTAGGGATCAGTACCCRTTACTAAGCATGAGAAAACTATGAGCAAAGCTCAATAAGTCTCTCACGTGTGCAAGTGAGTTTTAAAAAAAGAGCATGATTTTCAAGCAAAACAGTTAGCAACAATATCTTGAAATTGGTATGGCAAGTGTAAAATATTTTAAGTATCAAGCTAGGATAAACACATTTTTCAACAAAAGCTGTGCTTTCGAAAATCGGCAATAGAACATGTCAAGATCACTATAATGAGTATTGAGTATCAAATATAGGTTTGCAATAAAAATAGAAACTCAATTCACAACTGTTACTGTAAAGTTAAACTCCTACAAGGTCAATAGTATCAGCCTTATCACCTCRTAGTATGTGCACAATTTTCAAATTTGTCACCTTTTAAACAAACAAACAAATGTACCCACTAGCTGGGTAATACGAAGTTGGTTCCCCCCAGGTTAAGCCTTCTAATCAAGCGTATGAGCATCCACAAGTGAGTTTTGGATGCGTATGGAGCAACTGGTCACCTAATTCTTTCCTAGTCCACCATAGATAGTACCGCCGACTTTGGCTAGATGTGGCTAGCCTCTAATACTATCATTAGGATGGCTCAATAGGTCCTCGTACTGAGGAACAGCTAAGCACAATACATTGCTTGCTGGACTAGTGATTCAGGGTTGCCAATAGAATACTCCATCCAAAGACAATTCAAACAAGTCTCAATCAAATGTCATACTCAGTGTATTTCCATGAGTGTAAACTCCATGGATAACAATCAAATACCATCTTATAAAAGCCATGGAATTGCTGTTTTTCAAAACCATGTCAAATATGCATTTTCATCCATATCAATTGAACAATAATAAAATTTAGTTGTAAAAGTCATAAGTTGTTGTTCATATCAAATCAAGCATGCTCTTTCTTGTGCTCTTTTCATAAGAAAAATCAATGCAATATGCAAGTAAAAATAGGATTGTCTGAAAGATATCATTTTTATCCTTGCACAAATACTTTTAAATGCATTCCTTATGGGATAACATAGATATTCAACTTACAATAGTATTTAGGATTTTAGGAGTTTCATTAGAAATGAATCCAAAGTGTCCATACACTTGAGACTCATAATTTGCTAGTTTAGATGTCTTAAATAAAGAAATTATAAGTTTGAAGCATATCATGGAAAGTTTAGACAAGACATAGCTTAATAAGTTGCATTCT
>MEJB01000090.1:557452-609810 GCA_001752375.1 Rhazya stricta
TGGGCCAATATACACTATGTTAGACCCTAAAGATTGGTGTGTAGGTATTTCTAATTCCACTGCGAGAATAGTATGAAGCTTTAGAACAGGCCAGAATCTTTGTATTTATTTTATAAATAATAACAATATCAAATGGCGCATGTCTATTTATTCGACATCTCCAACATTACCACTGTCTTGGATTATCGCCAGTCCCAAACCACCCCTGCTATTAACGTTAATACTGAGTCGATAAATCTCGAACTAACAACATCATAGATACGGGCTTAACCTTAAAGCCTCTATACTCATAATCGTTTTCGAGCTTAGGATACTAGATAATAGGGTGTTAAATGTATGTAATTAAAATAATTATGGAGCTTATATAACTAATTTATAATGATATACAATAATCAACCCGTCAATTCGGTGAATTGGAAGAGAAAGAGAACACAAAAAATGGAAGCTTACGCAAGTATCTACGAATCTAGTATTTCTTGAAAATATCCAATATTTGCTTTATAACAACACCACGAAGTACACGGACTAGGGTATCCCCCCGTCCCTGATTGTGTGGTCTTGGAATATAATAATAGGGGGGTTGATGATTTCGAACACGATATCTCCCTCACCCCGCCCTTATAAGCCTTACATGTGTTTACCGGTAATACCAAACAGACGTACATAATAGGTCTAGAGTGCAAACCCGCCGGGAGGCCGTTTCAAGTTGTGAGCATCCGGTAATCGGCATGATACTTACTGAAAACCTCCCTCCCTTGGCAGTCCAGCCTTGGGCTTTGTTTCCACGTGATCGGGAGTTTCAATTTGTTTCTTAAATAGGCGGTAAAAAGTGGAATAACACCCCAGAGTTTGTAATAAGAGTTATTTACCGGCCCACCGGGGGTGAATCAGAGTTCTATTTTACAAAATCCCCTTGTAGAGGACGCCGGCCTTACCAATTACCCCCTATAAACTTGGACCTCCTCTCAAAATGGATCTTTTTACAAGAAGGTTATTTTCACACCCACCAAGAAGACCACATAATGTACTAGTTTATTTGGTTCAGCACAAAGACCAAACCAGCTCGCCAGGCCCCAAAGAAAAAGGGAAAGGTTGGATATGCTTCCGTAGGTTGCTAAAGGTCAAATATCCTCTTCTTCAGTATGTCACGTCCCTACTACGGGCACACCTGTGCCGAGCATACTGGCGACTAAACTTTAAAGCACAGTAGGTTTCTCACCGGACGGTAAGAATGTGTTATCGCCTCGTGTCGTATTGGTGACCTAAGGTGTATTTTTTTGAAATTGAAACCTTGAGGTGTTGGGACATCTCAAGGAGACCCTATACAGAGAGTCGTGGGAGTTTGAGGTTGCAGCTTTCCGAAATGGACTCCAAGAATAATCGGTAAGACTTGTATCACCAGGTTATAGTTCTTTAGAAGTGGTGGAGTTTATGCTCGAGAGTTTAATAGTTATTTATAAAGATTCCGCCAATCTTTTTCCTAGACGGTATTCTTGTTCCCCTGATATGTCTCTATAATATGGTGGATCCCAAGAATAAAAAAAACCGGGTTCCCTTAATCCCCCTGTTTAAGATTATATACCGTTCATGTTGTACAATCAGAAATAAAATACTAATTTTTGAAGAGGACACGCTCATGGGGACGCTCCGCGAAGACCCGCTGTATCTAGAAAAGGCGAAAAAGATAGGAATGGCGTTTTAAGTTTTGTAAGGTCTCGGAATCTTCAAGAAAACTATCTACACATCCGTCGATGTTTATTTGTCATCTTGACTGATGTAATGTTTAAGTGTTGTGTAACCGGTAACGTCGAATAGTTTAAAATAATCTACCTGGTTGCAGCGCCGGCACTATAAAAAGCTTTTCTGCTTTTGTATAGAAGGTCCGCGCTCAGCGGGCCACTGCTTCGGCCTTTGAACGTTACAGGCTTAAGTTCCAATTCTTTCGACCAACAGGGCCTCAAGTCGGGAAACACACCAACACAAGATGCGTTTTAAAGCTTAGGGAATCAAATCAGCGTGTTTTTCCTTGTGGCGGAGCGGGATATCTGGGATGCCCCCATTTTCTATTATTGCTGGGATATCTTTAACGTCATTACTAAAGTATCTCAAACACAGGTAAACAGGGTACTACTCATCTACCGCCATTGGTGTATAGATAAACGGTTCTCTCTCTCGATTTTTGCTTGTAAATTCGGGCCTGCGGGGGCCGTTCCTCTTATTCTGTTGTTAGCCCCTGTTGTCTAGCCGGTGTGTTTGTGTGAGTATGACGACAGCATGTGAATAAACTTGGGTCACTCATAATCGCGAGTAGGGTGTTAGATATATGAAAACTAAAGGTAGGAGGAAACCAAAAGGTATGCTTGTGTTTTTCTGACAAGGGTTTTACTATACCAGTAAAGAGGTTTGCGGAAATAACCTTTATAGCTACGGGGTTCGACGTCAGGTCCTCAGTAAAATTCTCCACATCCAACGCTCCCCGGTTGAACCTTTGTTTCCCGGTCTATTTGAGGCATTCAAGGAAGAAGGACGCCCTTAGCTCTCAAACCGCGATTTTGTTGACCGAGAGTGTACATTTACGTGGTGATGATAACTCGTAATTTCTTTGTAACAACGGGTAATTTTGAAGCTAAGGTATCCCCCCTTGTTTGTGTTTTCTCTAAAAGAGTTGTGACAAGGGAAAGCTAATGCGATAGGGTCCAAGTTATTTGATCATATCTTGTGTTCTTCTAATCCAAATTGTGTAAAATCAGTCTTATAATGTTTATAAGACAATAATATTTTCAATCATATATCATACTTATAATTTGTAAACATATTTGGGCCTAAATTGATCCAAAAATATAGGTAAAATTTATGTTCAAGTTACATTTTCTATTGATTTTGCAAAGTTGATATCTAATGTTTTAGAAAGGCTACAACATTGTCCTAAGAACTAATAATATAATTTTTTATAATGAAATCCTAATTTCTATAACTCATTCATGGGGTAATTCTGGACCGAAAATAGGGCAGAATCATTTGTTGTCCAAAAATTCCGACAATATGTATTTACAATCTCTCTTAATCTTTGCTCATCTTAAAGCTATATCATTATGCCAATCACACCAATTTTCAATCTTATAGTAATTTAAATCATTGAACATGCTAGAAACCTTGAAAGAAACATTAATAGACATGCTTGTACTCCCAAAAACTAAGTAATACACGATCACAAATACTACTATAATCGGCTAGCACAAAATCATGCAACATGCTCATAATCTCTTTATAACAAACACCATCAAGCTGTAAATTACCTTACACATGCTATTATATTAAAGAGTAAACATTGGTAACCTTGAAAGAAGAATGAAAAATTGAGTCTTGATGCTATTCTTGCAAACTATCCAAATATTTAGCAAAGATGGAAGCAAAGATGATGACCAAACTAGTCAAGATAGCAATAGAGAAGAAAAGAAATGAACTATAAGAACAAGAGAAACATTTTCCTTGTTGGATTACTAAGATTCGCCGGAGAAGGATGGAGGAAGGGTGGCAGAGCTTCGATGGTGTGAGAGGGTGAGAGTGTCGAGAGGAAGACAGAGAGAGGTTTGAGGGTTTGAAGTCTTTGCTAAGGAAAAATAAGAGATGGTAGGCTAGGGACATTGGGAGTTTTTTAGAGGAATTACTTGGAGAGGGAAGTAATTAGTCTTCAAGAAAAAGGTTTAATTATTTGGAATTCAAGAACCAATAGGAGCTTCAATAGGAAGCTCTAAAATGAATTAAAAATTAAAGGAACCAATCGGATAGTGCAAGAGTAGAAGGAAATGACAAGAAATTTCTAATAAGATTAAGGTTCAATTGGATTTCATTCATGTAAGTTTGGATTCTAGCGAGGGTAAGAAAATAAAATTCCATGCAAACCTAGAGAAATGGATGAATTGGATATTGAGAAGAATTTGTTAAAAAAATTCAAGTTAAAAGCTTCAAGATAAAACCTTGCTTGCTCTTTTATTGTTTATGTAGGATGATTAAATCTAATCAATTGAAGTAAAACAAGATCACATGCAAGATAATGCACATGTTGCTCTTTTGTTGTTTATGTAGGATGATTAAATCTAATCAATTGAAGTAAAACAAGAACACATGCAAGATAATGCACACGTTAGAAAGGTGCAGTGCAAGAATTCAAAATTGGACCACATAATTTTCAGCTAAGCTTAGGAAATAAAAATGATAAGTTTTCTGTTCAAAGATTGGGTAAGGTTCAAAATTAATATTTTTGATTTAGCTAAGAAAATGCTCAGATTCATAATTGTCCAATCTAATCTAATTCCTTATTTTGACGAATTGTAAGTAAATAATCTTCTACCAAGTCAGATACTCTAATCATCCATAATCTCATAATCATGTATTTCTAGGGTTTAGACCTAGTAAAAATGCGGGTCATYACAATAAGACACTACCTTCAAACATACCATAGGCTAAAATAAATTCTACATAATTTCTCTTCTGCTTAGCTTTGTAGAAAACAAAGATGATAATCTATATTCCCTTTACGTATTCTACACCAAATACATTACATTTATAAAGCTTAAAAAGATACAGATAAAACGAAATTTCCTTATTAATTGCTAAACACTTTTGTCTTACTATCAATATAAAATTTCTCTCATACTATAACCAAAAATTGACCCCTTAAAGTAGATTTACTTAATTTTTATTATGTATCTATTTATCCTATACAAATACACATTAAGTGAAATGCTAAAGCATATGTTCATTTTGATTTCTTGAAAACTATTTCTATCTAAGAGTTGAACTTAGGAGAACATTTAGGATCGTACATGTTACCAACCCGGATACTCTTTTTCTTAATCATAGTTGGCTTAAGATTTATGACAAATGTGTGGCAGAAACATTGAGGTGGCAACCAACCTATAGAAGACAAAACCATGTTTGCTTCTTCTCTTACTATATGAATCCTTTTCCTCTACCGAAATTACACCTCTTCTTCATGCAATAACCATGTCCAGCATTTCCCCGATCAGCTATAAGATGTTCTATCCAAAGCACACAAAGCATGCAAATTGAATTTGACCTCTTCCTAGCATAGGAAAATCCATTAAAGAGGCTTATAAAGAAAACATGAATTCTTCTCCTTCATTTGCACTTAGCCGATTTCTTCATCTACTGAGATAGTTTCTCTCTTCTCCTTACTTCCTCATGCAATCGGACGAAGCAAAAAAAGTCTTACCACTACCAAGAAAAGAAGAAATAGCCAAATCTTGAAGTAAACGAAAAAAACTTGAAGATCTTGATTGATTTCTTTCTAGCTGAAGCGAGATTGTTGTTGTCCTCTTTGAAGTTTTCATTTAAGAATATACGTTTGCACATACTTTTCTCCTTTTATCCAAACAAATAGGTAAGTACAAAGACATAATTCATCAATCTCCGATAAGAAAGACATCTGAAATGCATGAAAAGGAAACAACAAAATTAGTTTTTCTACGAAACTATAGAACTATGCTATACTAAATGTGTGTTAAAAAGAAGATTTTTGATAATATAGAAGACCATATGGTGTTTACAGTGTGATATTAATATGCATACATCCTTAAATAGAAATGCAAGTATGACTCAAAAGTACATGAGATAAATGGTAGTTTGTTGGAAGCATGATTATGGACTTAGTATATGAATGCCTAAAACACATATTCTTTGATTCCTTCTAGTATGTCTAATGAAACATTATGCTAAAGGAAGGAACAATGATTAAACAAGTGATTAATGTTTGTTTTGATCTTACTATATTCATATTCTTGGAATAAATGATTAATGTACGCCAATAGATGAGTCGATGGTTAAAGAATGTGATCTAGGGAACCAATTTAGATATATGCGTGAAAGTTATGCCAATATATACTTTTAAGCATATCTATTTTTCTATGACTTGGATGTATAATCTGGAATGATGTGGTATTATGTATAATGGAAATGAATATTGAATAGATATGGATAAGCAAACCTATAGACTGCCTAGATAGAATGATTTATGTATGGGTATGCTGATTTTGTGAAACTCGAATTTGTTTGGGAATTGACACTGAGACATGAATATGGATAGAAAGCCATAATTTTGGGAGCATAATGAATTTGATGCAAATCGAATCAGAGATATTTGACTGAGATATGATGCATTCACTAAGCTTAAAACTTTGACTAGGAAACTAGAACCCTATTGTTTGACTCATTTTCTAACGTCAATATTGTACAAATTGAAAATATAGTTATATGGATAGAATCCTTTGCATCCTATGATTCAAAAACACTAAGTGTTATCACCAGAATTGATCTAGAACAAGAAATATAGCTTG
Organism: Rhazya stricta; assembly: GCA_001752375.1. Taxonomy (NCBI): domain Eukaryota; kingdom Viridiplantae; phylum Streptophyta; class Magnoliopsida; order Gentianales; family Apocynaceae; genus Rhazya; species Rhazya stricta. Next base: position 563,809 of record MEJB01000090.1, read on the forward strand.
AACTTTAGAACATTGTCAATTTGAGTAAGCAAAGCTGGACTCTTACTTACCCTTTGATTTTCAACGCTCTTGGGGAATTAAATTGTTTGACTCATACATGAATTAATGGATACGTATGTGTTCCTTAGGATCTTACGAATATATGAAAATGATTTAGCAAGAAATCTATAGCTAGAACAAAATATATAGGCCAAACACTGACCATTGCCAGAGTTAGTCAGAACAACCCTACACCGACTGTTCTAGGACTTCACTTTCTTATCCTCACATTCAAGAATGAACAAGTGTGAAAATCCATTTTTGGGTGAACCCTTATCTACTTTTGAGAAAAGATTTCAAAGTTTTCTAGGACTTAAAATATTTCTTGGAAGTTAAAGGGTTATTGTGTATAAAACCCATTTGTAGGTGAACCCTTTCTGCATTTTGTAAAACATCTTTGTGACTTTTGTTACTGTATTTGAAAATCCTAAGGGTGTCACCCTAGGTAGTAAACATAGACTTCATAGGAAATCAAACCACTATAAATCTTATGTCTTTTCTCTATGCTTTTGTCTTTGTTTTACTTATTGTAATCTTAGTTGGCAGTTTTCATTTCTCATAAGTACATTTAGCATTTATTGCACCTACCAAGTGTTTGATATTTTTACTCAAGTGGTGAAATTTTAGTATTTATTGCAAAATGTTGTTAAAACCTAATTAGCCCTCTATTTCTAAAGTATGAAGATTGAAGTATGAAATCCAAAGTTTGAATATGGAAGTTTGAAGTCTGAATAAGTTTGAAAGTTGCACTCACAATATGAGGTTACAAGGCTAGTAATACTCACCCTGTAGAGTATATCTCTGACGGTTACCACATGCATCACATGTTTTCCAAATAGCAAGCTACTTCATTATTTTGTTTTATACGAATTGCGCTAAATTATCTTGCAGTAAGAGTTTTTTATGAATACACCTATGTTTATTCAGATTTCATTTTTAACACTCGAACATGAGCCTGAGCAATTTTTTTCGCATTTGCACACTTGACACATGATCCTGACTAGTTATCCTATTTATAACACGATCTTGTTTTGCAAATTGTGAATTTATGGTTTATGTTTACTACGACTGGATTTAGAATTTACTTACTGACCATAAATTTGAAACTCACAGGACCTTACTCATTAGTTTCTTTCCTCGCGTTTTAGTAATAGGTGACTAAGTTTATAAGCAGCAAGGAAGGATCCAAAAAACATCGGGAGTCTATGGTTTAAATAAGTTTGTCTCTTAGCTTTTGTTTCTTGCCCGTGTACTAGTTTCAACTTTGACATAGGTTGTAACCCATCTTTGTATATTTGATGTCTTCAACATGTAGTTGCATATTATTGATTGAGTTGTTATGTATGGTGACGTTCGAACAGCCCTTATGGAACCTAGGGTCATCACAAGGATAAAATAAAATCATTAATAAAATATTGATATACCAAGAATAGATGGAAAAAATCCATAAAAGTTTACAAAAAAATTTTTGATTTAGCAACGGAAAGGAATAGTTGTACCACAATGAAGTTAATTAATAGAATACTTGCATATCAATCCTAAAGCAGAAAAAAAAGGCCAATTATAGAAATCTAGTGAAAATTATCTTAAAATAWTACATTAGTAGTCACAAGCAAAGGCCACGTTCTCTTCTACTTATAAGTAGTTGCTTTTAGCGTTTTTTAAGCCCAAATTTGTTCTCAATTGCTTTTCATACTTGCTTTACCCTTAAAAAAGTTGAAAAAAATAACATTTTTAGAAAAGCAGCCTTGTGATGGTTTTTAAACAAGTTTTTGCTTATTTATTCTACTGAAAAAAAAGTTATTTATTTTTCTAGCTTAGTGGTTTAGCCAAATTTTCATTTGACTTTACTTTTTAAACAAGTTTTTGCTTATTTATTCTACTGAAAAAAAAAGTTATTTATTTTTCTAGCTTAGTGGTTTAGCCAAATTTTCATTTGACTTTACGTAAATAAGTAAATTATTCCATCTTCAACTAGTTGCATCACAATTTTATCTTAGGCCCCATTTGATAAAATTGAAGTATAATGATTATGATTTGTACTCACATTGTGTATGAATGTTTCGAGAAACACAATTCAAACCTATTGGACTTCAAGATCTCTATGGCTCCAATTGAAATTTTTCAACTTAAGAAGAGATCTAGTTGATTCTATAGGTTTTTCTCTAAGTAAATAGGCTATCTTGTTTATCTCTATCTGTACTTAGATTTAAATTTGATTTCCTTGAAAAGAAATTTTTATCCTTGCACAAATACTTTTAAATGCATTCCTTATGGGATAACTTAGATATTCAACTTACAATAGTATTTAGGATTTTAGGAGTTTCATTAGAAATGAATCCAAAGTGTCCATACACTTGAGACTGATAATTTGCTAGTTCAGATGTCTTAAATAAAGAAATTATAAGTTTGAAGCATATCATGGAAAGTTTAGACAAGACATAGCTTAATAAGTTGCATTCTCGTGACACATCTAAAGACAGTTTGGATGCTCTATCTGGATATCTGAATAGTCCTGTGACTGAGTCTAATATCCYTTTCGCAAGGATTGATCGTTGGTTCAGACACACCTCTGTTCTAATTCGGCCATCTAAACTAGATCCTTTTTGGAAAAAAATGGTTCCTTTTTTCCCCTTACTAAGAGGGGTATAAATAGGACTTCGGGCGCTTTCTTAAACACCAATTTTGATAGTAAAAGAGAACACACTAGAGAAAATTATTTAAAAGCTTACTTTGATTATTATATACCAAATAGTGCAATGAATCTCTTGGTTTATCTATGTGAAATCAAATCTTAAGATCTCACTTTCTTATCCTCACTTTGAAGAGTGAAAAAGTGTAACAAAACTTTATCTACTTTTGAGAAAAGATTCCAAAGTTTCTAGGACTTRAAATTTTTGTTGAAAGGTGAACCATGAGAAAATTAAAAGGTTATTGTGTATAAAATCCATTTGTAGGTGAACCCTTTGTGCATTGTGTAAAAAATCTTTGTGACTTTTGTTAGTATATYTAAAAATCCTAAGGGCATGACTCTAGGTAGTGTATATATATTTCAAGAAAAATCAAACCAGTATAAATCTTGTGTCTCTTYTGTATGCTTTTATCTATGTTTTGCTTATTATTATCTTAGTTGGTTGTTGCTTTCATTTTTCATAAATACACTTAGCATTTATTGCGCCTACAAGTGTTTGATATTTTAACTCAAATGGAGAAATTTTAGTATTTATTACAAAATGTTTTTAAAACCTAATTAGCCCCCTCATGGGTACATTTTTTGAAGTATGAAGATTGAAGTATGAAATTTGAAGTTTTAATATGGAGGTCTGAAGTCTAAAAATAATGTAATTACTAAACACTGAAGATTTACTCTGTAATGCCTGAATCTGAATAATGGATTTGCTAATCTAATTTGCAATATATTGAGTTATCAAAAGGGCCTTAGACTCATGTGTCTAAACTTACCGTTAGTTATTAATTGTCTGGTTTTGATAAAGTAGCTTAACTATAAGATAAGATAGATATAAAATAATTCTTCTTCTTTCCTAATGAGATCATACTTTAATTCCTTAAACCRTTCACTTTGTCTTCCTAGCCTCCACCAATGCTACAAATTCATATTATAGAGGTGAATGAGTAAAATATGTTTATTTCTTGGATTTCAAGGAAATTGCGCTTCCACCAAGTGTGAATACCCATCATGTGGTGAATTTATTCTCAACGGTACTTGTTATCCAGCTAGCATCAGTAAATGCCTCTAATATTTTCTAAAAGTTAAATGTTGGAGTCGTAGATCCGTTATTTTCTTTAAGTAACCAATAAATCTTCCTAGAGCCATCCAATGTTCTTTATTAGGATTATGAGTAAATATACTAAGTTTTCTAGTTGCAAAGGCTATGCTGGGTCTTGAAACTATACCAAATGCATATATAAGACTCCCGGTAACACTTGCATGATCAAGTTGTGCTATTGTTCTTCCATTATTCTTAACAAGTTTTAACTTGGATCAAGTGGAGTATTTACTTCTTTAATATTCAAATGATTGAACTTATTAATAACATTTTATCAATATATTGTGATTGATTTAATGCATAATTCCACTGGTGTTGGTTTCTTTAAAACCTGATATGGTGTCYACTTATACCATGCATTTCCAATATGTACAATGATGTACAGACAACTTAGCACAACACAAGTATCACTAACTTTTGAATATAAACATTTATCAGCATTGTTATGCCTAAATCCAAAGGATATGATAGCTAAGTCAACTTTCTYTTGCCATTTTTGGTGCTTGTTTTAAACCATATAATGAATTTTTATTTCCAAGTAGAATGAAACCTTCCATTGTTCCATGTAAACCTCCTTATTGAGGTCCCTATTTGGGAATTGTCTTCACATCAATTTCATGTATGTGCAAATTTTATATTGAATCAAATGTAAACATTATTCTGATTGAAGTAATACATGCAATAGGTGAAAATTTGTTAAAGTAATTTATTACATCTTTTATCGATATCCTTTGACTACTAACCCAGTTTTAAAGGTATTAATAGTATCATATGCATTGCACTTCCTTCTAAATACCCATTTATAGCCAATTGTTTCGAGTTTGGTAGTAAGTCAACTAATTCCCTATTATGGTTGAAATTCACTGAATCCATTTAATCATTTATTGCATATTTTTGAAAAATGCCATCTCTAGATGGCATTACTTCTTGATAAGTTTCATGATCAGTTTTCACTYGATAAGTTTTATTTTTTTTGATTAAAGGAATTTAAAATTACTCTTRCAATGATTTTGACATCAATTGGGTACTCTAGAAACTGCCCTTCAAGAAAATAAGATTAACTAAATTCATAACTCGCTATTCATTTCTTCCATTATTCGAAATATATCAACCAATTGTGTTTGCACGTGCGTGCACCACTCATTGTAATTAATTAAGTTTTAAAGAAAAAGATTTAGTGGTAATATAAACATATATATATTATATTTGTGYAGATCTTTTGGTATATCAAGCTAACAGGCAGGAAAATAAATTGATAGCTATAAAAACAATTATGAAATCATTAGTATGAAGTTAATATTAAATGCACAAACTTACGATAGAAAACTTTAACTTAGTCCGTAAAATTTACAACTTAAATGGTAAAATTTCATGCCTTCTATTTCAAATTTATCGTTACTCATCAAATTTACCAACTCATCTACTTCTTTTCAATGATCGTTGCTATTCCTCTTGCTCATCTTGTTATTTATTGTCGACTAGGCTCTGTATCCTTCTTGTGGCTGGTTCCTTAAGGATGTGTTTGGGTTGCTTTCCCCAACTGCCACATCATGTTTTGAGGCAAAAAGCACCTATTGAAGTATTGGTAAACCTCACATCCTTTCCCTAAAAGCACTTTTAGCTGCTTTTAGGGAAAGCTACCGTCTGAAGTTTTTCCTAAAAGTAGTATTAAATGTTAAACAATAAATTTAACCTTATGCCCTATACATAATTCATCAAACATAATAGTATATTAATTTATAATAATATTTAACTAATTAAATTAAATAAAATGAACATTTGATTATTTAGTTTATTATATTTTTGGATAAATTCAAATATGGACGAATACTCTTTTTGTTAACTTTAACCATTAATAAGTAGGTATGTTAGGATACTTATAAATTATATAAAGTAAATAGTATTTTACACTAAATTATATAAATAAAATGTAATTTATATTCCTTCTTGTGTCCCTTGTGCCACTAAATAAGAAATTGATATTTGGATGAAATGGTCTATTGGGGCATGCATTTTACAGGTTAAACCAGTTGTAATCAATAGTTTTACCTAACACTTTACAAATTGCTAATTGAGACACGTTCTTTTTATGAAATACTAATCAACTTTCCCAAAGTGCTAATTAAAACTTTCTCTCATAGCACTTGTCCTGACAGCAATTTCCCCAACTGCAATTCCAAGCTTGCCGTAAGTCAGGTGGAGATTGAAAGATACAGAGAGAAAAGATGAAATTCTTGATGTTGATCGTCAACTAGTCTATGTCTTTTCCTTGCTAATTGTCCCTTTTCAACATGTCAAATTAAAGATTGAAGGATACAAAGAGAGGGGATCATAGAAATTGAAAGATTTTTACTCTTTACCTGGCTTCTTGAAAGGTTTCTCAATTCTAAGGGACTGTTCTTCAAAGCTTGTGCTTTTTTTAAGAGGAAACAAAAAAAGAAATTTTTTTAGAAATGTATTTTWAAAAAACTAAATAACTTATTTTTATTTTCTCAAGAGTATTGGAAACCAAAAGCTGGTTTAAAATGGCATCACAATGTTGCTTTTCTAAAAGTTCTTATTTTTTGCAACTTCTAAAGTTAAAAATTATTTTTAAATGCACTCRAAAATATTTCAAAACAACTTTTGACTTAAAAAAAGAATTTAACAAAAAGTAGTTCCCAATCAGCAGAACACAACAACGTCTATGTGTATTCGTTTAGGATAACTTTTACTAGAATTCTAGAATTAGCATATTTCTTCTGCTTTAGGATTGATATGCAAGTATTTTATTACTTGACTTCATGGTAGTATAAGTATTTTTTTCTGTTTCTGAATCAAAAATTATTTTGGAACTTTTATGATTTTTTTCATCTATTCATGGTATATAAATCTTTTATTCTTCTGTAAATATGATTAAATCTCATTTCTCTTTCTTTGATAATACTAGTGAAAGCCATTTTATGAATAAAATGTGGCCAATTAAGCAAAACCAATAAAACTACTTGTGAAAAGTGCCCTTAAAATTTTACATTCATAATTTATCTCTTCCWTTTCTGCACTACCGTACTACTTGATATATATTGACCAACTCAAGTTTCTACACTGCAAGCGTACATGCGTGCACCATTATGACTACATTAGTTTAAAAAAAAAAAGATTTAATGTATGAATGATTTTATTAAATGATCTTGAAGGCCTAGTAGATTTCCCATAAATGAAATAAAAAAAAATTCTTACACTATGTATATACATATACATATACATACATGCATCATCTTTCTTGGTATCGAAGCTGATAGGCTTGGAGCCTGGTGCACAGTAATGGATAAACGTCACCGCCTCAGGCTTAATGCTCTCAGGACGTCGCCGCAAAATGTAAGTTGTACTTGGAAGGAAGCAGCTTACAAGTATCCCTAGAGTACATGTTTAAGAATCCTAAAAACTTTCAAGGAAAAGAGTTACAAACTGGGATATGAGTTTATCGAATAATGCACATTATTTGTGTGCCTAAATTACTATATATACATATTCATTTGATTTATTGTTATCTATCCTAGAAATGAGAAAAATGGAAGCATGAGATTCAAGATATGATTTTACCTACTCTGTAAAACGGGTAGGCGTGTTGACTTGGAGGTTTTTTCAAGAAATTATAGTAGGGGGATAGACTCGGCTCCAACATAAACATAAAACCATTGATGTAAGTAGCTGGTTTTGAGCCCAATTTTTCAGGACACAGTCTATCACAGCATAGAAATGACCATCTGCCAATTCAAAGAGGTAGTGTATGTCGTCAAACACTGGAATATTCGAATCCAAGTAGATCATCTTCTTACAGCCCACAAACTATCTCCAAGATGGGAAGTAGATCATCTTCTTATAGTCCACAAATTATCTCCAAGATGAAAACCATGTAGCAAACCTAAAAGATAACCTCTATATATAGATTACAACTACATTAATCATACGCTTAATTTTTTATATCTAATTATCTTAGTCTATGCAATGACATTATATGATAGTTCATAATAAATAATATCGACTCATACCTATCGTACGTACATAGATATTTTCTTTTTCTCCTATTATCCCRTTCATCGTGCGTGCATTTCACTAGCATATGACATCCTTGGATAAAAAAGAAAAAAGGTTTCCTCTTATGAACATGTAATCTAAGAGAAGAAGCATCCAATGATGAAATCAATAAGTATAGAGACCTATAGCAAGGTTTAAAGCATAGGATAAGAAAAACTTAATCACATTATACCATATAGGATTTTGGAAAAATTTGGTACAGTTTCCACTTTGTCTTAAACATTTTTCAGACCTAATAATGCCAGAATCTTCAACGAAATCTTCAACGAACCTCAAACAAATGAAACTAAGGCCTTCCTTACTATAAGCAGTTTTTATGTAAGAGGTTTCTCACAATCGCATTTTCTAGAATAGGGACATTAAGCATATATGCAATTGTCATAAATAATACATATGTGAATAAGTCAATAATACCATTTGAATATCAAGTAATCACAATATATATAGTTTTGCAACAAAGTGAGTTAAGCACCATAAGCACATGTACCAAATAATTAAGCAGACTTGACTCAAAATGCCTATATTTTCCCCCTTTCGAATTAGCMAAAAAATTTAATGGATCATTGAAAGACATTGATATAAGTATTGTCACTGGTAGTTGCCATAGTTGAAATATCAGCAGCTTTCACAGTAGATTTAGCTTGAACTGTATTTGATACTTGAACTTGGAAGATACTGCTTCCAGGTTTTCTTCTAATCAAAGGAATTCATTTACTATGCTTTGAGGTTTCCCTTCATTATCACATGGAAACCTCTCTTTTCTTTTTTCCAGACATTTGAGCTCCTGGTCCTTCTTTTAGTTTGATAAGAAGTTGTAGTGGTTGCTTGGGCTTTGCGATAGACTTGTTCTTTGAGCTTCTGGCCCTTTTTGTAAGGGGTTCTTGAACTTTTACATCTGTTGCAACTTTCTCGAACTCTTTCTGAGCTTTGGATACAGCTTCACTAGCTTATAGTCTCTTCAAGGCACTTTTTAATATTAGACCTTCGCTTGAAGTTCTTTTTGAGTCTGGCTAAGTTGGCGCCTTGGCTTGATCATTTGTAGAGGTAAGAATAGTTTGCACAATGAGTTTTGATTCTTCGTCTCGTGGCCTAATCATTTTCGCAAATGTGGTAGTCTTACTTTTCTTTTCTTCTTCAACTGCAGCTATCGTTTTCTGAATATTCCCTTATGCAATTTCTCTTGCCTTTACTTTCTCAATTGCAACCATTGTTCCTTGTATGTCAGCCTCAATTGTCTTTACTCTTCCAATTTCAGTGATTGAAACCTTACAATCATCTACTTAGGTCTGTTCCTTCTTGATTCGTCAATTTTAGTAACCATTCATCTYTTTCAACTTCTCTATAGGAAAAACATTTTCTCTGATATTTTCAGTCTCAACAACAATTTTCWATGGATTTCTTGATGATGCTTGCCATTCTTCAAACTTTTTCTTTAGGATGGACTTGTGTGAATCATCACTTTGAACAATTTCAGCTTCTTCCTTGTCTCTYTTGTACAACAGTTTTTCAGTTAGAGCTACTTGATTTTCCTTCATGAGTTTGAGAATCCCTTCATGTTCATCATCAGGGCAACAATGCTTTTGATATCTTTCATTTACTAGAAGTGGAGAAATTTCCATGTTTCATGCAATTCATGTATCTTTCTGTCTTGATCATTTAGCTTTATACATCCAATACTCTTGAATTCATTCAGATCATCGAGTATGAGGTGCAGCAAGTCTTCCATTGCATCAAATCTTGTATGGTTAAATTTATGCTTGAATCTACCTTCCTTTCTCTTGAACCTTTCTTCTTCTTCAAGTTCTTCTTGTTCTTTTCCTTGAGCACTTTCCATTTTCAGGAATCATTCTTCATTTTTTTCTTCTTCTTCAAGTAGCTAGATCATGCAGTCAATTTCTTCTAACCTCTTCATTTTTTTTTTTTTTCATTTTCTGGATTCATTTCATCAGCTACTTCCAAGTCATACCACACTCCTGGAAGTTTTCTCAGTCTCATCCTTTCCAGAGCTTCATCATTTTGGATTTTTAGATTCTTCTCTCCTTTTATCAGTGGTATATTCCAAGCTTTGGATAGCTCATTTAAGAAGCCTCCAAAAGGCATAGTGTTGTCCTTAGCTTCTTTGGCCAGATACATATGATTAAGCATGAGATAGGCAAAGTTTATGGGCCTTCTTTTCTCCATCATATACATCATGGACATGTGCATCAGGCCAACTGAAGTTTTGTAACATCATTTGGCAATAAAACTGTTCTTATAATATTATGAAAGACTCTATAATTGACAATGAGTAATTTGGTTTCTCTTTCCTTAGCCTASACAAAGCTCCTATCTTTAGCAAAATATCACTGAAATCCTTTTGATTAAACTCTGATAATGGGCACTCCTTGTTTAGTATATAGTATTTCATTCCATCGGTGGGGACATTCAAGATATAGCATTTACAATAAATGTAAACTTCATTATGGAATCTATGCATGTTAGGTAGAATTTATCACAAAATTATTTTGAGAATTCTTTGTAATATCCATTTATGTGTTATAGCAATATAGTTCTCGTTAGATCAACATTCCTTTTATCACTATATTACTTATTGATCGGATATACTTGCACAAGTAGATAAATCACCAACGATATATAGAATCATATTTACCCTATCCAAATCCAAAATCATTTCCCTATGCTTCACTCTACTAATCAAAGTCACATCTGTTTCTCATTTATAGTACAAATAAGATTGGCATAGAATTCATGAATCAAATCATAGTAAATGTCTTCATCAACATTCAAGAGACAATGCCATCCATATTCATTAAATATTATTTGTAAATTTGTAAAGGAATCAAGTACCTTGGCTGAAACAGTTCTACTTGGAATAACTTTTCTTGCTTTCTTGAGTTGAATTCTTGATACTTAAGGCCAGTTAGCATTAGTGGGGAATCTCGGTTACACGCTTTCGATTTCCTCTYAGTAACAGCCTTTGTCTTGCATGTTTTCGTAGCAGTTGTGGGTGCATTCCTTTTTCTTGCCATAGAGTCGATTTAAGCTCGGATTCTTTGTAATAGGTTGTAGAGATCTAGGGGTTTTGCTCTCAAACATATATAGTTGTTAGCTCAGACACAAGTAGATAATCACTAATTTTGATGATTTGATGGGTTCAGAAGTAGTAGAAGATGGTTCGAACTTAGAGAGTTGATAGGTTGAAGTGAAATATGACCATTGCTTTTAATACTTTTTAGAAAGTACAACTAGTTTGGATGGTCGATACAAATTGGTAGCATCCGAATTTTACTTCTGATGTAAAATATGATAGTTGCTTTGTACAATGGCATTCGGAGTCAAATATAGACCAAATGTGCGTCTGAATTGATCAAATCCTGACAAAGTTACTTATCAATAACATACACATATTAGTCAAGGAATTTAATGATTCCTAATGACCTTTTAAGCACATAATACCTTGCTTAGCCAAGGATTTAGTAAATATATCCGCAACTCAATCATTTGTACTAATATGTTTGATGCAAATATCATCTTTTTTCGAAAATCGTGTTTGATTTCTATATGCTTGGTACTAGAGCATGGCATAGGATTTTTGATCAAATTGATTGCACTGGTATTGTCACACAAAATAGGAACATCCATAAAGTCAAGGCCACAGTGAATCAAAATATATTTCATCCATATTCGTGCACAATAACATCCCATAGCAATATATTTGGCTTCCTCCGTAGATAGGCCAGAACTAATTTTTTCTTGCTATAACATGATACTAATGAGTATCCTAGAAAATGACAAGTATCATTAGTGCCTTTTTGTTCTACCTTGAAACCAACTTAATCTGCATCAAAATAATCAACAAACTCAAATATATCACATTTAGGATAGCATAATCCATAATAAGTACCAACAAGATATCTTAACATATGTCTAATGATACATAAATGAGATTCTTTACGGCATGACTGATATCTAGCGCATATACATATGACATACATAATATCCAGCCTATTGGCTGTCAAATAGAGTAAACTACGTACTAATCATACTCTATACATGGTCTCATCAACCTCTTAACCTTCTTCACATTTATGAAGCTTCAAGATTGTGCTCATAGGTCTGCCAATTTCTTTAGCATTCTCTATTCCAAATATTCTGATCAATTCTTTAGCATATTTAGCTTGATTCACAAAGGTTCCTAGAGGGGTTTCAAGAAAGAAATTAAACTCACCCATCATGCTTATTTCAAGCTCATCTTGCATAATCGACTGCCAAATGTTTTGTGCTTTTGCATCGATAACATCTTCTTGTAATGTTGTTTAGATGAACGRGCTTCTTGAATGATCCACTGTAGTTTTCTTTTCAAAAGGCCTTCTTGAACCTTCTTACTAACATTCCAAGGTCATCATCATCTATCTCCTCTTAACTGGAGGYATCTTGATCTTCTTAGTGGATTTAACCACTTTTAATGCATTTCCCTTTCTTCCTCTTTCTAAATCTTCTTGGTCACTGCTTTTTTCAACTTCAGCTGATGACTCAAGAGTGAACCAGTAAGTTTCTCATTAAGCAACGCCTTCAATCCTTAGCTTCTTCAATAGCTAGGGCTCTAGATTCCCAAGACTTTGGTAAAGCATCCAAGATCATTCTATTTTTCTCTCCATTTGAATATACCTTGTCATAGGATTTTGATCCATTCACAATGTTTGTGAACCTAATGAACATATCGGCAATATTCTTATTGGGCTTCATGTTGAACAACTCATAGTCCCTTACTAGCATAGCAAGTTTGGACTCCATCACTTGATCAGTTCCTTCATGAGTAAACTCAAGCATCCTCCATATATCATGTGCATTCTCACATCTACTTACCCTATTATACTTATTAGGGTCCAAAGAACAGTAAAGGATATTCATAGCTTAGAAGTTAAGAGTCRTCTTCTTCAAATCATCATTATTGAACTCATTTGCAACCTTTGGAAGTCTAACATCATTAAGAACTTGAAATGGCACAAATGACCCATTTATGACAATGTTCCATAAGTCATAGTTCACAAAAGATATATAGATATGCGTACAAGTTTTCCAAAAGTTGTAGTTGGTGCCTTTGAAAATTAGTGGCCTATTAGTAGAAAAGCTCTCTTGGTTGTTTAAGAAGAAGAAGCCATGAATATTTTCTTCTTAAGTCCATGCTTTGATACCAATTGAAATGTACCTAAGAAAGGGCATGAATTGGATTTTATAAACTTTTTCCAGTAAATACAAAACRTTCACCCTTTGAGTAAAAGTATGCTAATTTTATTTATGAGAAATAAAAGCAACAACCTACCAATATACCAGCAAGTAAATCAAAGAGAAAAGCAACCATAACAGACACAAGATTTATTCTGATTTGATTTTTCCTGAAATCTACATCCACTACCTATAGGCACATCCTTATGATTTACAAAGCCACTACACAAAAGTTACAAAGACTTTTACGCGAGTGGCTCACCTAACATATGATTTTTACACACAATAACATTTAACTTCTTCAAAGTTCACCTTTCAACAAAGGTTTTAARTCTTTGACAACCTTGGAATATTTTCTAAAAAGGAGATAAAATTTTGTTACACTTTTTCTTGAAATTAAGGATAAGAAAATAAAAATCTTGGGATTTGATTTCACAAATATTTGTTAAGAGATTCCTTAAAATTTTCTAGAATAATGAAAGTAAGCTTTCTCAAGATGTTTTCTTAAGGAGTCTCACTTTAAATCACAGAGTTGATGGTGTTTTGAAATGTTCCAACGTCCTTACATACTCCCTTTTGTAACTGTCATAAAAAGAACCATTTTTTTGTAAAAATAACCATTCAGTTTGGAAGTCCAAACTAGCATGGGAAGCATTTGATCAATGTCCACACATCCACTAGAGGGATATTGGACTCAGTCTTAGGATTATTCGGAGTTAAAAACAGTGTGTATGAACTCTCTTTGGACAATGCTTCAAGAGGCCTTTGGACATGTGATGTCAAACATGACGTCGTCTGAGGCCTCATTGGAAAGTATTCAGACTTGGCATTAATTAGCTTCGGATGGCCAAAGCAAACATAAGTCATGAGTCCAATTAAGTTTGGATGCGGTGCTTAAGACTTTCGGATAGCCAAGTGGAAGCTATTTTCCATTCAAAACTTCACTGAAGGACTTTGGACTTGCAAGTTTTGTACTGATGACGTTCAAAGTGGCAAAGTCATGAGCCCGAAATGTATGAACAGTTTCTATTAGTTTCTAAAGAAATTTCTAAAGTCCTAAATACTATTGTAAGTCAAACGACTATATTTTCCAATAAAAAAATCATTTAAAACCATTTGGAAAACGTTTTTGTGCAAGGATCAAAAAGCTATATCATGTAATTGAAATCTAAATCTATGTACAATCATATATAAGCAAAATAACGTATGTACTTAGGAAAAAAACTATAGATATTACTAAATCTCTAATTGAGTAGTTGAACAACTTCAATTTGAGTCCATAGAGATCTTGAAGTCACATTCATAGATAATGTGAGTACAAGTCATTATCAAAATCTATAGTATAACTATAGAATTATCATTATGACTTTACATTTATGAACCTTTCAAATGTGGAGAGCAATCTTGCAAGGGTTCAATTGGTTTTCACATCATTGGTTTGTTGCGACACTACAAGAATTAGTTAATGAAATTTTTGGACCAGGAAATGAGAATTCTAACCTTAAACGGTGAGTTGGACTTTTAAAAGACTAAATCATAATACCGAGGATAATCCTCACTAAAATTCTTAAATTAGCATATTTTTTCTACTTTAGATTGATATGCAAGTATTTTAATACTTGACTTCATTGTGGAACAAATGTTCTTTTCTGTTGTTGAATCAGAAATTATAATGATAATTTTTGAAGATTTTTTTCATCTATTCATGGTGTATAAATCTTTTATTAATGAATTTATTTTATCTTTCATTCTATGTGATTAAATCTCATTTCTCTTTCCTTTATAATACCAATCCAAGCCATTTCAAGAATGAAATGTGATCAATTAGTCAATCAATAAAACTACTTGTTACACAATTTTCAAAAGTACCCTTCGAGATTTTAGATTCATAACTCATGTCTTGCTTTCACTCACTGCTCGAAATATATTAATCAACTCAATTTTTGTTTACRCGGGTGCATGCGTACATAGACTTACAAGGCTTAGATGATTTCCCATAAAAAGAAAGATTGTCTTACATTGTGTATATCCATATATATACGTAAATCTTCCTTGGCAAACGCAGCTAATAAGTAAAAAATAAATTAAATATTCCTGAAATACTGAAATAGGTATAAAGTCATTAGTATTGCATAATTATTATTATTATTTTTTTTTTTAAAGAGTAGCTGTTAGCATGAATAAGGAAAGCCTTGTCATAGCCATTTTTGTTCGTTCAATCTACTTTGTGGATAGGCGAATATGTAGAGTTGGACATAAGTAAAAAATTGAAACATTTAGATGACAGATGTAGAGGAATTAGGGCTTTTAGCTGTGTAAATACCTTTATTGTAGATGAGATGTTCTCATATTCATAGTCTGTTGTACATTCTAAAAGATTGTAGTTACCCATTAYTATATTATTGGAGTTTTAAGGTATAAATATAAATTTAGTCTTTTATATTAATTGATGTCCATTTCTTGAGCATTCTTTATATATAGTTCTATTGTGAGTTAGGCTGAAAATATTTGATAAATCAAACATTTGTAGTATTTAGCTATGATAAAATTCAATATCTCATTTCTACTCGATACTGATTTCTAGATRTAAATTCTGACCATCTCTTTTGTCGCAGCTTTCGGGTATGGTATGAGCTTATAGTTCCAACAACAGCTGAAATAGCTGCGAATTCTATAACATACAATTTAAAGAGACRATTCGTTCAAAGCCCAGATACGTGCCTGCTACGCTTCCTTCTTTGCTAACTTGCTAATGTTACCGAAGTCTGACTCCTACTGTCCTAAGCAGGAAAGGGAACTAAACTTCGCTCTATTGGCCGGCGAAGAGATTGAGTTAGTCTTCTTTCCAGTTCCTCACCTAAAGGCCCACCGGTGGTGAAATTGAAGAAGAAAGAAGCTTTATCTACCATTCCTGGTATCAAATATTTGTAGTATTTAGCTATGATAAAATTCAATATCTCATTTCTACTCGATACTGATTTCTAGATGTAAATTCTGCTACTTTATGCAATAGCCATAGCAAGGAAACATATGTAGTATCCATGCATGAACACTAAAAATATAATAGAATGCTTTCCATTCTCTAAATTTCTATCCCTTACATCTTCAAATTTTTTGATAATCATCGTGGGTTCCTTCTTCACATTAAATTCCGAAACCTCACCATCTTCTCTCAGCCTGTGTTCAGAGGCGGACAAATTTGTGGGCTTTCGGTCATATGGTGAGGATACCCCAGGACAAATATTTTTTTCCCCTTAAATTCAAAAGTAAATTATAAATCTTTAATTGCAACAGGATATTCTCTCTAAATCTAAACATTTCTCTCAAGTCTCTCTCGCTCTCATTCTTTAATGAAGGAAAAAGTAAAGTCTCGTTCATTCTCCATGACAATCACCACTGCACCACTGACAGTCCTGTGCAGCATCACCTTAGCCCTGTCCAGTTGCCATTTTATTAGTTCTGGACTTCTCACCTCCGCTAACCTTCGTCACCGCATCGCCGCTCTGGTTGTCCCCGTCATTGCTTAAAAGATCTRATGTTCATTTTTCCTATATATTTTAGATCTCAGGTCGGTTTTATATCTGTCACTGCATAATTTTTTTTTTTTTTTTATAATATAGATTATGCCCCACTAGCTTCCAATGTTTGTGTCCATCATTGCCTATGTGCAATGGTGCATAATAGAGGCATGAGATTATATCTTGAATTTTTTTTTCTGCCTTCTTTTATGATTTCCAATTCTAAATGTTTTTATTTGTTTCTCAATTTTGGTATACTTTTGAATAATTGTAATGTTTTCATTTRTTCTATTAAATTAATTCTGATTTTTTCTCGCAAYGACTTTGACATCAAAGGTGCCGTTCGAGAATTTTAAATCAACTATATTCATAACTAATCTCTTCATTCCCTCCACTACTCAAAATATTATTAACCAACTCAACTTCTGTGTATGGACGTATGTACACCACGCATTGTTACTATTGAGTTTAAAAAAGATTTAATGTATGAATGATTTATTTAAATGATTTTGAAGGCTTAGGGACTTCTCTCTCTCTCTCTCTCTCTCTCTCTCTCTATATATATATATATATATATATATATAACAGGTACGAGAATAGATTGCAAGCCACAAGTTATGAAATCATTGGTATTGCATAAAAATAATATCCATAGCAATATCAACTTATGGTTATACTTGATGAACAAACTTAGGATTTTATTAGATAGAAAACTTTAGATTAGTCCGTAAAATRTACAACTTAAATGGTACATTTCCTCTTTCATGGTAACATTTGAAACTTATGGCCTTCTAGTTCAAATTTACCATTTGGGTTCTGGTTTTTTATCATAAATAAAATTCATCAAATAATAACATAATTATATTGTGTTATTTGGTTTAAAAAAATCTAAATTTTCATAAATATTACATTTTAATCTTCGGAAAAAATTTTATAAGAACAATTTAATATATGTCCTTCTATAATATGTGCTCTAACTTCACCTGTTATGCCAGTCACCTATTGGTGCGTTGGACATGCCCCATGTCTAAGGGACATTCGGGACATTTGGGATTTGGACTATTGATCACTGAACTTTTCATTTTCGATGGAAAAGTCCACTATATGATTTTGTGATTTGAGAAATTTCTTCGTCCAACAACTTTGCTTTTTAGATTAATCTTTAGTACTTTGATTGGGCTAGAGTTCTTTAAGTACGATTTCCTACTACAATGTCTGCTAGACAGTCTTTAACACTAATGAGAGCATGATGTATAAGTATTTGTAGTTAAGATATATTTTAGAAGTTAAGATATATATACATGATGMGTTGCTTGACATAGTAGATTGTACATGAAGACTATAAACACTTTGATTGCTATGTTTTGTTGGGTTACTAAATTTGACCCAAATCCTCACTGCAAACACTTCAATGGTAACACTAAAAAATTTGTTTTATTAGTCATTACTGTAATAGCATAGGATTTTGGATTTATTTCATATTAACAAAATGTGTTAGTGCATTCACCATGGTTCTCATTATTCCCATATGCATGCCTTAATATATTTTGTGAATTTATCTTGGGTATATGCTTAATAGAATATATCTAAATATATTTTGTAAATATACTATTAATCTATTCGGAGTAGCTTGAAATAGATAGATTAGACTGCAATTACTTATACATTGAGTAGTTCTATCTTTATGCAACTTATCTAAATCTAAAAATTCTATCATATATTATTCGCTGTTGCATGAAGGCAAGAGAATGAAAATAGAGTGCAGAGATGTGAGACTAGTTTTTATCGACTGTTGTTTTCTTCGTGGAGAAATATTGAGTAAACCTTACCCGATATCGATTCCTGCTTTGCCTGATTTATACCTTGTTGTTAATTCAACCTTTGATTGAAGATTCAACCTCTCTTGAGCCGACTTAGGGGGCTTGTTGAAAGAATTTCCAGCATCCACCACTAACGTCAACAACATTCACAAAATCATACAACTCCTACAAGATTTAACTAGAAGGGAGTTTCTTWTTTAATGCTATATGTACAAGACCTTTGTACTGCATTGATATAGTGAATTACTTTTGATGCCTAAACACGGTGCCGTGAATGTAAGTATTCTTGCCAAACCATATTAATTCCTCCTCTTGTTTTGATATTGCTTTCTTAATTGCTTATTGTTAATCAATAAATTACGACTATTGAACAAGCTTGTTAATTGAAGTAGAAACAAACATTTGCAAGTGCTATCAAAGAGGGTTGTCTATTCACTAGAATTATATCCAAATTTCTGTTGATTGATTGGCTTCTAAGTATATATTGCTTAATTTCTTAATTGGATTGCCTTGAATATATCATGCTTTCTATCTGACGTGATTATGTTTACAATAATTTTGATTGTGCCCACACTTGTACTCCATTTGCTACAATGGATGAATTTTGCGAATGTTGTTCCACCCATAAACCCCCTTATTAGATGGAGTTAACTATTCAATGTGGAAAGCTAGAATGAGAACTTTCTTAAAGGCTTTAGATGAATGAGTTTGGGTTCCTATAGTTATAGTGTATAGTCATTCGTTAGTAACTAAGGATTGTAGTATCATCCCTAAACTGGTGCCTAAATAGACTAGTTATAAACTCGATAAACAAAATTGGAATTCGAAAGCACTACATGCTATATTTAATGTTGTCACCTTAAAACAAATGCAGGTAATAACAAACTATCATATTGCAAAGAAAGCTTGGGATAAGCTAGAGACAAAGAATGAGGGAACTGACCAATCAAAAAGTTAAGATTAAGGAGTCTTACAACTGAATTTGAAAATATGACTATGACTGAGGATGAATATATTGTAGATTTTAGTTCAAGATTGTGTGATTTATCAAATATATGTTATGCTCTTGGTAAATTCTATTCTAACTCTAAGCTTGTCAGGGAAGTCTTATGCTCGCTTTCAATGAGAGTCAAAGGCAAAGTCCYATCATGGTAGATTGTAGAGACATTGACAAGATCGACCTAGATGAAGTAATTGCTTCGCTATAGACATATTAGCATAATCTAAACAGGTGGAACAAAGAAAATATGTTATGGCAAAAGGAGTTGAACTGACTCATACTTACRATGTTGATACTTCCAATTTTGTCAACTTGGAAAACCTAGATGAGGACACTATTGCCTTGCTCACCTAAGAACTATGACAAATATCTATAGAGGAACATTTTGAAAAATGCTTTGCCTAACATGGGCAGAAATGCAGCCCTACACGGAAGTCAAAAGCCATCTCTGTTATTTCCTTCAAAACAGCAAGAAGAAGGGTACAAAAGCATTCAATGCCATGAACGTGAAGGATATGGGCGTATGCAAACAGAATGTTCTAACACTCTTAAAAAGAAAGGGCATGCCCTGACAACTTCAGGGAGTGATATTGATGAAGAACCATAAGAAAGCAATGAAATTAAGCTTGAACACAATTTTCTAGTCTTTCTGGGGACAAAGGATAAAGAAGGGAAAAAAAAAAAAAAAAGAACCTAGCATGAAAGTTGAGAAGGAAAAATCTGATATAGATATARAGGACCTTCAAATTGCTTATCAAGACATGTATACTAAATGGCTAAATGCTATAAAGCAAATCAAAGCCATAGAAATGGAAATCCTTCAACTTGTGAAAGATAATCGAGGGTTAACATAGCAAACTAGAGCTTTGGAAGAAGAGTTCAATGCTACGAAAATGAAATTAGCATGGTTGTTGAAGGAACTGGAAGGTGTAAAAAGCATCTTAAACAAGTTTCAGATGAACAGAAAACTTGACCGAGCTTTACACATTGGAAAACCAATTGGTAAAAAATCTGGAATTGGTTTTCAGAATGTGTGCACAACAAAATTGAATGCGGTCACAATGATAGAAGGTAAAAATTTCCAGCCAAGAAGGAAGCTTATAAGTACCAAAGTTTTATTCCTACATGTCATTTTCTGTGGTAGAAAGGGATATATTCGACCTGAATATTATAAGTTGTGTTTTTATGAGCATAGGATGATTAATGAATCATGATGCCCCTCCATCTAGTAGGAAACAATTGGTTAATTTGTCATGATGAAAACATAAAAGCACTTTCCAATCAAACTTTTTTGGATTTAAGGAAATCTACTGGAGTTCATTTACCTAATTAGTCACAATAATYGATCATACTTACCAATGTATGTTGAAGGTGCATAAATATTTTTCTACAAAAATATTATGTCCAGTGTCTGCACAATCATTCTGAATATTGGAATGTTACATCTAGAATTTTAGTTGTTGCTCATAGGTTTCATAGTTTTCAATAGAGACTTTATAGTCATTGCAAATATTTAAAGCTTGATATCATTCTATGAATCACATATTTGATTCATGAGTGTTAAAATTATTTCATGAGTTTCATATTGAATGGCTACCATGTGTCGATGAGTGAAAGTCACCTTAAGTAAGCAACTGTGGTATAGTGACCCTTATCCTATGATTGCTCTACCGTGCAAAATCCTTCCTCAATATGTGAGTGAAAATCATGGTTTTATTTCAATTGAAGCTTCTATGTCGCTTAATTATGTTCAGATGCTCAAAAGAATTTTGGAAAGGGAATTTGATAGTTGGTAAGCTATTTTTGTGATTGAGTAGTTTTGTTTGAGAGAAATGATTATGTTCATAGCACAGGGGCTCGAAATTTTTGAGGGCGCAACTTCACAAACTCTTGCGTAGAGATGTAATAGTAGCTTTAATCTTTTAATATGACCATTTGTGTCTTTCTAAGATAATCTGCAACTTGCATTGACGATCTTTAATGCTTGACTCTTCGAAAAGGTATTGGTTTGAAACATAAAATACTTGAAACATACTTTTTTTCCTCTTCTTTTCTTATTGATTTTGTGTGCTTCATCTTGTTTTACCTTGTCAATGTCTGAGGAGGAAGAATGCATGTCTAACTAAATATATTACTAGGATGGTGGATATCATACTTGTGATTACTTCTGATTTCTGATATTGAGTTTGGGAACTGAGTATATTACTGCAACTTAGGAGGTTGTCATGTCTTGGGAAATGTGTTATGCAACAAACTTGGGAGTTTGTCTTGTCTTAGGAAATATATTATTCATGTTGCAGGATGTTTTAGTTGTTTAAATTGTGGATGCTCAGCTATATGTTATGTTAATGTTTTCATTACAACCAAATGACTTAGTTCTGTGATGGAATTGACATTGATATATTCATGGACTATATGAATTTTTAACAGATATGCATAAGGGTGCTTTGTCCATATACAAGCATAAAAACAGTTAATTAAAGAGTGTTTTGTAATCATGATGTTCCTATCCATGATCACGTAAAGATTATTTTGATCACAGAAAGCTTGTTTTGGAATGAACCTGATCATACTTCATGACTATTGTTGTTGGTGATTCATTTAATATTTGAATGAAGGGGTTGATTAATCATCTCTGTTGAGGATACTTGCACATATATATCTTGATTGCGGTTAATATTTGATTTATGATAAGTATTCATGGCTATCATCAATACATGTAAATGCATTTGCTTTGACTTGGCCAATTAATAGAGCAAGATATAATTTTGATGCATGAATAATGTTGGAGAAAAATCATATTGAATGTTGGGTTGACTTGTGAGAATTGAAAGATGGTGATCTACTCTACTGGACATAAAATGTTCTTCCAAAGAATAAAAACCTTGTTTAGAAGAACCGTGCATAAAGTGCTACACTATACAAAGTTATGAATATAAATTGTTCAATGTATATTATGATGAACCAATTTAAAAGGGTTTCACATATTTTTATCTTATTTTTTGTTTATTAATGCTCAAGACTTGATATTRTATATATAGTGGATGCTCTCCTACTGGAAGACCACTTATTTAATGCATACAATATTCAACTCTTTACATTAAATTATCAAGGATGAAAATAAAATTTGACAGTTATTTTTAGTTTTAATTCAAGTTCAAGATACTTGGTTTGGACATCAATTCATAGATTTGAAACTCCTACAAACTATTTGTTTGTCTCCTTCAAGCACAGAGCCCTATGGCGGTAAATACCATTTGAGAACAACGGTGTAGTAGTCATTGTGCTGAAGCCATAAAGTTTTTTGAACATCTTCTACAAAGTTGCTTATTTGTATTTTTCATTCTAACGAGTGAATATTTCTATCATTTTTATCACATTTTTAGCTATTTTTCTCCAAAGTTCATTTTTAATTTCTTATTATTCATAACTTACTCGAACATATATGTAATATCTTTTATGTTACATTAGTAGTATGATTTTGACCAAAATTATAAATATTGAAGCTGATGTCTATTTTAGTTATGTTGTAAATTGCATTATGAAAAAAGAGAAAAAGGTCAATGTTCGAAGGTAATGCTACAATCATTGTTTTGCTGCAACATCAAGAACAAGAGAAGCAGCTTGAGCAACTTGTAGAAAGTGGCAGCGTAAATATGATAGCTTGAGCGGTGATTGAAAGCTAAAAGGAAGAAGAGTTACAAAAAGGAGCTTRTCGAAACTTGAAGTGAAAAAAAGGAAGAAAAAGAACTAATAAAATAATCACAAGTTACCTACAAATGGAAAGTGGCGCCATGTGGAATGCCSTCATTGGACAACTCCAACTATTTTGTCCCTGGCAGCCACATGGAAGAATCTCAATGGACCAAGACCCCATTTGAATGCCATGTGTTCAGCCCTCATTGGAATGCATCTAGGAGCGGGATCTAGGAACTTTATTTAGGAGTCCATCGGGTAGCAGATATCGTTGAGCTTGAAAGCATACAAAAATAGTTTCTATTTCCAAATCTTTGGTAGAACTGAAAGCAAGAAAGGAAGTTGTTCCTATGCTCAAAAGAAGATATTGAGAAGCCCTTCAATGGTTTGTGACAGAGCTGATTGATTGAAGAAGGAGTTGAAGGAGAAGATCGAAGCTAGAATATGAGGCAGTTGCTGCAGYATTGAAAACTACGAAAGAGAACACCTGGTCATTGGAGTTTTCTTTAACCTTACTTTACTAGATTCAAATTCTATTGTCGTTTACTRAACAAATATTTTATCATTGCAATAATATAACATGTTGTGCAATCTTTGATCTTTACACTATAAGCATAAGCTAGTTATATTTAGGATTTATGGTGAAGTTAAGTATTGATGATGTTCTAATTAAATTTATGCATGTTTAAGTGTATTTACAATTTACTCAAGGATTCTAAGCTATGCATTAAACCATCTTCTTATCTAGAAAACAAGAATAGTTAGATGGGTTGTCGACTCTAGTGGAAAGCCTTGGTTAGGGTGAGTGGTTTGTATGAATGTCATGACATTCTGAATATAACTTCTTGTGCATGTAGAGGTTTTTGCTCTTAATTTGGGTTCTTGCTGTGAGTATATTGCGTAAAATTCAGTACCGCTCTTGAATCTAGAGCTTTAGTTTTCTCCGATAAGGCAAAATTCATTGCCTGGACAATTAGGGAGAACATCAAGTGATCCGAGTTACGTATGCACTAGTGAGTAATGTTGTAGCATATTCGTACTCTACATTTATGCTCAAAGTGCCTTTCTGAGTTCTTAGGCTTTTGGTGAAAGCGATTCCTTCTAAGGGATCAAAGTTAAGACTTGAACAAAACTGGTATGACTAAGCATAACATTGTTTGGGGTTGATAAAATAGACTTATGTGTACCATACGGTGATGTAGTGTAGGTCTCCAATTTTTACGATTATAGAGCAATCTAAGGACTTAGTTGCTCAAAGAAAAGGAGGACTAATGTCCGAGATGGTAGCAGCTAGGACCAAAATGTTGGGAAAGTTGAGGCTTTAACTATTTGGATGAACATACTCCTGCTATAGCATTCCTTTCAAGATTCTTACAACATAGGTATGTCTATAGACATGTGTGCTCACCATATTAGTACTGTACTATGAATATCCTTTGAACATCAAAACCATATCCTTTGTACATCATACTTAAAAGATCTATATATTCCTAGCTAAATTCCATCATATAATGATGATCCTTCTTGCTTACTTATTTTTGCCTATCATTATCTTATCACTTGCAATTAATTTTATTTACTTGTATTCAGTAGTTAGACTTATATCACCAATTATTGAATCATATTTAGTAATATTCATACTAAAGGTACAACACTCAATCCTCATGTGAWTGACATCCCCTTATCACTAGATTACTTGTTAGACTATGTATATTTGCATGAGCATAGTGAATTCATTTATATTAATGTAACAAGATCCAAATCACACCAACAACAAGTCTTTAGCACTGTTGTCGGGGATTGATTTTGCAATAGTATAGTTTGAAAGTTACCTATTTAAYCTACATATCTTTGGATCTTTAACATTCTAAGTATTTTTTGTTGCAGCAGGTATGCACCATGTTGCATCCGACACAAAGGGAAGCATGATTCCGAAGTTGTTCCACTTGAACTTGAAATTGAGAAGACATTAAGAAGACTAAAGAGTTAGTACATATTTTTTGCAGAAAAGGAAACCATGGTCGAGCAAGCTGGAAACAACAACAGCAATGCCAGATGACAGAAATCAAGCCATTAGAGACTATGGCATACCAATGCTACATTATTTGAATCCAGGTATTGTTAGACCAGATATAYGGGTTACTCAATTTGAGCTAAAGCCTAATGTTCCAGATGTTGTAAATGGTAGGCTAATTTAGTGGGTGGTTGCCAAAAGAGGATCCCCATTTACATGTTAGACTCTTAATGGAGATAGGTGATTCATTTTAATTACAAGAGTCCCTAAGGAAGCATCATGCATGAAGCTATTTCCATAACCTTTAAGGGACTGAGCACGAGATTGGTTATACACTTTACCTCCTAATTCTATTATTTTATGGAATGATCTTGCTGAAGATTTTTTAATGAAATATTTCCCTCCTATGAATACTGCTAAGTTGACAAATGACATCACAACTTTTCAACAACTTAGAGATGAGACATTATATGAAGCATGGAATCAATTTAAGGACTTATTGAGAAAATGCCTTCAACCATGACATTCAAAGTTGGGTACAAATGGAGACCTATTACAATAGTTTGAATGCTTAGCTACGATCGATGCTTTAGCAAACGGAGCCTTGTTAGCCAAGAAGTATGACGAAGCATATGACATTTTTTAAAGGATAGCCAATAACAACTATCAATTGTCATCCAATAGACTTGCCTCAACAAAAAGAGTAGCAGGTGTTCACAATGTAGACAGCGTTATAGTATTAATAGCTGAGGTAGCTTTATTGACTAACATGGTAAAAAATAGGTAGGCACCTATGCTACAACAAAGTGGAATATCATGTGTATATTGTGGAGAAGGTCATACCTTTGATAAATGCACCTCCAATCCATATTCGGTGTGTTATATGGGAAACTTTGGTAAGTAAAACAATTATTATTCTAACACATATAATCTCAGATGAAGGCAGCATCCAAACTTCTCATTAAGCAACCAGGAGGAACATCATCAATGCCATAGCAGCAAGCCAGCATATCCACCAAGTTTTCAACAATAGCAGTAGCAAAGATCATAAGTTCATGAACAATCAAGCAATTTAGAGACTCCATTGAAGGAATAGATGGCAAAAAATGATGTTGTAGACCAAAACTAAGCAATATCATTGAGGGGTCTAGAAACATAATTTGGACAACTCGTTGTAGCATTAAGCTCCAGATCATTAGGTACTTTGTTCAATGAAATGAAAATTCCAAGAAGAGAAGACAAGGAGTAGTGTAAGCCATCATCTTTAGAAGTCAAAAGCAATTGGAAGGACCAGTAATGAAGGGCAATGAGCAAACAGAACCAACTCCAGTTCAGACTAACGATGAAGAAAGGAGGAAGGATAAATAACAGGCAAAATAACATGATGCTATAGCTAAGCCACAGCACCCCAAGTAGAAGGAAGAGAGACTACCTCCACCCTTTTTGTAAATGCTTCAAAAGAAACATCRAGATCAAAAATTTAGTAAGTTCTTGAATATTCTTATATAATTATATATTAGCATCCCTTTCATTAAATTTTTGCAACAAGTGCCAAATTATGTCAAGTATATGAAGGATATTTTGTCCAAGAGGAAAAGATTAAGGGAATTTAAAATTGTTACTTTGACAAAAGGGCATACAGCAATCTTGGAAAACAAATTTCCTAAGAAGTTAAAAGATCCATGCAGCTTTGTCATTCCATGTTCAATTGAAGATGTAGTAGGTTACTATGCGACCTCTGAGCTAGTATCAACCTCATGCATATGTCTGTGTTCCAACAATTTTGGATTGGGAAGGCAAGGCCAACAACCGTGACATTTTGTCTGCCAGACAAAACATTTTCCTACTCGAAGGAAAAATTGAAGACGTATTGGTTAGGTGGACAAATTCATATTCCTCGATGAGGAATGTAACAAATGTTTTTAATAACCAAGTACTTTGATTTTTAAGTTCCTAGATAATATGTCATTGTTATGACAAATTCATGAGTTGTAAGTCATTATCAGCAAAATGAAAGTCATGAGACTAAACTTCCTGATACATCCAAGTTGCAAAAATATTTGCAAAATTTCCATCTTCTTGGAGAGGATATAGAAAGAAGTTACTTCCAATTCCTCATACAATATTTTCAAAGAGACTCAAAAATATCTTCGCATGGATGAAGATTATAGGTACCAAATGGGAATGAACATTCTCATTAGGACACTTCCAAATTCATGTCAGGGATCAAACCAACAAATCAAACAAGGATTTCTATAAGAGGAGACTCTTAAGTTCCAAATAAAGATAACCGGAATAAGAAGTAATTTGAATCTTCTTGTTACATGTGTAGTAAACATATCCATTATGCTTAGGATTGCAGAAATCCAAAACAGCCAAAATATGAAAACAATGTGAACTCTATTGACTCTAAAATACTATTGTAACAGTAAGTATTATCAATACAAGYAAGGGAATGGTTCAAGGATGGTGGTACAACACTTGTATTACCATATATGTTTGCTACGACAGGTCTTTTTCCAAAACTTATCTAGAGGCGGATGATGAACACATTCAAATGGGAAATAATGTTCAATCAAAGGTTGTTGGAAAAGCAAGCATCGACTTACACTTCAAATCCAACAAGAGATCACTTTAACAAATGGTTTCCATGTACCAAATATGAATAGGAATCTTGTAAGTGGGAATTTGTTAGGAAAATCGAAAATCAAGTCAGTGCATGAATCATACAACTTTGTGCTATTTCATAATGGTGTATTAGTTGGTAAAGGCTATTCTACGAATGAAATGGTCAAACTTTGTAGCATTGACAATTATATTAATAAGTCTAGCAATTTAAATGATTCTATTGATTTTATTTCATTATGACATGATAGATAATGGCGTATTGGTTATACTTATAAAGAGTGATGAAAATTGCAATGATATTATGTGAAGACATAAAACGTAATAAATGTAAATTATGTGTCAAGTCTAAATGGAGTAAAAAACATCTTCAGAGTCAYGAAAGGACTACAAACTTATTATGCTTAGTACATTCTCATATTTGCAAGTTAAATGGAATTTTAACTATATGAGTTAATAAATACTTCATAACATTTATAGATGACCATTCTATGTTTTGTTGTATCTACTTGTTAAAGATAAGGACAAGCCGTTTAATATTTTTGAGATATACAAAATCGAAGTAGAAACCCAATTAATTGGAAAGATTAAAATTCTTAGAGGTGATAGAGGAGGAGAATACTTTTTTACACAATTTAATCTTTATTATGAACAAYATAGCATAATGCATCATTGTAGTACACCTAGAACAGCTAAAAGAAATGGTTTGACTAAGGGGAAAAAAAAAAAAAAAAAAGGACACTAGTTGAAATGATAAATACTATGCCATTAAGTGCTAAGTTGCCTTTTAATTAAGAGGTGAAACTTTTTTTGGTGCATGTCATATAACTAATAGAATTCCTTCAAAAAGACTAAAATATCTCTTCGTAAGAATTATGCAAAGGAGAAAATCAAATATTGGTTATTTCATAGCTTGGGTTTTCTTGCTCATTGCATGAGCACAAAATCAAAAGGAACTAAATTAGGTCACATGAGGATCAAATGTGCTTTCGTAGGATATGCTCAAAATTGTTAAGTAAATCAATTATCAAACTTGGTAAATAGTGTTATTATTGAATAACATGATRTAGAGGTCTTCAATAATTTATTAGCTTCGAAGAAAAGTTCTCAAAGGAAAACGYAAAAGAAGATTCCTAATTTTACTAGATTGCAAATAGAAACAGCTTACGAGAATGTTGATATAAGTCAATTACATACAAGTAAATRAGCTCCAAAGAATAAGACTTTAGGATCAGATGAAATTAATTATCAACTTATGTCTTTCAACTTAGTTGAAGGCAACGAAAAGAATGTTACTAGTACACCTCATATTCTTCAAGTGAAAACTGATCCTAAAACTCATCAAGAAGCAATGCAATCTAGAGATAATGCTTTTTTCAAAAATATGCAATAAATGATTAAATGGATTCAATGAATTTCGAACATAATAGGGGATTTATAAGGTTTACATGGAACAATGGAAGGTTTCATTCTACTTGGGAATGAAAATAAGGTTTGCAAATTAATAAATTCATTATACGGTTTAAAACAACCACCAAAAAATGGCACGAGAAAGTTGACTTAGCTATCATAACCTTTGGATTTAAGCATAACAATGCTGATAAATGCTTATATTCAAAAGTTGGTGATACTTATGTTGTGCTGATTTGTCTATACATCGATGACATATTGGAAATACATGGTATAAGTGGACACCATATCAGGTTTCAAAGCAACCAAGACTAGTGGGGTTATGCATTAAATCAATCACAGTATATTGAGAACGAACGTGATTAAGAAGTTCAATCATTTAATTATTAAAGAAGTAAATACTCCATTGTATCCTAGTTAAAACTTTTTAAGAATAATGGAAGAACAATAGCAAAACTTGATCATACGAGTCTTATCAGGAGTCTTATGTATGTATTTGGTCCAATTTCAAGACCCGACAAAGCCTTTTAGTAAACTTAGTATATTTACTAGCAATCCTAATAAAGAACATTGGATGGCTCTAGGAAGAGTTATCTGTTACTTAAAGAAAATCAAGGATCTATGACTCCAAGAAGTAAATCCACCAGATGATGGTATTYACACTTGGTGGGAGCTCAATTTCCTTCAAATCTAAGAAATAAACATGTATTACTCATTCACCTATATAATATGAATTTGTGGCATTGGTAGAGGCCAAGAAGAGAAGGTGAATGGTTTAAGGAATTAAAGTATGATCTCATTAGGAAAGAAGAATAATTCTTTTATGTCTATCTTATCTAATAGTCAAGCTACTTTATCAAATGCAGACAATTAATAAATAACAGTACATTTAGACACATGAGTCTAAGGCCCTATTTGATAACCAATACATTGAAAATTAGATTAGCAAATCCAGTATTCAAATTCAAGCATTACAAAGTAAATCTTCGATGTTTAGAAATTACATTACTTTTAAGCCTTCAAACCTCTATATTAAAACTTCAGATTTCATACTTCAGAAAATGTACCCAAGAGGAGCTAATTAGGTTTTAAAAATACTTTACAGCAAATACTAAAATTTCACYATTGAGTAAAAATATCAAACACTTGTTAGGGGCAATAAATGATAAGTGTATTTATGAGAAATGAAAGCAACAATCAACTAAGATAATAATAAGTAAAACAAAGATAAAGGCATAAAGAAAAGACACAAGATTTATATTGGTTTGATTTTCCTTGAAATCTATATTCACTACCTAGGTTCACACCCTTAGGATTTGTAAATACACTAACAAAAGTCACAAAAATATTTTACACAATGCACCGAAGGTTCAGCAACAAATGGATTTTATACGCAATAACTTTTTAATTTTCTCAAGGTTCACCTTTCATCAAAAATTTCAAGTCCTAAAAAATATTAGAATATATTTCTAAAAGTAGAAATAGTTTTGTTACACTTTTTCACTCTTCGAAGTGAGGATAAGAAAGTGAGATCTTAAGATTTGATTTCACAAAGATAAACCAAGAGATTCCTTGCACTATTTGGAATATAATAATCAAAGTAAGCTTCTCAATATTTGTGTCTAGTGTGTCTTTTTTAATATAAAAATTGGTGTTTAAGAAAGAGCCCAAATTCCTATTTATACCCCTCCTAGTAAGGGGGAAAAAGGAACCATTTTTTCCAAAAATGTGTCTAGTTCAGACGGCCGAATTAGAATAGAGGTGCATCCGAAACAACGTTCAAGCCCTTACAGAAGGAATATTAGCCTCAGTTTTAGGACTATTTAGATATCCAAATAAAGCATCCAATCTGTCTTTAGGATGTGTCATGAGGATGCAAACTTATAAAAGCTATGTCTTGTCTGAACCTTCGATGAAAGGCTCAAACTTATACTTTCTTTACTTAAGATCCAAAAGAGCATGATTATGAGTCTAAAGTGTATGGACACTTTGGATTCATTTCTAATGAAACTTCTAAAGTCCTTAATACTATTACTATTGTCARTTGAACATCTCTATGTTATCCTATAAGGAATGCATTTAAAAATATTTTGTGCAAGGATAAAAAATCCTTTTCAAGGAAATAAAATCTAAATTTAAGTACAAATATAGATAAACAAGATTGCCTATTTACTTAGAGAAAAAATCAATAGAATCAATGAGATCTCTTCTCAAGTTAAACAACTTCAATTGGAGCTATAGAGATCTTGAAGTCCATTAGGCTTGAATTGTGTTCCTAGAAACATTCATACACAATGTGAGTACAAGTCATAATCATTATACTTCAATTTTATCAAAGGGGCCTAAGATAAAATTGTGACGCAACTAGTTGAAAATGTAATAGTTTAACTTATTTTAGTAAAGKCAAATGAAAATTTGGCTAAGCCACTTAGCTAGAAAAATAAAKAAATTATTTTTTATTTTTTCAACAAAATGAATAAGCAAAAATTGGTTTAAAAACCATCACGAGGTTGATTTTCTGAAAGTGATATTTTTTTYCAACTCTTCTGAGGGGAAAGCAATTATGAAAAACAATTGAGAACAACTTTTGGCTTAAAAAACACTAAAAGCAACTGCATATAATTAGAAGAGAACGGGCTTTGCATGTGACTACTACTGTATTATTTTAGGATAATTTTCACTAGATTTCTAGAATTAGCCTATTTCTTTTGCTTTGGGATTGATATGCAAGTATTCTATTAATTGACATTATTGTGGTACAAGTATTCCTTTCTGTTGCTGAATCAAAAATTATGTTGTAAATTTTTATGATTTTTTTCCATCTATTCACGTATATGAATATTTTATTAATGATTTTATTTTATACTTGTGACGACCCGTCTCTGCTAGGTTCCACTGGGGTTATTCRAATGTCACTATACATAACAACTCAATAAATAATATGCAACTGCATGTTGAAGAMATAAAATACACAAACATGGGTTACAACCTAGGTCAAAGTTGAAACTAGTACCCAAGCAAGAAACAAAAGCTAAGAGCCAAACTTATTTAAATCATAGACTCTCAATTTTTTTTTTTTTTTATCCTTCCTTGCTGCTTATAAACTTAGTCACCTATCACTAAATCGTGAGTAAAGAAACTAATGAGCAAGACTCAGTAAGTTTTAAGTTTGAGGTGTGTAAGTAAATTCTAAATCAAGTTGTGGTAAACATAAACCATAAATTCAATATTTGCAATACAAGAATAAGCTATAAATAGGATAACTAGTTAGAATCACGTGTCAAGCATGTATATGCAATAAAAATTGCTCAGGCTCATGTTCAAGTGTTAAAGATGAAATATGAATAAACGCACGTGTATTCATGAAATACTTTCTTACTGCAAGATAACTTAGCATAGTTCGCATAAAACAAAATAATGAAATGGCTTACTATTTGGAAGACATGTGATCCATGTCATAAGCGGCGGAGATATACTCTACGGGATCAGTATTGGTAGCCTTCTATCCTCATATTGCACGTGTAAGTTTCAACTTTATTTCAAAATTCAGAATTCCATATTCAAACTTTGAATTTCATACTTCAGTAATCATATTTTAGAAATAGAGGGCTAATTAGGTTTTAAAAACATGTTGCGATAAATACTAAATTTTCACCATTTGAGTAAAAATATCAAACACTTGGTAGGTGCAATAAATACTAAATGTATTTATGAGAAATGGAAACAACAACCAACTAAGATTACAATAAGTAAAACAACGACAAAAAGATTTATAGTGGTTTGATTTTCTATGAAATCTAAGTTCACTATCTAGGGTAACATCCTTAGGATTTTCAAGTACAGTAACAAAAGTCACGAAGATGTTTTACACAATGCACAAAGGGTTCACCCACAAATGGGTTTTATACACAATAACCCTTTAACTTCCAATAAAGATTTTAGGTCCCAGAAAACTTTGGAATCTTTTCTCAAAAGTATATAAGGGTTCACCACGAATGGGTTTTCACACTTTTTCATTCTTGGATGTGAGGATAAAAAAGTGAAGTCCTAGAACAGTCGGTGTAAGGTTGTTATGCTTGACTCTGGCAGTGGTCAGTGTTTGGCCTATATATTTTGTTCTAGCTATAGATTTCTTGCTAAAATCAATTTCATATATTTCTAAGATCCTAAGGAACACATACATATGCATTAGTTCATATATCATGAACAATTCAATTCCTCAAGAGTGTTGAAAATCTAAGGATAAGTGAGAGTCCAGCTTTACTTACTTAGATTAACACTGTTCTAAAGTTCAAGCCATATCTCTTGTTCTAGTTCTATTCTGGCGATAACGTTTAGTGTTTTTGAATTGTAGGATGCAAAGCATTCAATCCATATAACTATACTTCCAATTGGTACAATATTGACGTTAGAAAATGAGTTAAACAACAAGTTCTAGTTTTCTAATCAATCTGGACAGAAGCTCAATAAATGCATCATATCCCACTCAAATATTTCTGATTCGAGTTGCATCAAGTTCGTTATGCTCCCAAAATTATGGCTTTCTCCATATTCATGCCTCAGTGTCAATTCCTGAACAAATTCGAGTTTCACAAAATCAGCATACCCATACGTAAATCATTTTAGGCAGTRTATAGGTTTGCTTATCCATATCTATTCAACATTCATTTCTATTATATGTAATACCACATTATTCCAGATTATACATCCAAATCATACAAAAATAGATCTGCTCAAAAGTATATATTGGCACAACTTTCACGCATATATCTAAATTGGTTTCCTAGATCACATTTTTTAACCATCGACTCATATGTTGGCATACATTAATCATTTATTCCAAGAATGTGAATATAGTTAGATCTAAACATATATTAATCACTTATTTAATCATTGTTCCTTCCTTTAGCATAATGTTTCATTAGACAAACCAGAAGGAATTGAAGAGTATGTGTCTTAGGCATTTATATACTAAGTCAACAATCATGCTTCCAACAAACTACCATTTATATCATGTACTTTCGAGTCATACTTGCATTTCTATTTAAGGATGTATGCATATTAATATCACACTATAAACACCATATGSTYTTCTATATTATCAAAAATCTTCTTTTTAACGTACATTTAGTATAGCATAGTTCTATAGTTTCATAGCAGAACTAATTTTTTTGTTTCCTTTTCATGCATTTCAGATGTCTTTCTTACTGGAGAATGATGAATTGTGTCTTTCTACTTACCTGGTTGTTTGGATAAAAGGAGAAAAGTAGGTGCAAATGTAAATTCTTAAATGAAAAATTCAAAGAGGACAACAACAATCTTGCTTCAGCTAGGAAGAAATCAATCAAGATCTTCAGGCTTCTTTCATTTACTTCAAGATTTGTCTATTTTCTGCTTTGCTTGGTAGGGATAAGACTTCTTTTGCTTTGTCTGATTGCATGAGGAAGTAAGGAGCAGAGAGAAACTATCTGAGTAGATGAAGAAATCGGCTAAGTGCAAATGAAGGAGAAGAATTCATGTTTTCTTCATAAGCCTCTATAACGGATTTTCCTATGCTAGGAGGAGGTCAAATTCAATTTGCATGCTTTGCGTGCTTTGGATAGAACATCTTGTAAGCTGATCAGGGAAATGCTGGACATGGTTATTTCATGAARAAGAGGTGCAATGGTTATTTCATGAAGAAGAGGTGCAATTTCGATAGAGGAAAAGGATTCATATAGTGAGAGAAGAAGCAAACATGGTTTTGTCTTCTATAGGTTGGTTGTCACCTCAATTTTTYTGCCACACATTTATCATAAATCTTAAGCCAACTATAATCAAGAAAAAGAGTATTTGGGTTGGTAACATGTATGAGTCCTAAATGTTCTCCTAAGTTTAGCTCATAGATAGAAATAGTTTTCAAGAAATCAAAACGAACATATGCTTTAGCATTTCACTCAATGTGTGTTTGTATAGGATAAATAGATAAATAATAAAAAGTAAATAAATATACTTTAAGGTCAAATTTTTGTTATAGTATGAGAGAAATTTTATATTGATAGTAGGACAAAAGTGTTTAGAAATTAATAAGGAAATTTYGTTTTATCTTTATCTTTTTAAAGCTTTATACATGTAATGTATATGGTGTAGAATAGCTAAAGGGAATATAGATTATCATCTTTGTTTTCTACAAAGCTAAGCATAAGAGAAATTATCTAGAATTTATTTTAGCCTACGATATGTTTGAAGGTGGTGTCTTCTTGTAACAACCTGCATTTTTGTTAGATCTAAATCCTACAAATACGCGATTATGAGATTATGGATGATTAGAGTATCTTACTTAATACATGATTATTTACTTATGATTCATCAAAATAAGAAATTAGATTAGATTGGATAATTATGAATCTGAGCATTTTCTTGGCTAAATCGAAAATTTTAATTTTGAACCTTACCCAATCTTTGAAAAGAAAACTTATCATTTTTATTTCCTAAGCTTGGCCGAAATTTATGTGGTCCAATTTTAAATTATTGCACTACACGTTTCTAACATGTGCATTATCTTGCATATGTTCTTGTTTTACTTCATTTGATTAGATTTAATCATTCTACATAAAAAACAAAAGAGCATGCAAGGTTTTGTCTTGAAGCTTTTAACTTSAATTTTTTAACAATTTCTTCTCGATGACAAATTCATCCATTTCTCTAAGCTTGCAAGGAATTTTATTTTCTTACCCTCACTAGAATCCAAACTTACATGCATGAAATCCAATTGAACCTCAATCTTACTAGAATTTTCTTATTATTTCCTTCTACTCTTGCACTATCCGATTGGTTCTTTTAATTTTTACTTCATTTTTGAGCTTCCTATTGAAGCTCCTATTGGTCCTTGAATTCTCAAAATTAAACCTTTCTCTTGAAGACTAATTACTTCCCTCTCCAAGTAATTCCTCTCCAAAACTCCCAKTGTCCCTAGCCTACCATCTCTTATTTTTTCCTTAGCAAAGACTTCAAACTCTCAAACCTCTCTCTATCTTTCTTTCGGCACTCTCACCCTCWCACACCACCGAAGCTCTGCCACCCTTCCTCCATCCTTCTTCAAAAAATCTTAGTAATCCAACAAGGTAAATGTTTCTCTTGTTCYTATAGTTCATTTCTTTTCTTGTCTATTGCTATCTTRACCAGTTTGGTCATCATCTTTGCTTCCATCTTTGCTAAATCTTTGGATAGTTTGCATGAATATCATCAAGACTCCATTTTTCATTCTTCTTTCAAGGTTACCAATGTTTACTCTTTAATATAATATCATGTGCAAGGTAATTTACAGCTTGATGGTGTTTGTTATAAAGAGATTATGAGCATGTTGCATGATTTTGTGCTAGCTGATTATAGTAGTACTTGTGGTCTTGTATTACTTAGTTTTTGGGAGTACAAGCATGTCTATTAATGTGTCTTTCAAGGTTTCTAGCATGTCTAACGATTTGAATTACTATAAGATTGAAAATTGGTGTGATTTGCATAATGGTATAGCTTTAAGATGAGCAAAGATCAAGAGAGATTGTAAATACATATTGTCGGAATTTTTGGACAACACATGATTCTGCCCTATTTTCGGTCCAAAATTACCCCATGAATGAGTTATAGAAATTAGATTTGATTATGAAAAGTTATATTATTGGTTCTTACGATTAAAAAATGGTATATATCAATGTTGTAACCTTTCTAAATCATTAGATATGAACTTTGCAAAATCAATGGACAATATAACGCGAACATAGATTTTACCTACCATTTTGGATCAATTTAGGCMCAAATATGTTTACAAATTATGGGTAATGATATATGGTTGGAAATCTTAGTGTCTTATGAACATTATAAGACTGATTTTACACAATTTGGATTAGAGGAACAAGATATGATCAAATAACCTGAACCCTATCACATTAACTTTCCCCTATCACAACCCTGTTATTGTAATACAATCTGGTATTTAACAACACATCCATAAGTATTGAGCTTTATACGATTGAAATCCTTGTTTTATTAGAACAAAATAAAAACATCTTTTGTTAGATATTCCCTAGTATACACTGAGATATAAATTGAAAACCTAATAGCGGTCAATTTTGGACATATTGCATTAGACTCACTATTTTGACCTTGCTGTGTTGTAATCCTATTCCCGAATTGGGATTTCTACATATGATTAGAAATCCTTAAGTCTAATGATCATTAACCCACCAATTTCATACATTATTCTATTAATAACTCGAGTTTTGATTAAAACATTCTATGCTACTAGTTTTGGGCAGTATAAGCATATAACCACTTTTGTTGTATTTTTACACTTCAAATGACTTCATATAATCTATAAGACTCATAAAGATCTTTTCCTTGTGA
This sequence comes from Rhazya stricta, assembly GCA_001752375.1. Lineage (NCBI taxonomy): Eukaryota > Viridiplantae > Streptophyta > Magnoliopsida > Gentianales > Apocynaceae > Rhazya > Rhazya stricta. The sequence continues at coordinate 601,401 of MEJB01000090.1, forward strand.
CATCAGGACCTCTTGGTTAATGAAATCACCTGTTTTTCAGATGCTTCATATGATTTATTGTTTTAGCAACCATTTGAATAATGATATCTTTTAGACAAACCTATTTTTACTTGCATATTGCATTGGTTTGTCTTGTGAAAAGAGCACGAGAAAAAGCATGCTTGATTTGATATGAACAACAACTTATGACTTTTACAACTAATTTTATTATTGTTCAATTGATATGGATGAAAATGCATATTTGACATGGTTTTGAACAACAGCAATTGCACGGCTTTTATAAGATGGTATTTGATTGTTATCCATGGAGTTTACACTCATGGAAATACATTGAGTATGACACTTGATTGAGACTTGTTTGAATTGTCTTTGGATGGATATTTTATTGGCAACCCTAAATCACTAGTCTAGCAAGCAATGTATTGTGCATGGCTGTTCCCCAGTACGAGGACCTATTGAGCCATCCTAATGATAGTATTAGAGGCTAGCCACACTTGGCCAAAGTCGGCGATACTRTCTATGGTTGACTGAGAAGGAATCGGGTGGCCAGTTGCTCCATACGCATCTAAAACTTACTTGTGGATGCTCGTACACTTGGTTAGAAGGCTTAACCTGGAGGTAACTAACTTCTTATTACCCAGCTAGTGGGTACATTTGTTTGTTTGTTTAAAAGGTGATAAATTTGAAAAATTATGCACATATTACAAGGTGATAAGGTTGGTACTATTGACCTTGTAGAAGTTTAACTCATACGGTAACAATTGTGAATTGAGTTTCTATTTTTATTGCAAACCTATTTTTGATACTCAATACTCATTACAGTGATGTTGACATGTTCTATTGCCGATTTTTGAAAGCACAACTTTTATTAAAAAAATGTGTTTATCCTAGCTTGATACTTGAACCTATTTTACTYTTGCCATATCAATTTCAAGATATTGTTGGTAACTGTTTTACTTGAAAATTATGCTCTTGTTTTAAAACTCACTTACGCATGACAAAGACTCACTGAGTTTTGCTCACAGTTTTCTCATGTTTAGTAACAAGTACTGATCTCTAGGGCATCAAAATGTCATTTACTATAGCTGTTTATGGTGTTAATATCTTGCGAAATGTTGAAGTTTTCTACTGATGTTCGACCTTGTAATTTTTGTAAAAGACTTGCCTTATTGGACTTTTATTTCGGGATACTTTATCCCTACGAACTTTTATATGGATTATATATTATTTCAAGTTTATGCTTTCACTTTAGCCATTAAAGTTTTATATATTTATATTTGAAGATTAGTTATCGACTATCTAGAGACAGGAGACTGCTGGTGTCCACCCTAGTCCTAACTAGTGACGCATCATGTGAGAATTTAAGTTTGAATCATATTACTATATCTATATAATGATCTTATTTGTATTATATTGATTTTCTAGCTAATCTTGTTACTGCTGTAGGATGCCTAAGAAATACGGATATGATGGTTTGGAAGCTAGGATTCAGGAGCTTGAAGAATAGGTCATCTTACAAGCTTCCAAGATAGAATTGCTAGAGGGCTAGTGTGAGTGGCTGCTGAAAGAGAATTCTTATCAGTAGTATTTTCTTTCCATGTTGCAAGAAACCGGAGGAGCTAGAGGAGGAAATCAGTCGCCTCCATTATAGTAATAGGAATTTGGTTGATAGACTGAGACTTTATGAGAGGCTTGTTGGGGCAGGAGTAGGGTCTAACCCCTCGGTTAACTCTCCTCCACCTCCAGATTCTCCAACATGGCTTGTCTGGCATGGGTTCTTGAGTGAGCCATCACATTGGCCTAACCTCTTCGCTGAGTCTGCTTATAGGCCTGTTTTTCCAACCGATGTTCCTCAGTGGTTGCCATAAACTGTCCCTAGTGAACCTTCATAGTGGCTAGCGTGGAATATCTAGAGATTAGTTGGTTTTTATCCGCCTAGCTTGTGACTACACTAGGAGAGACATTAAGAATAGGATTATATGCATTACATTATTTGTATATCTGTTGTTTCAACTTTCTCAATTTTGTGTGGCAAGAAAGAGTATATCTACTTATGTTGAATGTGTTCATGATTTATATGCTATGGATTTTGACAAGTTTTGGGATCTGAGATAGTATATTCACAATATGGTTTCCTAAGTCACGATCAGGCAATTGATAAGATRCTTCTGGATCTCAAAATAGAGGCAGGCTACRTGSCTTTTAGTAATCAAGATGCAGATCCAGTTGTGCAAGAACCTAAAAGAGAACCCACTYCTCTAGCCAAGCTGCTCGTACACCAATAAGAGAGCCAACTATCGCTCATGCACTAGATAAGATGACTGTTTTAATGGAAATGGCTCTTCAAGGAACACCGTCTTGACTCAATAGAACCAAACAAGGAGGATGAAGTTTTACAGCAATTTCTCAAATCCAGCCTCCGAAATTCTTTTGGGAGGCAGAGCAAAAAGATAAGGTCGAGCGATGGATTGAGCAACTGCAAGACATATTTTGTACCTTACAATACATGGACCAGCTCAAACTGGCATTTGTAGCATATAGATTGAGAGGCCCCTCTCGTGAATGATTACCTCAAACTAGAGAATTATGGGAAAAGCATGGAAAGCCATAGCAACTGGACAAAATTTGTGAAAGAATTTGAAAAAGAGTTCATACCTAGATGGATCAGGGAACAAAGAGAGGTTGAGTTCCAAACTCTGTGACAAGGCAGCATGACTGTTCACCAGTATGCTGCCAAATTCAAAAGGCTATCCAAGTACTGGCTACAATTGATCTACACAGAAGAGAATAAAACTAGATATTTTTTCAAAGGATTACGCCCTGAACTTCGCGAGCATTGGCTCCTATTTTACTAACCTCCTACAATGGCACAGTGGAAGCCGCCACCCGTGCTGAGAATAGTGACAAGATGTTGGAAGCTAGGAAGCAAGGTATTAGGACAAGGGAGATCTTTCCAAAAACGTTCTAGTGGTAAAAATGGCAAGGAAAACCTAGTAACCCCAAGAAGGGAAAAGGAATCCTCGAGACAACATTGTGCCGTAACCTCCTGCACTTATTGTCACRGACTATGGCATATAGAATCTAAATGTCTTGGGAAATACAACTAGCGTGTCCTGTATGGTAGCTTGGAGCACTATGCTCAAGAATATCCACGGAGTGCTGAGTTCCCACAAAGAACAAGGGAAGCCCAATCTGCAACWCCGTAAGCCGCGATAACAAAACAGCCAGGAAGGCCTCAAGTTAAGTCATGAGTGTTCGCCCTAGAAAAGAAGGATGTGAGCATGGATTCTAATGTAGTAGAAGGTACGCTACATTTTTCATTCATAAGGCTCAAGTGTTAAGAGATAAGGCTCTATGCATTCTTTTATCACCCTCCTTTTATAACATACATGCCAATTCGTCCCATTGAATTGCCATATAAATTCTTAATGAGTACTCCTATGAGTGAAACTATCATTGCTTATATATTATACTCAGATTGTGAGATTTACGTTGAAGGAACATTGCTACTCGAAGACTTGACCRTTTTAAGGATTACGATATTATTTTAGGCATGGATTGGTTAGCATGTAACCACATACGACTTGACTGCAAAAATAGGATGATTAAATTCCCCATGCAATGGATTAGTGGAATCATGGGGAGATAAGGTTAGGTCTGAAACGTTTCTAATCTCAGAAGTGAAAGCTAGAAAATTGCTGAGTAAGAGATGTCAAGGATACTTAGCCTACTTGATAAACCAACCATTCGACATAGACAACATTGAAAAATACCTGTATTGAAGGAATAGACCAATTTATTTCCATCAAAATTGACATCTTTACCTCTCAACAGAGATGGGGAATTCAGGATAGATTTGATTCCAGGAGCCAAACCAATTTCAAAAACCCTGTACCATATAACGCTAATTGAGTTGAGGGAATTAAAGGAGCAATTGCAAGAACTTGTGGAGCAAGGCTTCATTAGGCCACGTATCTCACTGTGGGGAGAGCATAGATTTCTTGTTAAAGGATTAAGATCGTAGAAGTAAAATATCTATGGCTTCTTCTTCAAATAATTTTCCACAAATTTCCACAAATGGGCTACTCTTTTCAATGGAACAAGTTATAACTTTCGAAAATATCTCATGCACATATACATTTTGTGTATTAATTGTGATTCATGGAGTATTGTCATTAAGAGGTCTTATATGCCCAACAAATTTGTAAATGGTGTACAAGTACTCAAGTTAAGAGATGAATTTGATGATAAAGATACTAGAAGTATGACTAAACTTTGGAACAATGAATAGCCTTTGTTATGATTTAGATGCAAATGAGTATAATAGAGTAAGTGATTGTGAGAATGCCYACTCTRTACRAAAAATACTTGAAGTTACCTATGATGAAACCAACCAAGTCAAAAAAATTGGATCTAGCCATGTTGGTTCGATATTATGAGCTAYTCATATGAAACTAAATGAATCTATCATTGATATGTTTACAAGATTCACCTATATTGTGAGTGGTTTAAAATCTTATGACAAGATATATTCAAATGGTAAAATAGAAAAATCTTATGTGCTCTACCAAAAGTCATGGGAGTAAAAATCTCTAGTTGTTGAGGAGGCAAAATATTTAAAGAAATTGCCTATGGAGGTACTCATCGGATCCTTGTTGACTCATAAAATGAAACTTAAAAGGAGAAGTGGCCCAGAAGATCTTGAAAGAGGTAAAAAGACAAATGCATTAAAAATTGTTGAGTACACTACAGCTAAACAAATGTCAACCATTGAAGAACAAGAAATTGATAAGAGGAGCTTGCCATTGTTGTCAGACGATAAGGAAAAGAATCTTGAAAAGGAGCTTTAGAAGGCCTATTCCCYCAAACAACATCATCAATAGATATTACGAGTGCAAAATCATAGAACGCTTCACTACTGGGTATCCAAATTCCCAGAACAAGAGAAAACATGCAAAATCGTTCAGAAAGAAAATCATTGTCTTTTGGGATGATGATGACGATAATGAAAAGGAGAACATACTKATAGAGGGAAAAACAAAAAGTCAAACATATTCTTCATGGCACTTGGAAATGAGGTAACATCTCACTTTCCTATTTATATAAATAGTGAGGAAGATACTCAATCTCTACTAATTGATATGTATATTGAGATGAAAATGATAAATAGAAGAAATGAGGAGATGAAACTAAAAATTGAAAATATGTTGAGAAAAATGTGCTTGAGCATGAGAAAAATACTCTACTACGACCTCTCTTGTCACATAATTTTTTTATTACTTCACGTCTACGGAGAAATAAAACCGTCTCCTTATAAGTATATACAAAACAATATATATTGGATACTCCAAAAAAAGATAACCTCGAACAACGATTAACCTACCCTTTACTAACTAAAATTATATGTCATAACTATAAACCCCTAATTTGAGATCATTTAATATACCACTTAGTCACAGATTAGTCGGGAACTTATTTATAATCAAAAAAGAAGGAGACGGTACCTCGGGTACTTACCAAAACTCCTTTTTATACTATTCTTTATACAGAAATAAAAAAGGAAATAACTAAAAAGGAAGTTAGTAACCCATTATTAGTTCTAAAAGGAAAAAGAGTTGAAGAACGAAGTAGATTAAAAGAGACTCAACGGATAGAAGAACTACAATGATTGCGAAAAACAATATATAAGAAAATTAGTTTAATGGTATAAAAAACCCCGAAGGCATTCTACTCTATCATAATCGCAACGTAATGTTAAACATTAAATAAGTTTAAATTTTACTACATCTTTTCAATACTCCTTAACGATGACTACCATATAACCACAACATGTGATAATTGACGTAGTCTATACCAAATTCTATTTCTCGTCGTATTGTAAATAACTTGAAAAAAATCCAAAAGTTTAAAGAAGTTGCTACCTCATAGGTAACTCCTTCTCTCGTATCAGAAGTAATAATCACTTAGTTCTCAACTTAACGTATAAATATACAAAATAGTGAAAAATCTTAGTAACTACGGTTTTTGAACTCTGGTAACTTACTTATTTTAGAGTAAGAGAAAATACAACTAATTCACACACTCTCTAACATAACCTACATAAATAGTATAAGAAAATATTCCTCTTTACTAACAGTCAAATTCTCTTAATTCGCTATAGTAATTCGTCTATCCTTATCTAATTAAATAGAAATGAAAGTAACAACTAAGTACAGACTAGCTTATAATCATCTATTTTTCTATGAAGATTATCTATTTACTAATACTACATCTCTCCTAGTGAGTATACTCTACTAAGTATAATTTTAAAACTCTCTCAAAACATATATTAGAGTTTAAACTAAACTACTTCTCTCCAATACACGCACTATACCTCAGTAACACCCTTTATATAAGTATATAACAGTCTACAGTACTATCAAACAACTGTCGCTTAAAAAGGATTTTAATTATTTCCTTAAAATCGAAAAACATATATTTATATATTGTATTCATATCCATAGGCTAAATAATCTCATATGTATCTCTATTATACATATTCTTCACTAAAATCATAATATTGTCGGAGAACTTGTTTATATCAATTATTAATACTACTTTTTGTAACAAAAGAGTTCGCAACTCGTATAGCTACAGCAGAGTAGTTCACCAGATAGACACCTCAATTGTAGTTAAGTCATCTACGGAAAACCTTACATTCTCGATTACATAAGAGCTCTCCTGTAAGTAACAAGTAACAAGTATTATAACGCTTTCGTAATCTCATCAATTTTTAATATAACTAAGAAGGTATGAGATTACACGATGTTGAAACACTTCTGATGATTAATTATTTCTTTATAATAAACAAACGTCATTAGTGATAGGAACCCTCTTCCAACCTATATAATTCATCTCTAGTCCTTACCTACAAAATAATTAATATTCGTAGGAAGGTCATCATTTAAATTTAACTTATTTTAAAGCTCCTAGTCTTCTTCGTTAGTTTAGAGTATACGTTATCGAGATGGCCATACTTATAGAGACAAAAGTCGAATTTTTAAAACTATGAATACTGCGGAATAAAGAAATAAATACTTAGAAGGAATATCTTCCTACGTTTCTACTTCTCGTGAAATATAATTAGTATAAACCTATGCTTCTCATTTCGTCGTACTCTACCACCTATGCTTATATTTCAGTAACTCTATTTCCTATAAAAATACTCTTTTCTTTTTTTTTTTTTTTTTTTGTTTACCTTACTATACTATATTCTACGAAAAAACCTTTTACTATACTCTCAAACTGTTTTCCCAAGATCACATATTCTCTTATTAAAAAAAAAAAAAAAAAAAAAAAAAAAAATATAAAAAAAAAAAAAAATAAAAAAAAAAAAAAAAAAAAAAAAAAAAAAAAAAAAAAAAAAAAAAAAAAAAAAAAAAACTCAAACTCTGAAATAAACACTTGAGAGTCCTTAATTCTACTCCTAGGAAACTAATTAATTTTTAGAATAATAGTCAAGCACTCTGATCTACGACTCTAGGAGTAAAGCTCAATTGGAGAATGATAATTACATATTCTGGCAATTTAACTGCAACTGATTAACTATATCTATTAGATATCTTCTTAAATTTGTAGGGCTATCTAGTACCTAAGTTAATACATTAAACAATAAAACTTCGTTCATTCGAATATACCAATATTAATGATAGTGGTTATCTTGAGTAATATATGCAACAAGTGAATTTATTTAAATCTCTGTCATTATAGTTTAAATCTATTTTACCTTTCGTTATCAAAAAACTTGTTTCATTTATGAGTACGTAAATAGAGTCCTATTTTTCCTTCTTATCTATCAATATTCTTTTGTAAACACTCCGTAATCTCATTTATCTCTTTTCTTTTAAATTCATCTAACTCTCTTAATAAGAGACAATTCTAACATTAAAGACAGGAGGAAAGAGTATAACACGAAAGATATAATGTCAATGATGTCCTCGTCAGGATATTTCAGTTTACTTTACCTTTAAAATCATTGGGAACATAAAATCATACTTATCAAATTTGATGCTTTGTCTTAAACCGAGTTAACATAAGGATAAAACCACGACTTTTCAAATGATCTAAACATTCCTTGGAAAAAATCCGTTACTTTTATCTTACATTTATACATTTAAGATTCTTTTCTATAAATGAGACTACACTACTAACACGAATACCTTATAAGTATTGACACATATGACTCAATCAAAACTAATAAGGTCATTAAAATAAAACTCTAACAGAAAAGGAGAAACTTAAGCTTATCAAAAAGTTCATGTATTTAAAATAAAAGTCTTTAATACGAATTCTCTATTAAATAATTCATATATCTAGAAATGAACCTATTCAACTCTAAGATGAATCGCTAGTCTCATTTTTTAAAAACGAA
>MEJB01000090.1:620919-649593 GCA_001752375.1 Rhazya stricta
GGAATCAGGTGGTTGGAAAATGGTGCAATGGATTTTTCTGGTGATCCTGGCTATGTGAGGGAAGCTTGCGAGGCTAGTCTGAAGCGGCTTGACATCGATTACATTGATCTCTACTATGTGCATCGCATTGACCAAAGGATCCCTATTGAAATCACGGTCTGTTGTTTTCTTACACTCCTGAATTACATAAAGCTGGTTTAAAATTGATATGATTGTTACAGTTTCTGAATTGGTTGCGATTTTCTTTGAATTCTACTTTTTAGATGTCAATTTATGTAGTCTAATTAGTAACATGTCAATGCTTATTTTTGGAGTGTGCATTTGAAATTTTATGACTCGGAATTTAAAGATGATAGTTAAGCGATTTGCCTACTTTATTGTCTCCTAGAAAGTTTCACACATCTTGGTATACATGTTTAGGAGAAGTGGACAAAAAGAGGTGCATGCTGCTTATTTGAGTTCATATACCATATGAATCTCTTGCAAAAACATTCTCTGTCTCAACTGAGTTACGATGTTTTCCATTTATAAGGATGCTTTGATTAGATCATTCGTAGCATTATTCTTAGGTTGGAGCTTTGAAGAAACTGGTTGAAGAGGGTAAAATAAAGTMCATCGGTCTATCTGAAGCCTCACCTGAAACAATCAGGAGGGCACATGCTGTTCACCCCCTAACGGCTATTCAACTAGAGTGGTCATTGTGGACGAGAGATGCTGAGGATGAAGTTATTCCTACATGCAGGTAAGCCATCGGCACATGCTCTAACTAATATATTTGGAATCTGGAACCCACTTTATGTCTTTGGTTAGAGATCTTTTTGATGTTGTAGGGAACTTGGCATTGGAATTGTTCCATTCAGTCCTCTTGGCAAAGGATTCTTCACATCTGGTCCAGAGATTTTGAATAGCTTGGCAAGCAATGACTTCAGGAGGGTTTGTGCCTTTAACTCATGCTTCTGGAAGTTTTATAGTGGTATGATGAATTATGATAAAGATCCAAATATTGTTTGTTCATTGATCTGCTCCCTGAATAGCTTCTTAGAATTCTTCTCAAAGCAGCAACTGACATTAAGTATATATAAATGTTGTGTCAAAGTTTGCTTAGGAGCCGTTGAATTGGAAATTTTCTTATTCCATGCCTCCCTGTTCTTGAGTGCATTAGCTTAATTTTCTAAACTGTTGCTATTGAGAGGTGATTCTAATACTAGCCACATAGCATACATTGACGTATTAATTCTTTTTCTCCAATACTTTGTTACTAATACATACACATATTTGTATGTTTGCTCATTGCAGTCTGTTCCAAAGTTCCAGGGAGAGAATATTGAGCACAACARAAAGCTGTTTGATCAGGTTAGCAAAATGGCAGCAAGAAAAGGTTGCACCACATCCCAACTAGCCTTAGCYTGGGTTCATCATCAAGGGAACGTCTCTCCGATACCTGGCACCACAAAGATTCAAAATCTGAATAGCAATATCAAGGCTCTATCTGTTAAGTTGACACCAGCCGAAAAGGCTCAGCTTGAATCTATTGCTTCAGCTGTTGCAGTGAAGGGTGACAGGTATCCTGCTGCCTTATTGTCTGCTACATGGAAGTTTGCAAATACTCCACCTCTGTCATCTTGGAAGGGTGCATAAAAATGCTCTCACCACTAAAGCCATACATGTTTCCCCGGTGCTTATGTTAGTGACATTATATGTTCTTAGTGGAATAAATTGTAATGTGGTTTGGTACAAGCATTTGTACTTCTAAAGCCATACATCTTTTATCTTTTTTATTTTTCAAAGAGTTCCTTGAATCTTTCCTTTCACTTGATGATCATTCGTTAAAATTGTTCTGCGGGTTTGATCTATTGAAGAAATAATTATCGAAACTTTCAATGGCAAGCCAAATTTGTAAACGGCTAAGATTAGATGTTTAAATCACTTAGTATTCATAGATCTATCAAAACAAATTGCAGGCCAGACTGAAAAAATCCCAATACCTTGAGTAGACCATATTACTCTTGTTGGTCTCCCACCATAATATTAAAAGACACAGTACTAACACACCCCATGATCGTTCTCACAAGCCTGTCTGGCAATCCTAGCTTCCTCAAAATCTAATCCAAATAGAGTCATTTACCTCAGTCATAAGCTTTACTCATGTCCAATTCTAGAGCCATGTCTTTTTCGCCCTCTCCCTCTAATCTAATGGTGTCTTGAAAGCTATTTTATATGCTCATAATGCCTCATCCAATCTTAGGGACCAATTCTTCTGGTTTTGACTTACAATTTTCTCCATATTCTTTGGATCTCCCTACTTGAGACTTTTGCCTATCCGCTTGTCTAGGGATGATACGCTGAACAAAGCTCTTACTGTACCAAATCTTGTAAAAATATTCTTTTGAAGGAATTTGACCACTGCTTTTAGCATCATTAATGGGTAATTCCACAACTTCAATCCACTTCGACACATAATCTACAACAACTAGGACATAGGTAATTTCCAAAAGAGTAGGGAAATGGCCCCATAAAGTCTATTCTCCAAACATCAAAAAGCTTGGCTTCCAAAATGTTTTTCGATGGCATTTCATATCTTTGGAAAATATTTCTCACTCATTGACATCTATCGCATGACTTAATAAACTCATAAGCATCATCAAAAAATGAAGGCGAATAATAACCAATTTGAAGTACCTTAGCAGTAGTTCAAGTTCCTCCAAAGTGTCCTCCATATGGTGCTGTGTGACAATGTTGTAATATACTTTGGATGTCTTCATCAACAATACGTCTCCTCAAAATTTGATCTGCACAAAGCTATTACGAAAATGGTTCATCCCTATAGTAACACCTCACATCATGAATGAATTTCTTGATTTGTTGCTTGCTTAGTCCATGAGGTTCTATCCCAYTGATTAGATAGTTAATAATGCTACATACCATGTGTTGTAGCATTCGAAATGATCAGAATTTGTTCATCAGGGAATGATGTAGCAATCTGCACTTGGGGATCCTTCTCTTACTTCTCTAGTCTGGACAAGTGATTGATTAGATACCTCATTCTTAGTTCCTTTCTTGTCCTTGATCTCTAAATTGAAMTGTTAAAGCAATAATATCCACCTTATCAACCTTGATTTATCATCCTTCTTTGATATCAGGTATTAGCCCTAWCCTCRTTCTTTAATTAATTCTTTATTTGAATGATCCAATTAATTAATTAAATATCCAGTGGAATTATTTCATTCTAGTCCAATAAATGTGGACTAAACTAAATAAAAATAATATCTCTCACTAACTTAGTTCATCCTCGATGCCCAGATGTACAATTAATTACTCTAGTAATATTAATCTACCTGGGAGATCAAAAGAAAAATTATTCATGACCACTAAAATGACTAAAATACCCTATTACCTCGTATATGTATCTCATCATTTTAAGTCTTCCATTTATCACCATATAGATACATTGACCCCAAGAACAATATTGAATGAACATAGTCTTAGACCTATAGGTGAAATGACGAATATACCTTATGTGTAACACTCATCAAAGAGAGATGAATAATATACTAACACCTTTTCAATGACATCACCATCCTTAGATTCTAGGCCCATAATCCATGACAACATCAAATGTCCTTATTCATCACTGGGGGCTACCCAGAAGTAAACATTCTAAAATCACGTTCCAGGGCCCTGGATTATTTAATTATTCTTTGGACAATCACAAGGGAGTGATTAATTCTTCACAAAGTGAAGCACATAAACTATCTTCTACCAGTCTGTCTTAGTTAATTAGATATCATATTTTCAACATACAAAGTTATTGATCTAGGAAAAGATCTCACCTATAGTATATCAAATAACATAGCTCTAGGCTTACTAGACCACCAACTAACACTCAAATACTAGGATATTCATCCACGCAGTGGCAATGATATTCTAGTTTTTATAGGGATAGTACTTTAACAAAAACCAATATCACATGTGCCTCAATGTATAACAAATACGCTTGTGCAATGGGAGTGAATTGAGTGGTCACTAACTAAGTCAAGTCATTCAGCACTAGAATCCCTTGCACAATGATCTTATCATGGTAAAATGCACTTTTATTAAAGACCTAGAGCCTATTTTTCTTGCTAATTAAGTAGTTATAGTTTATGACTAACTGGAAAGAACAACCCATCACATAAATCATTTACTTAATTACTTGGAATTATACCAATGAAATATGCAATTCAACGTATGTACAAAAATGGAACAGATAGAATTACTCTTTTGTTGCAATTTACAAAAATACATGGTCTTTAGTGCATACTATTCTCTAATAATCTCCCACTTAAACTCTAAGACTATGAAAGTCTATAGGTGCCTACCCCTATGGCATCTAGATATCTRCTAATCCTCTGCCAAAGGCTTAGTGAAGGGATCTGCCAGATTATTCGTTGTGGAAATCTGATCAGTTGCTATCTCGTCATTCTGAATGAATTCTTGAATAAGATGGTACTTCATTTTATTGTGCTTGACCTTTTTATGGTTTCTAGGCTCTTTGCTTTGTAACACAACTCYAGAGTCATTATAATACATTACAATCAACTTCTCCATGCATGGTATAACTTCAAGTTCCGTAAGGAACTTCCAAAGCCACACTGCTTAGTTGGATAACTCTGATGTTGCAACATACTTAGCTTCCATAGTAGAGTCACCACGGTTTGACTTAAGATTTTGATTACTTTACCTGTTTGATACTCCACTTCAACGTTAAACTCCTTGAATTTATCAAAAGAGTCAGACTTGCACCTCGTCAAGTAAATGTAACCAAAACGAGGATGGTCATCCATAAATGTAATGAAGTACTTGTAACCTCATTTAGCAGGTGTAGTCATCAGACCACAAACATCACTATGAACTAACTCTAGTATCTCTGTAGCTCTTCCTTCCTTTTGGATAAATGACCTTTTGGTCATCTTTCCCAATAGGCATGGCTCACACTGGGCCATTTTTCCAATCTCTATGAGTCAAARGGCCCATCGTGGATTAACCTATGTTTCTGATTAGGGTTTATGTGGCCTAATCTGAAGTGCCATAGATACGATTCATTAGATGATGATAATCTCTTCTTATTTTTATTCCTACTATGTTAAGTCTCATAATTATTTATTTCACTTCTAATAGGATTTATGTAAAAGATAATTTTGTATATGTTTCTTGAGCATATAAATTTTCCACTTTTATTGATTTTAACACTAGAATAGAAATCAACAGAATATAATTGAAATATTGAAATCAAATTCTGTCTCAAACTGGGAACATATAAAATGCCTTCCAAAACCAACATCCTATTAGAATAAAAAATAAATGAATAACTCCCACTGCTTTAGCCCATACTCTTGTTCAATTACCCACAAGCATTACATACRCTCCTTTTGGCTAGARTCCTTATTCTCCTAAACCCTTSTAAAAAGTTACAAATATGATCAGTGGCTCCAGAATCCACTATCCAAGAGGATGAGGATCCAATCAAACTGATGGATTCTAAATAAACAACCATACATGTTGTTTTGGCCTTGAAGGCTAGACAGTCTTTCTTCGAGTGTCTCTTGCCCACATTTGAAGAACTTTGCTTTAGGCTTAGCATTTTCTTGATCCATGCCAACCTTCTTATCTTTCCTACCTGTGTACCWCTGTCCCTTCTTCTTCTTGAAATTTCTAGCCTTGGGCCCATTCCTAGAAGAAGGTGCAGAACRAGTAACCAGAACCTTTGAAGTAGGCTTCATGATCTTCTTTGTCRCTGAAGCTCTTTCATGAGCCCATTAGATTTATGTTTATATTGTTCATATTGTAATTTAGCTTGAACTATCGGAAAAAATCTGGCAGAGTTTCTTACACTATGTCAAACTGGCACTCAAGATGGATCACAGCTCCTAGGACCTCGGCTTTCTGGAAGTAGGCAATCATCTTGAGCAAGTGCTCTCGAACCGATGTCCCCTAAGCCATCCTAGTGATCATGATTGCCCTTAGAGCTTCCTGCCTTGTGTGACGGCTCTTGTCAGCAAACATGGTTTCACAATGAAAAATTCATGTTATATGCAATTGGTATTTGCTCGTGCTTTGACTGAAGCAYGCTGGACAAGGAGCMTAACATATAGCATCGAGCCATTTCGACGGCTCTATTCTAGTCTRCCTCAGCTTGGCATTCTTGTTCAGTGGAGTCCTCCCCAATCTCGGGACAGGGGTCGGTGAGAACATGCTTCTACCTTCTGTAGTGAGTACTATGTTTAGGTTCCTCTTCCGGTCTATATAATTAGCCCCATTGAGCTAATCATCCTTGAGAATAATACTCGGGAGACTAAAAGAACCTCCACTAGACATTTTTGAAAAACGTGAATAATGTAAGTTTAGTGTTTTATTGCACATAAGCTCATATTATATCATGATAATAGATTACCCTATAACTATTATCAATATATGTTATTTGAYTCTTACATGATTGACAGAGCTTATATAAGAAGAATATCAAATTCCTTAGGTTAAGTGTATAACCATCAGGAACTAAACTCTCTTAATAGGAAATGATCCAAAGAATAGTTCCATCTAGAGGGCGGCCACTACCTTTCATCTCCTACTGATAGTCTTGTATCATCACCTCCAACTATAGGTCGACTGATGACAACACATACCCTAGGTTTTGATTATGCCTCTTCCATTAGATCTGGATCCTTGTGGAATACCCATCCTATATGGGACCATCCTCAGAATGACACAAGGGCACCCATGATCTCTAATTCGAGGTGTGACGGAAGCCATAGGACTGTTGGAACCCCTCTCCCACTTAATATTTTAAAATAAGGGTTTTAATAAAAACATCTTTAAGGTTCCTTTAACATCTAATAAAATATTTAAACTTATATTACTCCATTAAAGAGTAATCCGTAAGTCCATTTTACATTTTGTGGATTAACCTATGAAAAAGCCTTATTATGGACCTAATTTTATTCTGACTTTCTATGTCAAGGATGATAGCCTTTGAGGAGTAACTCATAAACTATCCCCATAATTTTATTAGGTTTGATAAAACATTTTATCTCAATTTTGATTCTATCTTGAGGAAGCAATCCTCATGAGTTAACATGCTTATGATCACATTTTGTAATAGAAAAATCATAATAATTTTATTACATGCTTGTCTGTTCATTATTCCTAAGTGATAACATAGATTAAACATCATAAATGTGATCTTATTTAATCCTAAGGTGGTTCCATCCTTTACTACTTATTTCATGCAATATATCACAAGATAATCTAATTGCAAAATAAATAATCTCCAAGAATGATTTTGCAAAAAGCCTAAGAACTACAAAATTTCCATGGCAAACAATATTGTAGTTTCTTCTTTGTTCTTGCATGGAATGGTGCTAATGTGTCAAAGCTGTCCAGAAAATTCCAGCAACCTTTTCGTGTAATGTTTGTTTTGAAATTCCAGCCTATCTATTTTAGGAAACATATGGTTTAAATTTGTATATTATAGGGCTGAAAAAATAACAAAAAACTGCACAAAAAGACACTGGAAACGGACATCCTTTTGCTATAAAATTCTGCACTGATAGTGCTGAAATTCCAACACAAATCTCAAAAAAAAAAAAAAAACAAAAACAGCAACATAGTCTTTCAATCTTGAAGCCTTTCCTTCATTCCTATTCTTCTCCAAAAGTCCAGTAAAGGCAGTAACTTTACATAATGAAAAAAAGAACTGATAAAATCAATTAAATCGGTCTAAAACCTCACTGAATTTACAAGCACCTATACCTCAATCACGTGGTTTACATCAAAACTTGTTTGCAAAACAAAACAAACAAGATATACAAATCCCTATACCTCTACTCATGAGGTTTGCAAGAGATCTAGATATCATTCTTATGGGAAGGATCCATACAAATGCATAAAGAACATTTTGAATTAGTAAAAAGGACCATCTTTATTAGTTTTAACCCTAGCATTCTCCTAATGTTAAAACCGTGGCTCTRTTACCACTTGTAGGATAGTGGAAGAGAAGCAAAGACACATCGGAAGCTAAAGATAAGCACTTTTTGCCTTCTCAACATGAGTTTAGGAGCAACTTACTTGTTTTTCTTCCTCTTGAAACCACAGAGATGCTAACGTTTCTTGTTGGAGGCGCCGAGTTTCACCCTTAACTCTATTGTCCGATATGAGCTAAAGGAGGTGGCAGCTTTAAAGGCTGCCCAAATCCGGTAATTTGCTAAGAGTGTTTCTCTTTAGCAAATCTTTCACTTCTGCACATGAAAACTACAAGCAGGTGCTTCTTTCGATCTTTTAGGATCTGACTCTACCTTTCTAGACTAGGTTTTTGTGAGAACCTAGGATGAACAAGAAGACAGAGAGTGGCGGCTAGAGAGAATGTTTAGGTTAAGAGGATTCCTCAGAGAGAGGTTATATATCCTAAGGTTGAAACCCTGAATAAAGACTCTTCGTAATCTAGTAGAACTAGGAATTTCAGCCAATGTGTAAAACCCCTTGTGGTGGCCGAAATCCTCTCAAGACGAGGGGGGTTTCACCCACCCTAGGATTTCCCTTTGTGAGGCCAAAATTCCTAGTCTTTTCTTGGGCCAGATGTCCCTTATTTTTAGTATCTCTAGTTTAATCCGTAAACTCATTCTTTAATTAATTCTTTACTTAGATCAATCTAAGTAATTAATTAAATATCAAATGGACTTATCTTAAGCCCTAAATGTATTATTTATTTAATTATTTATTTGGATCAATCTAAATAATTAATTAAATATCGAATAGACTTACTTTAAATCCTAAACCCATTCTTTAGTTAATTCTTTACTTGGATCAACCTAAGTAATTAATGAATTAAATATCTAATGGACTTATTTTATTCTAGTCCAATAAATGTGGACTAAACTGAACAAAAATAATATCTCTCATTAACTCAGTTCATCCTTGAAGCCCAGTTATACAACTAAGTACTCAGGGACTAAAAGACAAATTATTCGTGGCTACTAAAATGACCAAAATACCATTATTACCTAGTAGTTGTATCTCATCAATTTAAGTGTTCCATCTRTCACCATATGGATACACTGACCCCATGAACAATATTGCATGRGCATAGTCTTTGACCTACATGTGAAATGACGAATATACCCTTCCGTATAACACCCATCAAAATGAGAGGAATAATGTACTAACACCTTCTCAATGATATCACCATTCTTAGATTTCTAGTCCGATGATCTATGATAACCTCGAATGTGCKTACTCATCACTRGGAGCTACTCAAAAGTAAACATTCTAAATCACGTTCCCAATGCCCTAGATCATTTGATTATCATTTGGAAAATCACAAGGGRGTGATTAATTTTTACAAARTGAAGTACAGAAACTATCTTGTACCAATTTATATTAGTTAAGTAGATACTATGCTCCCTATATAAAAGGTTATTGTTCTACGAAACAATCTCACCTATAGCATATCAAAGAACACAACTCTAGGCTTACCAAACCACCAACTAGCACTGAAGGACTAGGATATTCTTCCACACGGTAGCAGTGAAGCTAATCATTTTGATTGGTTAGGGGGCTGTCTTTGGCTATAGGGATAGTACTTTAACAAAAACCAATATTACATGTCCTACTCTACGTACATCAAATACGCTTGTGCAATTGGAGTGAACGAACTGCCCACTCACTAAGGTAAGTCATTCAATGTTAGAATCCATTGCACAATAATCTTATCATGATAGAATGCCCAATTATATCAAAAGACCATGAGCCTATTTGTCTTACTAATTAAGTAGCCATGGTTTTTGCCTAACTGTGAAGAATGACCACCATCACATAAACAATTTACTTAATTATTTGGACTTATACCAACAAAGTATACAATTCAATGTGTCTACCAAAGTGGAACAGATGGAATTACTCTTTTATTGCAATTTATAGAAATACATTGTCTTTAGGGTGTACTAGTCTAACATTTGATGAATCTTCTTTAAAAATTGGCATGTCCAAGAAAACTCCTAACTCCTTTCACATTGAATGGTGGGGGTAACTCTTGAATGATTTCAATTTTTGGCTTGTTGACTTCCATTCCTTCCTTTGAAATTTGATGTTCCAAATACGATGCCCTCTTGAACCACRAAGTGGCATTTTTCATAGTTTAATACCAACTTGGTTTCCTCACATCTTATCGACACTTTTTCCAGATTATTCAAGCTTTTATCAAATGTTTCACTAAAAATAGAGAAATTGTTTCCGAAAACTTCCGAAGTCTTTTCTACTATATCTATGAAGATTTTCATCATGTACCTTTGAAATGCTGCTGGAGCATTACGAAGCCCAAAAGGCATCCTTCAAAATGCACACGTTCTATATGGACAAGTAAATTTGATTTTCTCCTGGTCTTTGATGCTATAGCAATCTAGTTGTACCCCATGTATCCGTCAAGGAAGCAGTAATAATCTTTCCCTGAAAGTTTGTCCAGCATCT
The DNA here is from genome assembly GCA_001752375.1 of Rhazya stricta. NCBI lineage: Eukaryota > Viridiplantae > Streptophyta > Magnoliopsida > Gentianales > Apocynaceae > Rhazya > Rhazya stricta. Next base: position 631,417 of record MEJB01000090.1, read on the forward strand.
GGTCAATGAAAAATAGAGAGAAGTGATAATTCTATCACAACCATGGCTAATCAAACGAATATTTGTCATGATATTTCTCACAAATTGCAAACATATTGATAACTTAAATTGATAGACATGCTAGACACCCATAAAGCCATTTTGGTAAACATGCAATATGCTATCAAGACTAGAAATCTTAATGACAGGACATGCTAACATATATCATCAACACTTTAACAATTCTTAAACTAACTCACTAACATAAAGTTGTACATTTCTAAACTTTAACTAAAGCATGTCACTCTACCATAAAGAAAGGAATACTAACCTTGAAAGAAGGGGAAAAACTGAGTCTGGATGAAGTTGATCAACACTTCTTGCAATCTGTCCAAGATGTTGAATATGAATGGGCCAGCAAGGAGGAAGAAGAGAACGATCACCAAGAAAGTGCAAAACCTTACCTTTCTTGAAACGTTGAGGACTGCCAAAAAGGAGGTGGAAGATGGTGGCTGCCAGCAGTSGCATGTAGGAATGTGGGTGTGTCGAGAGGTAGAAAGGTGGTGAGATGAGAGAAAACTTTTGCTACATGAAATAGGAGGGTAGCTGGCTAGGGAGATATATATATAGAGATGTGAGTATGTTGGAGAGGTGAGTAACTTTCCTCAAGAAAAAATAATTTAAAAAGTTAGCATAATAAGAATTAATTACGGCTTTTCAAGAAGCTTTTTAAATGAAAATAATTAAAGAAGGACAAGAGGAAATCARTCAAAAAGATTAGGACTCAGATTAGGGTTTTAAAAATGGGAATTTAACTAATAAAAATTTTTACTAAGGAAGGGTAAAAATCATTTGCATGTAGGTTTGGATTTTAGTTAAACAAGATGACAAAATAACATGCAAAACTCAGAGGGAATGGGAAGTGCAAAATGGTGTAGGGCTAGAATTAAAGGAAATGGAATTTTGGATTGAAARAATGAGWCAAAAGATTGCATGCCTTTTGAATTTATATGCAAAGGTAAGAATCTAGAAATTTTAGAATAAAAAAATTGCATGCAAAGTCTTTTAGGAAGAATGGCTACCATGCATACGTTGGTTTTGTAGTGAAATTTCAAAATCAGAATTGTCACTTTCCATTTAGGGTATTTCGGCCAAACTAGGGTTTAAGAAGGAAATTTTTATCCAAAATTCGGGTAGGTTTTGAATTAGAATTTTCAATTCAGCCTAGGAAATTGTATGAATTCATTACCTTCTAATCTAATTAATTAATTTTCTATTAGAACTAACAACCTAAATATTCTAATTTATCCGGCACGATTCCTAAAACATCATAACCGTATTTTTCTAGGGTTTTGACCTACCAAGAGTTTAGGTCATTAAATCCTCCCCCAATTAGAGAAACTTTTTCTCTGAAATTTTTCTGTACGAGGAAAGTTTTTGGATAGTTCTGCTTCATAAACTCCTCAGTTTCCCATACAGCTTCCTCAATTCTATAATGGTTCCATTGAACCTTCACATAACGAATTTCCTTATTTCAAAGTTCTTTGSTGTCCTTTTCCAATATCTTCATAGGTTTCTCCTTATAAGTCAAATTGGGTCAAACTCAATTTCTACATYATTGAGGATGTGTTCTAGAATTGGGTGGTATTTCTTAAGTTGCGACACACAAAATACATCATTCATTTCATCTAGTTCTATTGGTAGTGCTATTCTGTAAGACACTTCTCCCACATTCTTCAGTATCTCTAAAGGTCCAAAGTATTTGGGACTCAATTTTCCTCCTCTTGAATACTAAAAAATCCCCTATGTGCTCTCCATTTTGAGAAAACTCTGTTCCCCATATCACACTCTAGATTTCGTCTTGGATTATTAGCATAGCTCTTTTGTTGGCTCTAGGCAGCTAATAACAGTCGGAGCCTAATATGATTTGATTAAACTAACATATATACGAGTATACGCGGCCCAAGTAGTAAGATTGAGTAGATTGTTAGCTACACGAGGATAGTTTAATGAAAGGAAAATGTGTCAAACTTTGATTAACGCAATATTTTATGATGTAGCATCAGCTATGTTCAATAATAAAAAGGCAGTGTAAAGTAAATAACTGAAGTAGATATAGAAAGCTTAAAGTAAATAACTAAAGTAAAGATAGAAAGCTTAAATTAAATAACTGAAGTAAAGACAAAAAGCTAAAGTTAAAAGTAAAAGACAAAAAGTAATAAAAGTTAGGTTAGTGACAAGAAAGTAAAAGTTAGAGTCAGTATGAATGATGTAGCATAGGAGGCAAATTTGAGTGATGTCTCACACAAAATTTCCTATTATGCAATTGTTGGACAAGTAAGATGACTACACCATATGTCTATGAGAATCCTCTATAAAGTATGGTTGTTATTCTCACTTTCCTTAAAAAAATAAATCTCTTTATCCTTAATGAGTACTAGAATGTTGTCTCAAAAAGAGCTTTATAGGGTTCAAAGAATGTTGCTTCTTAAACCCTTAAATCAAACTCTTGCAGATTTCACCTAGAGTATTAACCACATGTCTATTGCAATATCTCTTAGCCACTCTTAGGTTACTATTAAGTTCCAAGAATGGTGAGTGAAGGTTGTTGCTTTTGCAATAGAAATGGATTCCTCAAAGGAATTTACTCAATGACACATACTCCTCACTTTTGACATTTAGCTTTCTCGAGCTTTACCTTTAGCTAAGAGTTTTGAGAAAACAGAAATGAAGATGAACACAAACTAACTTAAACCCTTAATTGACTTGAAATAACTTGGAAAAATTGTAGATTAAAAKGCTTGAAAGATTACAGCAAAATAAGGAGGACTTTTGTCTTATCCTTTTCTAATCTAAGTTAAAGCAAGATAATCATAACTGAATCCAATTCCTTTCATCGAAGAGAACCTTAACAACCTAAACTCTAAGAATTATAACTTATGAACTACAAAAAAGAATAATTAACTAACTCTATTGCTCATATGCTCCTTATATAGAGCCTGAATGTTGTTGAGTTGGTGATCCTATAGCTTTTAGCTTCTAATAGTTGACTACTGACTTAGCTACTTTCGGCCTCTATTATACATTTTTGGTAATGTGGTTCATATTGCTTTTCTACTGCTTCAACATTTTGGGAAATACACTGGGGTCAATTTTGACACTTTGCTTTATGTAGTTTTCACGCTGATCTTTCATTAATGCCAGAGATTTTGATTCCTTCTTCTTTCTTTGCTTTTCCTTCCATGCCTCTTACGYGTGAATGTTGTAGCAATCTTCTCTATTMTGCAAACTTTCTCAAGGATCAAATTTTTTAGATTCATCTAAGTGCGTTTCTRGTTAAATTTCATTCTTGAATGTGTTGATCCTTAATATGTTAAAAAATGAAATCATACACTAGATTTAAGAGCACAAAAGAACAAGGAAGTTGTAAAGTGAGAAAGCAATGGGGTAAAAGGTGGATATTTTCTATGATTATCACCCCCAATAGTAAAATAATACTAGTCCTCAAGCAATGTTGTAGAAATTGATTTATGCTTAGTAAATTTCCTTTGGGTCATCATGCTTCAATAGAGATTAGGTAGCAGCAAAATTGGTGATTAAGAGAATCAAGTAGATGGTGTTTTGGGCTAAGTGACTATCAAAACAGAGTTCAAAACAATTTTTTGCAATTTTTTAAATAATTGGGTTTATTGTAGTAGCAAGGAATCCATCCCACGAAATTTTAGGGTAAGGACTTTAATGCATAAGAATTTGATCAAGAGAATTTATAATAAAAAACAATTAGTGTGTTGATATAGCAATAGAACTTGACAATCATCGGCTTTTTATAAATTATTCCCTCGTGTCGATAGTGCTTTTCGACACAACAGCATAGATGGGTTTCATGAGTGCTCCTGGTTACTTAGCACATGTCATAGCTTACGAATTGCTGTAGCGTACTCGTATTTCGTTCCCTTTTGATGCAAAAAGAGACATGGGTAATATGAGTACTTCTGGTTACTTAGGTGCTGGAAACATTGGAGTAATTTTTCTTTTGCATGCCTTTTGCTTTTCCTTCCCAAAACTTATTTGAAGAATTCTCCTTTATCAAAAAAAAAAACTCATAGCAAAAGAAACCCTAAAGAAAATTCCCAAGTCTAAATTCTATACTCAAACCCTCTTCAAATTAATCACAAAAATCATGGTCTTAGATAAAAGAAATTTTTATTTGAGAGCAAAAACAGGCACCTCTACTTGTTCCTAGAGATTTCAAAACTGCAACACTACTATAAATTAATCATCATGACTCACCCAGTTCAGTAATCAGCAAATCAATTTACCCTATAGCAAAGTAGAAACATACCATGATATCAAAAAGATGAAACTAACCAAAATAAACTACCAAGAACATAAATATTAAACATCTATATCCCTCAAACATACTAAAACCATAAAAGCACAAGGTTATACAAAAAAAAAAAAAAAGAATTCAACAAAACATAAATGTTTCAACTTCAACAACAATAATCAAATTTCAAAGGGCTCACATAGCCCTAAGGGTTGTACCATCATGCAGTAGTTTAGTGTAATGCCCCGCCCCGTCCCGGACCACCGGGTCGGTACGTTATTAGATTTGATAGACTGGCCTCACAAACCACCGCGAGTCTTTTCAGCACATTTTGTCCTCACTCACACACTCACCGGGAACTTCCCAATAGGTCACCCATCCCAGAATTACCTCAGGTCAAGCTCGCTTAATGCTAAAGTTCTTATCAGATGAGCTTCCGAAAAGAAGATGCATCTTGATGGCATGAGTAGTACCAATCAAACCATATCACTTACAATCTCTCTCCACCCACTCTTGGGTCGGGGTCTTACATTTAGTCAATGCCTTTACCTAATTTTTTTGCCTTAGCATGATCCTCCATTTCATCATCATCTCTTTCTTGCAATAGCTTAGTGAGAAAAGTTGGGTGAGCACGTGTGTTCTTCACTTGTAGTGCCTTTTCTATGTTTAGCCAATCAAGTACATCCCTCTTTTCCATGTAAACTCAAAACTTGGCCATTTGCTCATGCAATAAGGTCTGGGATTGCTGTAGCTCAGACAGCATTTCCTTAATCTTTGAAAGTTCACTGCCTTGTTGTTCTTTTGGTTTTGCTACTTGTAGCATGCTATTTTTCAATCTCCATCTTTACTTCTTCAGCTTCATTCTTCTCAATATCTCCTCTTTCTCAACATCATCTCCATTATTAGACTATTTTTTCTCAGCATCGTCTTCTTCCTCATATTCTTCCTCTATCATCAACTYAGCAAGAGTGGCTTTGCATTTTTTGGTGGCCGACRTTGAAGGTTCCCTTGCTTCCTTTTAGATTCTTGCTATAGCATACTCGTTGACTGGCGCAGTCTTTCTTTCCTGTCTCTTCCTCTGGGTTAATGRTAACTCTAACTTGCTGACTTAAAAGCTTTTTCTCTCTTTTCTCCACATGTACGGATCTCAACAAAAACCAAACGTCCAAAATTTATGAATTTTTCAGTCAAAAAGGAGTGTAGCAGCATCATTCCCTCATGGGATATAGTGTAATCATGAGTAGTAGGAAAGAGTCAACACTTAAGGAAATGTACTCGACTTTGGCAAGGGGATAAGTGATGACCTCATAATGGTCTTTGCACCAGTTGATGAAATTATGCACTTCGTCCATTCTAGAGTCAGAGTCTTGAGGATCTCTTTGTTGGCATCATTATCAACCTCTGGCATGAGTTTCTCATGTCCGGACTTGCCATCTGGAAGCCCATAGAATATGTTGATAGCTTTTGACCCAATTTTCAATATTACACCTCTCACAATGACTGTGCCTTCCTTGATATCACCTTAGTTAGCATAGAACTCTCTCACCAAGTTGAGTACTAGATTGTCTGGGTGCTACGAAAAATCCTCCCACTTGTGATGCTCRACTCTTTTCTTCACAYTTTCGATAAGCTTTGTTGAGTCCTTTGTGTGTAGTGAAAACCTTTCTCCAACAGCAAAGTCTTCTTCTTGAGGTTATCCTTGAATGTTTCCCACTTGCTCAGTGATAAATTGAGGCAAAAGTACCATCTTTTTGGGTGTTGTAGCAAGTTTCCTCACCATTTTCATAGGGTTCTTACTAGGGTTTCTTTTTGTTCCTTGAAATATTGGTTAACTGTTGGAGCTCTTCTTGTATATTTAGATTTTTATTTGGATCTAAGAGGTTCTTCTGCTAAAAGGGTTCGACATTTCAAACCTAAAGGGTTGCTTTAGTCACTCATCAAAGCTTTTGGGTTCCTTAGGGAAATAACGATTGTTTTGAGTATTAAAGTGAACTTCTATTTGACTAGCAAATGGAATGCTGCCACCTATTGCAATCTTTGCTATAGTATTACATCAATCGACATAGCTTCTCCTTGGCCTTGATTGCTATCTCAGATTTTCTGGCTGAATCATAATACATTATGGTTTCCTAGGCTTTTACCTTTTTCTATTGTGCTTGATCTCTATTCCATCACAAAAGACGAAAATCTGATCCAAAGTAATCTACCCTTTACTCTCTAGTTAATTAAAACAAGTAATAAAACAAAAAGGATAAATGAAATTGTTACTCTTGCCTCCCTGTAGCACTTTTTTGTAGTCATTAGCCTGACTATGATGTAGCATTAAYGTGCTTTTGAGTGTTAAAGAGGTCCTTTCTCCATTCCAGTCTCCAACTTTAATAAAGCTTCAACTTTTGCCCATTCATTTGAAAATTGCTTCCACTCTTTTCATCCTTAAATTACACTCCTCCATAAGAATGTGCTTTGATAACCACAATAGGTCTTGACCATYTAGACTTCAATTTTCCAGGAAAGAGTGTGAGCATAGAATTGAACAGTAACACTTGCTGGCCATYCTTGAATTCTCTTTTTAAGATTTTCTTATCATGCCATTTTTTAAATYTTTTCCWTGTACATTCTTGAATTTGCACARGCAATATATCTCAATTTATCCATCTCATTAAACTATAGCATTCTATGTTAACCAACAGACTTTAAATTGAGATTCAATAATTTGATCGCCCATTGCTTCTAGTGCTCCAATTCAAAAGGTAAATGACAGGCCTTCTCATAGATCAATCCGAAACGGGACATTCTCGATGGTGTTTTGAATGCCGTCCTGTATGCTTATAATACCTCATCCAACAACAAAGATCGATCCATTTTTTTGGACTTACAATCTTCCCCAATATTATTTTGATCTCTCAGTTGCAAATTTTTGCTTGTTCGCTTGTCTAGGAATGGTATGCTATAGCAATCTTAGGCCTCACCCCATATTTGGCAAGAACATTCTCCATCAATTTATTGCATAAATATGTTCCTTCATCACTGATCAGTGCCTTTAGTGTACCAAATCTAGAAAAGATGTTCTTTTAAAGAAATTTAATCACTACCTTAGCATCATTGCTGGGCAATGCTATAGCTTCATTCCATTTGGACACATAATCCTTAGCCACCGAAATATAAGTATTTTCAGAGTAGTTTGGAAGTTGTCCCATGAAGTCAATTCCCCATACATCAAAAAGTTCAACCTCCAAAATGTTGTTCAAAGTCAGCTCATGCCTGTGGGAAATGTTTCTCATTCTCTAACATCTATCACAAGCCTTGACAAATTCATATGAGTCCTTGAATTGTGTTGGCCAATAATAACCGGCTTGCTGCACCTTAGCTGTAGTGCATGTTCCTTGAAAATGTCCTCCATATAGTGAAGTGTGATAATGTTGTAGCAAACTCTGCATTTCTACACATCTTCTTAGAATTTGATCAGCACAAAGTTTCTACAAGAATGGCTCATCCTAATATTAGAACTTTGCATCATGCACAAATTTCTTTAACTGCTACCTGCTTAATCCCAGAGGTTTTCTCTCGCTGATAAAATAATTGACAATGTCTGCATATCACAGTGCTGTAGCATTTATGATAGCTAGAATTTGTTCATCAGAGTATGATTCACCAATATGCACCTAAGGATCCTTTTCTTCCTCCTCCAATCTAGATAAGTGATTAGTCACTTGGTTTTCAGTGCCTTTCTTGTTTTTGATTTCCAAATCAAATTCTTGCTGGAATAGTATCCACCTCATCAGCATTAGTTTAGCATCCTTATTTGAGCTGAGATATTTAATTGTTGAATGGTTAGTGAATACCATGACCTTTGTTCCTGCCATATAAGCTCGGAACTTCTCAAATGCGAACACTATTGTAAGCAATTCTTTCTCGATGGTGGTGGGGTTTTGCTGTGACTTATTGACATTTTTTCTTGCATAGTAAATAGGATGAAATAGCTTCTTCCTCCTTAGCCAAGAACTACTCCTGTTTCTTAATCACATGCATCGCTCATCAGATCAAATGGSAATGTCCAGTCTAGTGTTGTGATGATRAGAGTTGAGACTAGTGCTTGATTGTGTTAGCTCAAATGCTTTGCTABAGCTTTCATCAAAGATATATGGAGTGTTATGTTATAGTAGAGAGCATAAAGSTTTTGAAATCCTTGAGAAATCTTTGATGAATCTTTTGTAAAAACTGGCATGACCAAAAAACTTCTAACTCCTTTAATAGTAGAAGGTGGGGGTAGCTTTGAATAACTTCAATTTTGGCATTGTCTACTTCCATTCAATCCTTTGAAATTTGATGTCCCAACACAATGCCTTCTTGTATCATAAAATGGCACATCTCTCAATCACTAGGTTGGTTTCTTCACAACTTGTCAATACTCTTTCCACACTATTCGAGCAACCATCAAATGATTCTCCAGAGATTGAAAAATTATCCATGAGCACTTCCAATGTCTTTTCCACCATATCAGTAAAAATTGCCATCATGTATATTTKAAATGTTGCTGRAGCATTATAGAGAATGAAGAGCATCATATGAAATGCRAMAGTTCCATATGAACAAGTGAATGTGGTTTTATMTTGGCCTTCGGATGCTATAACAATCTGGTTTTACCCAGAATAGCCATCAAGAAAACAGTGATAATCTTTTCCTGAGACTTTATCCAGTATTTGATCAATAAATAGTAAAGGAAGATGATTCTTCTTTGTAGCTTTGTTGAGTTTTCTATAGTCCATGTAGACTTTAGCAGTGATGCTTGTCCTAGTTGTTTCAGCATCAGGCTCCTTTGTTGCTCAGGGAATATCCTCCCGACTTACTTCCTAACTGCTGTCTCCTTGAGTGAGTGTTAACATTTTTGTTGCTTTCTATACAATCAATCTTTCAACTTCTTTCCACTTTTCAAGGTTATAGGCTTGCAGTGCTCCTTTCCATCTCTTTTGGGGTTCTCTGTATCAGTGGACGAAGTGTCTTGTTGTCTTGTATTTGATGCTGAAGTAATCTGTCCTACTTAATATTCTAGGTTTCTCAATGATGTAGTTTGGTTCTGAATGATTGCATCATTTCTCACCATGTACTCTTTTAGAAGTGTTTCCTTATAGTTTAGTTTGTACATAGTGTACTAGCTTTTGATGCTAGTTTTGTTGCAGAAACCCAGRAGGATGAAGTAGTCTCTGGTATTGATTTGTTGTAGCATGTCCTCCTTGATTACTCCACAAAAAAATTGGACGTTGTCTATATCCAGGGTAGTAGGTATTCCAGAAATGATTATTTCCTTTGCTAAAATTCCAAATGTACCAGACAGACTCTGGATTAGATGGATAGCTATCAAAAGTGTATGGATCTCCACAGTACACATAGTAGATTGTTGTGGCATTTGTTGCAGTTGAGAGCTTCATGTGGACATATTGGTCAAAGATGCTACTTCTGCTAAGAGTGCTATGACAGCATCAATTTCATGGAGTCCTTAGACTTCATTTACTATTACCATTTTGATTGTTGTCCATTGATTTGTTGCTTGCTGTGGTCTCCAAGATGTTGAACACCTCATTGTATGGTTTTGACAATAATGTTCCATTTGTTAGAGCATYAACCGCAATTCTTGTTTGAGCATTGAGTACATTATAGAAAGTTTCCATTTCGACCAAATGTTGGATGCCATGATGTGGGCATTTTCTAAGCAGCTCCTTGAATCTATCTAATGCTTCGTGCAAGGTTTCATATGCATATTGCTAGAATGAGATGATCTTATTTCTTTGCTTTACATTCTTTGTTGGTGGGAAATATTTCATCAAAATTTTCTGCCAGATCCATCCAAGATGTTACTAAATTTGGTGGCAAAAAGTTCAGCAATTCCCTTGCTCTATCTCTCACGAAAAATGGGTATAATTTTATTCTGAGTGCTTCTTTGAAAATGCCTTGAAGCTCGAAAGAATCACTCACTTCCATGGATAATCGTAGATGTAAGTATGGGTCTTTGGTGGCCATTCCACTAAACTGTCCTACTATCTGTAGCATCTGAGCATGATTGGTTTGAGTTCAAACTGATGGGCTTGAATTTCAGGTTTTACAATGCCAGGATTCATATCGTGTAAGACTAGTACAGTATATTCTCATATTGTACTCTCTCTATCATCTGGCAATGTTGCAGTATTAACCCTAGGAGGGTTATTATTGCATTTTTCTGCTCTGTTTACGTGTTGGGCTTCCATCCTTAATTTCGTTGTTCCTTTTATGATGATTTTTTCAGGTTCTTTGTCAAGGATGGATACTTCAGGGGTTTACATCTTAGCTTGTGTTCTGGTTCTCATGCACTAGCATTTCCAAGTGCAAAAGAGAGCTGAAAAAGATTAACAAATATTAAAGCAAGAAAATTTACACATTTTGGTTTCATTAAGGCCCATCCCCTGGGAACGGCAACAAAAACCTTTTAGGGTAAATCTGATTCAATTAAACTGACACATGCGCAACTGTATGCGGCCCAAAAGTATTAGGAATGACTAGAGTGTCAATCCCACAAGGATAGTTTAATGAAAGACAAAATGTGCCTAACTTTGAGTAAAGAAATAGTTATGATGTAGCATCAGCTATGTTCAATAATAAAGGGTAATGTAAAGTAAGTAACTGAAGTAAAGACAAAAAGCAAAAGTTAAAACTAAAAGACTAAAAGCAATTAAAGTTATGTTAGTGACAAGAAAGGAAAAGTTAGAGTTAGTATGAATGTTRTAGTTTAGGYAGGCTAATTTCAAGTGATGTCTCACGCAAAACCTCCTATTGTGCGATTATTAGACAAGTCATATGTCTATGGGAATCCTCATTACAAATTTTCATTGTTGTTCTCACTTTCCTTAGCAGAATAAATCTCTTTATCCTTACTGAGTACTAGAATGATGTCTCAAAGAGCTTTAGAGTGTTCAAAGAATGTTGTTCCTTAAACCCTTAAATCAAATTCTTCTAGATTTCACTTAGAGTATTAACCACATGTCTATGGTAATATCTCTTAGCTATTTTCGAGTTGTTGTTGAGTTCCAAGAATGGTGAGTTAAGATTTTGGCTTTCGCAATAAAAATGGATTCCTTTGATGTCTCAATCGAGTATACTTAATGCACACACTCCTCACTATTGACATTTAGCTTTGTCAAGCTTTGCCTTTAGCTAAGAATTACGAGAAAACATAAATAAAAATGAACATGAACTAGCTTAAACCCTTAATCAAGGTGAACTTTCATCTTATCCTTTTCTAATCTAAGTTAACCCAAGATCATCATAAGTAAATATGGTTCCTTCCATCGAAAAGACCCTTAACTGCTAAACTCTAAGAACTATAACTTATGAACTATGGAAAAGACTAACTAACTAACTCTATTGCTTAACTGCTCCTTATTTAGAGTTTAAATGTTGCTGAGTTGGTGATATTGTAACTTTCAACTTCTAACAGTTGACTGCTGACTTAGCCAACATGCGGCTTGTAGTGCACATTTCTGGTAATGTGGTCTATACTGCTTTTCTCCTACTTCAACATTTTGGGAAATAGACTAAAGTGAACTCCGACACTTCACTTTATGTAGTTTTTGTATTAAATGCTAGATATTTGGATTCCTTCTTTGTTTTTTGCTTTTCCTTCTCATGCTTCTTAGGCTTGAATGTTGTAGCAATCTTCTCTATTCTACATACTTTTGCAAAGACCAAACTTCTTAGGCTCATCTAAGAATGTTTCTGGTTATTTTGCATTCTTGAATGTGTTGATCCTTAATATGTTAAAAAATGAAATCACATACCACAATTAAGAGCACAAAAGAATAAGGAAGTTGTAAATGTGAGCAAAAATTGGGGGTAAAAGATGGATATTTTCTATGGTTATCAATCATCAGTCGTGAATCAGTTTTACCTTTTGATGCATTTCTTCCATGTCCGGTAATTGACGATTTTTCCAAGTTCATCTATTTTCAGTTCATCCCAAGCAATCGATGATCAGCATTTTCTCCCATATAATGTCTCGAATGGGACCATCCTTATAGATGCGTGAGAGCTGTTATTGTATGCAAACTCTGCATATGATAAGCTGTCAACCCACTTATTCTCAAATGCTCGGAGCATGTATTCTAGCATTTAGATGGTCCTTTTGCATTGTCAGTTTGTCTGGGAGTGTGTGGTTGTGCTGAAATTTAAATTTCTCCCTATTACCTCTTCGAATTTTGGCCAAAACCTAAATGTAAACCTTGGATCTCGATCTGCTACTATGCTCAAAGGAACACTATATAATGAAATGATGTCTTGTATATACAGCTTGATTAGTTTTTCCAGTGAATACTTGATGTTAATAGCTATGAAGTGTGCTAATTTCATCAGGTAATCCACGACTAGCCATGTAGCATTCTTGTTATCTCGAGTGTTAGGTAATTTGATAACAAAGTCCATRGTGATGTAGTCCTATTTCCACTCTGGTATATGTAATGGTTGAAGTAGTCCTCCCGGTCTCTAATTTTYAGCTTTCATTTTTTGACAAGTCAAACATGTAGATACGTACCGTGCAATTCCTCTCTTTATGTCACTCCACCAATAATGTTGTTTGAGATTGTGGTACATTTTCTAGTTCACTGGATGGATTGAATATCGACTCCAGGTAGCTTCATCCAAAATTCTCTTCTTTAACTCATTGTTGCGAGGTACATATATTTTGTCTCTATAGTGTAACACTCCTTCTTGATCAACGTTGAAATCAAGTAACTTTCCAAACTCTATCTTTTCTTTTAACCTTTTGGTCTCTTCGTTTAGTTCGTTAACTTCCTCGATCCTTTGCTTCAAATTGGAGGTTATAGAGATATTCGCTATTAAGATTGTCTTCTCTCYGACTTTAGCCTTGGAGGACATTTATTTGTTTCAAGTCCTCTACTTCCTGGAGTCGCAGCAATGACAACTTCTCTTTTTTATTCAGTGCATCTGCTAYGACATTCGCTTTCCCAGGGTGATAGTTGATTGGGCATCTGTATTCTTCTAGGAATTTGATCAATCGTCTCTATCTCATGTTTAGGTTTTTTGGATAAAATAAATACTTGAGGCTTTTATGATCTCTGAAAATCTCGTATATAGCCCCATACAGATAGTGTCTTCATTTCTTCAGGGCGAATACAATAGCTGCTAGTTTCAAAATCATGGSTAGGGTATTTYAGTTCATGTGGTTTGAGTTTTCRAGATGCMTAGGCCAATACTTAACCTTCTTAGATCAAGATTGGGCTGAGTCTTTTTCTAGAGGAATTCGTTTAAAGAGCATACTTCTTTTCTACTTCATGAAGTATCAAAAGAGGTRTGGATATTAATCTCCTTTCCAATTCTTGGTAACTCTATTCGCATTTTCCACACCACTTGAATGGCACATTATTCTGGGTTAACTTGGTTAAGAGGCTGGAGATCTTCGAGAAGTCTTTGATGAATCATGAGTAATATCCAACCAATCCTAGAAAACTCCAWATTCATGGGAGTCTCAGGTCTTTTCCAMCATGATGCAACCTTGAATTTCTAACTAGCCTCAGCTCACTGACTGTCGGATTTGATATGCCATGACTCCTTTATGAAGYTCTTCATCCTGTGTCTRTCTGTCCTTYCWMCCATTTCTAATATTATTTTTTCCTTTATTAAACCCAAAGGGTTTGACCTCCCTTTCTTCGTTYTGACTAGACTTTGGCTAGGTGGTCGAAGAACTTCTACTATTAGCCARGTTGCCTCGCAAGCTTCGAGTTTTGGGCTAAGCGTTTAACTCCAACCATGGAGTCTGTATAGAAGAAGTTGGGAATTTATCATGCTATTCAGCTGCCAGGAACRTCCAACTGAATATTGATCAGAACATTTAATTGAATTCCAGTCATTTGGTCGTTGGTTATCAATGCCTTTGTTCTACYTTCTAGGAATTTTCTTCCCTACTCTGTTGGATGTTACCACTATCCTTGGCCTATCAGTGACCAGAGTTGACATGTCAACTTTGTACGCCAGTTATAAGAGAAAAGAATTTCAATTGAACTTCATCAAAAATATTACTGGATAAGCTAAGTCCATTGAGGCTAACATGGTCGCTTCAGCTGCCATTTCTGATAAGGAGCACAGAGCTTTCTTGTTGTGCTGGTTGTGTAAGTACCTTCTTTGTTTGGCCTCTTATAAAGTTGTGGCTGATTATCAATACTACATCGACTTGCTGATGAACGATTAGCCTCTTTCGTTGGCCTTACTTGTTTTATCTTTGATCTACTAAGGGCTAAATCGACTGGTTGAAGCGTCGGCTAGGGTGAGGATGCCAACAATGTAGCTCCACAATTCTAAGTTTTCCAGCTTTAGCTATACCATTATCTTCCTRAGTTTTGTGTCATCCTTCTATTAGCTGGAATARCAAAGTCTGCCCAAGAAGCCATGAGCTATCAGATGAGRAAGGTACCAGTTAATCAACTRTCCAGCTGAGGGATTTTCAAGTAACGGTACTCCACTAAGGTTGCCACCATTGASTCCCTCTCGTAYTCCAAGCAGATGAAGGTTCAAACTGGCTGCAACTATACCTTGGCAATTCTAACTATGTTAAGGTAAAAGCTATCTAGGCTAGCCTTCTCTACTCCAAGCTGCTGCTCAATAGAATTCGGCTAACTGCTCGCTACAAAATGATTTCAACTAAGCCCTATTATCCATACTACTATGTGAGGCAGTTCAACTTTATGCAAAATGTCCCAGCCGACCACCAATTCAACATGTTGCCTTTCAGCCATTTAGAGCTAACTGATACTGATGTGAAGTCCTGGACATCCGATTTATAGAGCAAACTTGAGAAGTCCTTTCACTGGCTTTCATGCCTTCCCCCCGTCCACTTCACAATTTGATGGCTGGTGGGACCAAGTGGAAACTGTATTCTTTTCTGCTGTCCTAGCCGAACATTTTCAGAAACTTTGCCTTCCTTTAACCCCATTCATTTCCTCTACTCATTCTGACACAAGATCGGCTGCTGGGGTAATCTCAAGGGAAAAAAAGCTCGACTAGACCAATTTCCTTTCCTTCATCGGCTGCTAGTCCACCAACTGGGGCTTCTTCAAAGAAGAAAAGGAGAGCCGAGGAGTCTACTCCATGTGTGCCTCTTTTGGTCAATTGGCTTGGTACTTAGCTCATTATCGGCTGAACTAGCCAGTTTCTCATCTTTTGCTCGTAATTCTTTGTGCAAGGTTGGTTGAGTCGGTTGACGTTAAGGCTCTTCCATATACCACTCAAACTAGGATTACTTCARCTGGTCTGAGAAAGTCTGAATGGTTGAGAGTGTGGGTACTATGGCAACTAYTCCCAACATAATTTTGCTTACCTATTTTCATTATCCTCCGGTGTTTGTTAGCTAATTATCTTTGCCTTGAAAAAGTCAAAGAAGAAAAAATCCCCATTAGTCGCTTCTTCCACTATTCTGTTAGTTGAATCATCCAAAAAAGAGAAGTAAGGGAGTTCGATTGAGGTCCGAGAAGCCACTCCTGCAGTTTCTTTGTCCCCTACTCCTCCTTTCCCAATCACAACTATAGCCACAGAAGATATGGTTATGTTTTTCTAATCTGCTAGCTTTTTTTCAACCAATGCCTAGCCATCCGAGGCCTTAGGTTTTTTGTAAACCATCTTTAAAGAGGAAATGCCCATAGGTCAAGGTATCTATGGGAAGCTAGGGGAGGCTCTTAGCCTAGTGGCCCAGTCTTTCGACCCATCCTTCTAGGCTAAATTGACAGCTAAGTGTTTTGTAGCCTGCACTCAGCTAATAAGGTTCCTTTATATGACAGAAATCAGCCACAAGCTCCATTCGAATGCCCAAGTAAAGTTGAACAACCTATCTACCTCTCTGCCAGAGATGGGGAGCTAAACATCCATTTTGCTGTTGAGAAAAATCAACAAGACTTTCTAAAATAAAACATCTCTGCCCGTGTTGACTGGTAGCTTTCCTGGAGGTTGAGAATAGGCATTTGTCGGCTAAACTAGCCAAGAGAGGAAGCAGTTGTCCCATGTTCAAAACTATTCGACAAGCAAGAAGGCCTTGCCATAAGTCTTTTGAAATAGGTGCAATAGATTTAGGCCACCTTGCAGAGTAAGAGGGCCAACGGCTAATGTTCGAGAGTGAAAGGGATGAGGGGCTCTGGGTTTGGAAAAGTGCAAATCAACTTGGCAAATCCTTAGCTCCAAGATACTCAATTTGATGAAAGCATGTTGAGCTACGGAGCCAATCGTTGATGCTAAAGAGGCTAGTCCAGTCGATCCTACTCCTCTTGCCTCTATTGCAGCTGCACAGCTTCTGCTGAACCCTCTTTTGACAGGACCCTTCCGACTAAGCCGCATGACTATGTGATGAGGAATATTGATAAAGGTTYTACAGTGTCTGCTCCTATCATTGAAATTCTAAATTTGTGCGACACTAACCTAATCAACATAAAGATTCTACTTGCCCTTCCTTCTCCTTATTAGAGCTGTACTTGTTCTATCAGCTATTTCTTTTATTTGCTAAAATTAAAAAGATGCTACTAGTGTAACACCCCGAATTTTCCTTTACTAAATCCGTGGAATTATGTAGAATGTGTGCCAGCTAGATTGGATATGTAATCGTTGGCTAACGGTTTGGCTTATAAGTCTATTTAATCGGTTRGYCGGAAGTYGAACCTTTAACGGAAATGAAACCATTATATGTAAATTATGGGTTTTGGTTAAATCTGAATAATAAATTCCAACGGGTCAAGTTGTGGCTTAAAAATAAAATAAAACAAAATAAAATAAATAAATGCTAATAATAATAATCTAATAATAATAATAATAGTAAGGAGGAAAAAAAAAATGAGGGCAGAAAACCCTAAAAAAAAAAATCACGTTGCTTCTTCGTCTTCTTCGCCTCGTTGTCGTCCTCGCCGCCGCGCCGTAACCTTCAACTTCTACTAATCAACCGTCCATTTCCTTCCCTTTTCTGCCGCCGCTGACGCCACTGCTACTCCCTCTCTACGCGACCAACACTGCTCGTCATAGTCGTCCCTTCGTTTTCCCAGCGTTTCTCGTCAGTGCCGACCCCTGCTATTGATCAAATCGCTCGCCGACTCTCACCGGTAAGCCAACCGATTTTCTTCTTCTTCTTCTTTCCTTTTCGACGCGACCCGATCTGTGCGATTAGCACCAGATCTGTCGTTGCTGTCGTTGGTTCGGCATGATACGATCTGCGCGACGCGTCGCCAAATCCGCCGCCGTCATGGCTTTCTTTCCTCTGCTCAACGTTTTCTGTTTGAAAGCAGCCAGAGCCGCCGCCGACCTCTTGCATTTGATCGTCGTGTTGTCGACTCTCGTCGTTCGGCACAACCAGAGCTGCCGCGGTGTTCTTCCTCTGCTCCACAAAATGCCTCCCTCAAAAAACAGAAGGTGAACCTTACAGAGTGGCTGTCGATTTGGCCTCTGTTCTGCTGCCGTGTCACCGGTTAGGCTCTTATCGTCAACCAGTCGCCGAAAACCGACAGAACCATGGTGACCAGTTGAGACTATTCTAGCCAAGTGTAAGGCCGACACAGCAAATTGCCAAACCCAGAAATTGACTAAGAGGACAACCCTCACAGGCGCCCAGTGCACTACGCCTAGTGCGCGACGCCCGACGTTCCGTGCCCGACGCTCAGGCGCACCGACGCCCAAATGCCCAGAGCCATTGTGCGCATCGCTTGAACGCACGTTCGGGTAAGATTCCGCGACATCTGAATGTTGTAAGGTTAAAGCGAAGTGTTAGCATGTAATAGCAAATTGTATAACTTACAAATAAAAGTGAATACCGAGGAAAAACGTAATTAGGTCGGTTTACACCGAATTAAGAAGTCGAACTGTAC
>MEJB01000090.1:656870-669650 GCA_001752375.1 Rhazya stricta
GCTCATTCCTGTTTCTTACATGTTATTGCAGATGATATGTGACTAGATGGGGAGAGAAGGTCGCTTGTGGGCGAACTTTAATACCCAGAAACTAGTTTCTACTTATGTAGATAATGAAATTTACTTTTTGAAGTTGTTTTTAAATTATAAGGTTTTTGATGATGTTATTTTTGAATAGTGTAAAAGCCTTCCGCTGTATTTACTTTTAAACGAATGGTAGCTTATAAATATATAAATTTTTTATTTTCGAACGGAACGACATAATATTCCCGGGTTAAGACTGTTCCTAAACTGGGGGTGTTACAACTAGACTGGCATGTAGCCGAGGTTAATGAAATAAAAATAAAGATAATTGGTACTAGCCGATTTAAGTTTTATATAATGGCTTTTGTATTTGCTAATTTACAATTCCTTCCCAAAAAAGAAGGGTAAAAACATTTCAAATACCTACCATTGATTGCTTGGTCAAATTCCTTACCTCTCAATTGCAATAGCCGATAGGCACCTCTTGAAATAACTTTGCTAACTAGGAAAGGCCCCTCCCAGCTAGTTGGCCATTTAACGTATTCGTGGTCGTTAGGTGTAATCAACAAAATAATCTTCCAAACTATATCACCTTCTTGAAAGGTTCCAAATGGGATTTGTCAATTATACGTCATAGCAAGCTTCTGCTTATGCCTTAAAATATTTTCAAAGTTTGTCCATCTGTCCTCATCCACTTAGTCTACCTCCATCAATAGAGCTTGCTGGTAATTAGCTATCGGCTATTATTCTGAAATGCAATCTAGCCGATCGTACCAATAATTCAACTAGTAGGACTCTATCCTACAAATATGTCAGCCAATATGGTGTAAATCCCATAGCCGTCTCAGTGGAATTTTTATAGGTCCAAAGCACCTCCTATAGTATCTCGTGCCATTTTCTAGGTTTATCCTCCACAGCCTTCTTTACCATTCTGATGAGTATCTTGTTAGTTGTCTCTGTCATCCATTAGCCTGAGCATAATAAGGCATTGAATGTATTAGCTTGATTTGGAATAGCTTGGCAAAGGCAGCCACTTTGTCTCCTGTGAATGTAGTCTTCTAATCGGCTGTAATAGACTTTGGAATCCCAAAGCAGAAAATGATTTGTTGCTTCATGAAATTGATAACAACTCCTTGAGTTACTTTTGTCATTAGCTGAGCCTCAACCCACTTGGTGAAAAAATCTGYAGCTACTAAGATAAAAGAGTGGCCCTTGGAAGATGTCGGGTAAATTTTGTCGAGGCATACATTGTCCATCCTCTAAACTGCCAAGGCTTCACATAGGATGAAGCTTTGTGGCTCTGACATTGAAAAAGTTTTCGTGTTTCTGGTAGGCTTCACAACCCTTAGCGTAGGCATAGCAATCAGCCATGATGGTCAGTCAATATACTCCATTGCGATGTAATGACCATCGCGACTTTGGCCTTGCCTGGGTGCTCTACATAACTCTTCGTAGACCTCTGCTAGGGCCCGAGCTACTTCTTCCTTACCCAAGCACTTTAGAAGTAAACCTTCGTGGCACCATTTAAACAAGTCAATGTCAACCACCAAATAATTTAAAGCCTTCCCTGAGTTGTTTACTAACCTTGAACAATTGATTCCTCAAATAGTTGATGATTTCCAATCAATTGAGCTATGGCTGTCAATGCATAAAATCAGCTAACGRAAATCAGCCAATAAATCCTCTAGTAGCACATCTTTATATCCTGATGCATACTAGGCCAAGTCATTAACCTCCTCGTTTCCTTCCTAGGAACATGCGCTAGTATTACATCAACAAATTCCCTTAACAAGGTTTGAGTTTCCTAATATAAGTGAATTAAGTTGGCGTTATGCATCTATATTCGCCTGCTAGCTGTCGAATTACCAATTGGGGGTTTAGCTTCTAGTATTACTTTAGTTTTATTGGCATCGACTTCAATTCCTCTTTGATGCACCAAAACGCCCAGGAAATAGCTAGCCAAAACTTTGAAAGCACATTTGGTAGGATTCATTTTCAAATTATGTCGGCGCATCCTTAAGAAAGTCTTCTCCATATCRGCTAAATGCTGGGCAAAGATAGCAGATTTGATGACTAAATCATCGATATATRCCTCCATGTTTCGACCARTTAAGTCATGGAAAATCATGTTCMTTGCCYTCTGGAACATTGCTCTAGCATTTTTTGCTCCGAATGGCATGACTACCCACTCAAATAAACTGATTGCTCCTAGGCACCTGAAAGCTGTTTTGTGCACATCATCCTGAGCTATGAATATCTGGTTGTAGCCAAAGTACCCATCTATAAAGCTCAGAAACCTATTTCCTGCAATTTAGTGGACTAGCATATATGTCATAGGTATAACATATTCATCTTTAGACATAGCTAAATTTAGGTTCCTAAAGTAAATACATATCCAGATTTGGTCATTTTTCTTGATGATAGGAATGATTTTTAGTACCCACGCAGCATTTTTTACGGTCCTAATGAAGTCATATCGCAAAAGCCGCTCAACCTCCTCTTTGACTTTTGGAAAAAGAGGTGGATTAAATCTCCTAGCCAGCTATTTGTGCGATTTGTATACTTCCTTGATTGGCAAATGGTATTCAACCACTTTCTGGTCCAAACTTAGCATGTAATGGTAATACCATGCGAAATAGTCTCTATACTGTTTGATTAACTCAACCAGCTGTTCCCACTGCTCCTCACCTAATAAGGCGTTGAGCCAAGTGAGCCTGGTTTCCCCGTGATCTCCTAATTTGATGTCTATGAGAGTATACTGAGGTATAAATTGAGTGCCTGCTTGAGGTTCTATTCAGCCTCAAGAACCTCTGGTGAATTTTACACATAGCCAATTAAGCCTTAGCTTATCCAAACTCTGGATGTCTGATATTCCTACCATTAATCCCTTTCCATCTTGGTTATGCCAAGCTGCCTCTTCTGTCCTCGACTAAGCTCGTGCCCTAAAGACAATTTGGTGAAATGCGACGGCTTAAAATCTAGGAAGTAGAGGCTAGCTTCGTTCATCTGGATATCAGCCAAAAATGGGCTAGGATCGACTAGAACCACTTCCATCCTATCACTATCCCGTAGTATAAGCTGTTGTTGCATGGTGAATGGCACCCACTGGTTGGCATGGATCTAATCTTGTCCTAATAGCACGGTGTTGGCCGGCTTGGCCGYTACCATAAAGAAGGTGGTTGTGCTAGTCTCTAAGTTGACTGTAATGCTCATGATCAACACTTATTCCGCTTGAGTAGATCACCTGTAAACTTAGTCATTTGAATATCAGTAGATCTTAGCTTCCCTGTCTAAGAATACTCAGTTGACTGGATAACTATCAAGTAAGCTTTGAWGTAAAAGGTYTRAGGTGATTGACCGTCTCCTTGGTTGACTTTAGAATGAACATCTATAGCTCGGCTAGCAGGATTTCAGCTACAGGTTTAACCAATTTAGCCATAGCCTCCTTAGTTGACAGAAGATTGTCTATTAATGAGCTTTGTTGTTTGGTGTTCTTAAACTTAGCAGGCAAACTGATGATATTAATCTCCTGACCTGCTTGTGCTTCAATGGACTTTAAATTTAAATTTCCTTTCAGCAAAGCTTTTTACTAGCTCTCTGCCTCTCAACCCTTCATTTTTGCATCTTGGTTAGCCATAGGGATGGAGCCAAGGCTGTATTCTTTTATATAGTTAGGATTTCTAAGGTCATGGTTTCCACTTTAAGGTGGAACTTTGTCATGCTTCCAAGATTGCCCAAAGTTAATCTCCTGAATACATATGGTTTACCATCCATCCAAACAAAAGCTAATGTAGTACTCAGCTATTGTGGTGTTTCCATGGTTTCTACAGGCATGCTTTCTTCTACCGTTTTGGGATCCTGAGATGTTTGAACCTATCAATCGTATCGGAAGCTATCACTACAYTAGCATCAGTAGCTRGGAAGGGATCCGTATCAACTACTGATTCTTGGTTCCTTTTGTCAGAAAAATGGAAACAGCCTTCCCGGGTGGCCCTTTGAATAGCATTCCAAAAAACKACACAATAACTGGTTCCATGAGTGAAAGAGTAAAGCCAATTATAATACCTTTTACCATTCAATTCCTCAAATGAAGATATTCTCTGGCCAACTGAAAGTTTGATCTGCTTGTCCTTCAACAATTGATCAAAGATTTGATCAAATTTTGATAGATCAAATAAGTAGTTCGGCTGACTCCCAGCTTAGCTTCTTCTTTGCTCGCATTGGTTTTAGCATGGGGTAAGTCTATGGAGATCCTTTCAACAACTTAGTTGTCATAGTTTCGGATAGCTCATATTCTTCTAAATCAGCTACGTARTTGATGATTGAGATCTTGGTTTGCTCTCTGCCAAACTTGGCTGCTCGAGATTTTTCCTTGTTTTTAATGAACTTTTCTGCTTGGTTGCATGGGAAAATAACCTGGACAAGTCTGAACTTGCAAGATAAGTTTCTCCTTTAATTGTGGATTCATACGCCCAGTTGCTATTCTCTCATACTCAACTTATAGCAATAAGGTGGGACACTTTCCTTTATTCGCCTAAATCACTCCAAGAAATCGGCTATATCTTAATTGGCTTTTTTGATTTACGGCTAGAAAATCTACAATAGATAGCTTTGGGATGGGTCTATAGAACTTCTCATGGATTAGGTACTCCATATCAACCTCTCATGGATTAGGTACTCCATATCAACCCAGCTATTGACTRAATTAGGAGGTGGGCTAGCGTACCATGTGAAGGTTTTTCTAGTTAGTTACAAGGAGAAGAGTTGTAGCTTGTACAGGTCGCTGTTGATAAGTTCTCCACATTAGGCCGTGAATTGGCCAGTATACTCCACTGTTGTTTTATCATCATCTCCTAAAAAATTGAAAAATTCAGGCATCTTGTATCCTCGAGACATGACAACTACATAGTCTATCCATTCTGGATAGGATTTTTTGTAGATCAAATGGTCATTGTTGATAATATTGAGGCCAAACTGCCTCCTTAATATATCAGCTACTACATTAGCATTGACAGGTGCAGGAACCTATGCTGGTTGAACTCCTGGATTAGCTCGTGGCTGCCTTTCGAACTGATATGTACGCTCAAGAAAGTCATTTCCTGATATTCTCTATTGAGAGGAGGTACCCACTCCTGCTCCTAAGCTATTTAAGTTCCCATAGTTAGCAATACTTGCTGTATGTTAAAGCCCTAGGCTTAGCTGGTAGGAAATTAAGCAGCATAATCTTGTCATCTAACAAACTACTGGATGTATTGCCTCAATGCACAGGAAAAATTCGAAGCTTATGGTAATAAAGGATCAGTAACTTCCTAAGTACCATAGGGTATCGGCTTCCCTCCTAGCTGTGATGACCATGCCACATAAGGTTGTCCTCTAGACAAGGCGTAGGCCATTTATGGGGAAGTGTTTCTCCGAGCCATTGTAATTGAGTCCTGGTGGAATTGTGGCATAGGTGGAGCCAGAGTTAGCACTACTTCCAAGCTTTCTAAAGAGTGATTAGTTACTGGGACGAAAGGGAAGGTAGCTAGAATCAGATTAGGGTATGCCGAAATTCCATGTTGTGCTAAACCTTGAATCTCATTCTGAAGCATAAGCCTAAAAGAGTAGTAAATTTTGTGTTAGATTTCGCATTAACCACTTGTGCCCTACTCCATAGTGAATCAAATACTGACAAAGAAGTTGGAGTCAACTGTTCATCAGGTGATGTTGGTRGATCTCTACGGCTAAGAGCTGTTTCCGAGGCAAAACCCCATCTTTCAAGATTTTGCCTGGCGCTGCACACCGAGCTGAACTCCAGTATATCAATAGTAGGTGTGTCTTCGACACAGATTTGATTGTTCTGATTTCCAACCATGATTTCTAGGCCAAAACGATGTATCATGCATACTTAACAGGTCCTATTAGGCGTGCCAATTATGTGGGTATGCAAAAATTGTYAGCCAAATTGGTTATCTTGGTTGTAACATACTAAGCGTTTCAACATAATRAGGCTTGAGTTCCAGTCAACTAKCCCTCTAATCGGCTCACTAGATCTATAGCTACCTCTTTTTTTCATGTARGATTCTTGAGTTAACTTAAGCAAGTCCTATAAAGTATGCAAATCAACTAAGATAACCAGAAAAAAAAAAAATCACTTGTTTACTACAATATTTAGCCAAATGAGCTTTTTCAGTTAACTGTGATATTTAGCCAAATGAGCTTCTCAAATATACCGAGCAAACAGGCAAATATTATCTTTAAAAAATAACAATAGCAGAAAGGTGCAACCGCAATAGCTAAATCTAGCTAAATGATTATGTTGAATGGGGAAAGATGCTAGCCGATGTGAAGCAGATTATGATCATACTAAGGTAGCTAAGCTAGGATATATGCTAAGCAAAATACTAATAAAGCTAAGTAATTAAGCAATTATATGTAGGTAAACCTAAGGAAAATAGTAAAGACAACACAAATAAAGCTAAAGAAAGCTGACAAGTTGAATTAGCTAAGAGATAATACTACAAAAGCTGTAAACTATGCTACTAAAGTTTTAAGCAGTTAACACCTAAGAAAGCTAATAAATGAAAGCAAATAAGACTTCAAATTCATAAGTATTGCACAAAAATATGTATGAAACTGTTAATAAAGCAAAGGAAATTGATTAACACTAGAAAGTTAATCATAAAACTAACTAAGTGATGAAAACACAGATAAAACTAGTAAAATTGAAGATAATTTGCTTGATTGTTGAGTTGATTAGGCTTTTCTCTATTTTGTCTTTGCTTGATTGTTGAGTTGATTGGGCTTTTCTCTATTTTGTCTCATCTTTATTTATACTCCATCTTGCAATGTTTTTGCTAGCTAGTGGTCGAGAAACATGGCTGTAAGCATGCCATATTTGCTCTTCTTGCTCTATTTCCTCGACCCACGTCCATCTTGATCGGCTACTGAGTTGATCATGCCCCTTGATTTTTGGCCAAGTAGTTCTGATCTTATCTTGTTGAAGAGCTAATCACTTGATTTTGCTCTATTAGTTCCCATTCAGTTGTCTTTTTCTCCTTTCTCATCAGCCTATCTATCATGGTTCTTTTCTGCCTTCCATCAGTTACTAGGCTTTTTAGCCGTTTCAACTGCTCACATCCTAGGGGTTTCATCCACACTAGTTCTGCTGGACTAGTCTTTGTTCTTTACCTCAATCGTTGACATCGGCTATTTTCATATGTCAAAAGTAACTATCTGAATAAATTAATGTTAAATCCTAAAGCCTAAACCTAAATCATAAAACCTAGACCCTAATGTTTAAAGTTTTGATATAGTTTAGATATAGAAAGATAATATAATTTATCGTGATAAATTACAATCAAAATCTCACAACAAATCACGAGAAATTGCAAGAACAASTGGGTTGTCAAATAGGTTGGCGAATTGAGGTTGGCAAAATGACTTTTTCCAAAAACTATTATACAATGTAGAACATTGTTTTAGTCTATAACCCATGTTAAGTTGGGATATTTGCTCTATGAATTCCTTTGCTTGAATAGCTTGTGTAGATCTTCGTCTTCTTCGTTAACTCCTTCAATATAAATATCCTTGAAGCTTGAAGCAGKTGATCATAGGATGCTTTGTTCCATAGATTATCAAATCCTATAAGAACAACAATGCAAGTTACTTAATGGAATAATSACATGTCATTATCAAAACAAATATTAAGGACCTTAGGCCCTTTTGTGTTAACTATCTTCCCTTTTTTTATAACAACAAACAATTAAGGTATTTTGCAATGTAAATAGTTACAGAACAAACATAGGGGCATATCAATGATATAGATATTCAGCAAAGCTACCCCTAAAGATATGCAAGATCTCAAAATATGACAACTATGCACAAGACCTTAGATAGGTTGTTTTCACTTAGCGTACAATACAGTAGCTCATGATCTCTTATAAGATTTTCAACAGAACTAAAGATCAATATCAAAGCAAACAATTTCAACAAATTTGAAACTCATATAAGATATTTAAATCATTCCAATGAGTTATAAGAGAAAATTCATTAAAGATTTAACAATATTGCAACTTTCTAGCACAAACAATTTGCGCATTGAAGTATAAACCTATCATGAATTTTTAGACTCAAATTATCTATAGCCCAACCAAACTCCTCCTCCTTCCTTAAGGGTTTTGATATCAATTTTGACAGAGTTTCCTCAACAATTTAAGTATATTCCAGATGACACATTATCTTTTAAGGCTAATTAGATATCAATTTAAAATATTTAACCACAACCTCCACGACCAACTTTGATACCAATTGAAATATCATTTGAATTGTAGCATCTAATAGCACATATCAAATTCTTACTCCATCAAAACTCAACCATATATACTCAATCAAATAGTTAAAGTAATAAAAAATAGTATAGATGATTCCAAGAACTAAAATTAATAGATAACATTGGACTAGTTCAACCAACAATTTTGGATCGATGGAGGTTTCTTAGGAAGGTTTAATGAACGTGAGGTTTTCATAATATCATATATGATCTAAAGTTTCGAACCCTCAACATTTTCTTTATTTCATCATAACTCCAATGCCAATTTTTCTCCCCCTTTAATATTATCAAAAACAATTTAAGCACATCTTTTCTTTCCAGGGGTTGGATTTTTCGAGGGTATATAGRATCTGAGCATTAATAACGCTTGTTTTTTATTTTTGACTTCCWTTTAGTCACTTGCAAATATTAGCATAGGAAGTACATCCAAATTATATGAGATATTGATACCAACAAGTTCAGACTTGATAGTTGGTGTTTTATATGGAGCACTACAAACAGGGTTTGTCCYAATATGTATCTTATTTTCTATAAGGCCCACAAATAAGCAAGTATAAGTCATGGACATAGGTATGAGCATCAAGAATAAGTACTCTCCTAATTTTATTATTAACCATGCCAACAAAAAGATATGAAAAGACAGATAATATGAGCATCAAGAATAAGTACGTCTCCCAATTTTATTCTTAACCATGCCAACAAAAAGATAAGAAAAGACAGATCATTGGTTAATAACAGGTTATAAGAACAAYCTGTATTGTACCTACCAACAAGTAAACATACATGRAGTTTAAGAAACCTTTTCTAGTTCAAGGCTTAATCAGGGATGTAAACTCGAGAGATTTCATCAGAGCAGTGATAGGATTGATCAACAAGTACTAGACTGCAAGATGTCAAGGTCAATCATAAGTAAGAACAAGATTTGATATGAGGAGGGCAGTCAGCCTTTTTTAGATCAACAAAGCATTTTCCCTAGAAGAAATAATCATGGTAAGAATAGGGGATTAATGCCACAATATTTTAAAAGATAAAACAGTTTTTTTTTACAAAGAGGTACCATAATTGAATAATCATATTACCAATACAAATAGGCATTAAATATTTTGGTCAAAAATTGTGATCTCCCAACAAATAAGTATATAGCATTAGTACCAGAGAAATAATTATAATAATGTAAAAGCAGAGGATTTGAATTGCATACCTTTCTAGCTCAACCATAAGACTCTTTTGAGTACAAACGACAACATAGTCCATCAAAGTTAGTATACAGAGTATGAATAAGGACTAGCACTATTTATATAGAGTAAAACATAGATGATTATTTAAGAATTTATCACTCAACTCAACGTAATCATCAAAGCTAATCTTTTAAGAATAGTGATTATGAATAATAAAYAGTAAGGTACTTTCAATTTGTACTAAGTATTCTTTTATCATAATATGATCATAAATACATTTAGCACCTAAGCTTACATACTTTCAAAGAAAATTTACACATAAGCAACCATCTAYAGTGAAGGTCCATATATGCATTTTCAAGGTGGATATATAAGAGGAAATAAGTATTACAACAAATATTTTATCTTTGTTGTAGGTTCTCAAAGTGTTAAGAGCTATAAAAGTTGAGGAATACACACTCTGATATGTGAGAATTTCCAATCATARAGGTGTATTCACCCACAGAGGATGTTTATTGTATACATGTTATATATCAACAATATAGTTAAGGTACAAAAATTCATACAAGAAGATCYTATCTAGTTAGAGCATTGATACATAATCTAGAAGTAAGAGAAAGAAAAAAAAAATTAGGCTTTTGACTTCCCTTCCCTTTCCTTATTCCTTTTCTTTTTCTCAACATCCATGCTTCAGTTTCTCTAGCTTCTCTAGCCAACCTTTTAGCTTTCTTCTTGTTTACTTTACTTAGTTTCGCCTRGATACGTTCTTGTGACTGTGAGTATATATGATTTGTTTTCTTCCCCATGCTTGTTTACTTTCCTTGAGTGCTTTTGCCTTTTTCTCATTTGCATTGATAAATGGTTCTGCAAGCAACTCAACTTTTCTAACGTATAACAATTCCTCATCTTCTTCTTTGATTTCATTTCTGATTCGTTCCTTCAATTCTTCCCAGGTAACACCCCCAGTTAGGAAATGTCCTAAGCTGAGAGTACTACTGACCTTATTCATATTCATATTAACTATTATAGAAAACAAAATATGAATACTTTGTCTAAAACACTTTGTAAAAATTTCAGCAAAGTTTCCTCTGTAATTTCAACAACTATTCCCTATATACAATCAAACATTCCTCAAACATTTTCAATACTTGTAAATATCAAGTATTCCAAAGCAACAAACATCCAACATAAATAAATCTTCCATTCCAACAATGTTTTACTAACTTAACACCTAACAAAATTGAGACTTGCAGAACTTGAAAGAATTTAATGCACAAATAGTTAAATCAATAAARAAATAACTTAAACAATACATAAAACCTCTCTATTCAACCGTTTATCTTATTCACTAATTTATTTAAAATAACACTTYGGGGTATCATGGCTTGCACACAAACGACTTCCGCGCACCATCTGGCTACACATCACCTGAAACATAAAAATGAAGGACATGGAATGAGTCATAAAGCTCAATAAGCAAATCCCATGCATGATTGTATGTAAAATGCACTATATACCATGAATCAAACTTTCACTTCCTCAAATAAAGACTTTCTAAATACTTCCATAAAACTTTCATTTCAAAATACAAGAACTTTTCAAAACCTTTCCATTTCATTAAAGTCGTGAGCTCAGTTAGTGTAACGCTTAACCATTAAGCTTGTAAAGGGCCATTGTTCTTTGGAACCTGATTATATTTCCTACCGGTAGAAACACATAGCAGTTAATATCACATTAACTTTTTCTTTCATCTTTTTCAGCTCCGAAGAGGTGAACGTTACTTATCTTCCTAGCCTACAAAAGGGTTAAGTCGAGTGCATCGGTCCCCCACGCCTCATTTCCCACTCACATCTTTCATGGCTAGGTTTACACTCCTTTCCAAAATCTTAACATTTTTTGATAATAATTCATTTATAAAATTCCATTTCTTTTCAAATTTTATTTCCTAAACTATTTACTTTCTAAATGCTCGAATAACTCATGTTAGAAATAATGTAGAATATTATAACTACATGTCCATGACATGAATTATATAAATTCGTATTTAAACATATAGATCGACAGTAGGAACACMTTACRTGAAATAAAATAATCTAACACGTTTGTAACACATTACATAACAAGGTCCAATATAATCACCACATAACACACAACGGAATAAGTAGATGGGTATGGGGATTTACTTACTTAGAGTCCTTAACATTAAAATTCTACTTAAATCGCAAAGCGGAGTCCCTCAACCGCTTTTAATGTCAATGTGCCCAAAAATGACCTAATTATTATTACAAAAAAAGAAATTCATTTAATATGATTGACTAACCTTAAAACATTTTGCTTATCCTATGAAAGTTATTTGCCAATATTAACTCGTACTTAATTCCCACATCGAAAAACTATCACATTCTTAAAGGTATAACTTATTTCATGGCTTGCTACCCTTCTCAACAGTTGATAATGATAATACTAAATACAATACATTTCTAAGTCAAAACATATTCTTTATACAAATTAAACTCGTTCTTAGATTGGATATTAAACCTAATCTATGTTCTCCCACAATTACACTATAAAACATAATTACATAAGTCATTAAATTTCTAAAAATCGAATAACAATGTTTTCACCTTTAAATTCGACAAATTCTAAGTGTCGTGAAAGTCGCGTTGTGCCCCGGGCATGCGCTCAGGCAGTGCGCAAGCAACAGCCCTGGTCATGCATGGTGCTTGGTTTGTTGGGCGTCTGGGCTCTCGGTTGCCTGGGCACCTGATGGCCTAAGCGCTTGCGYACTTGGTTGCTGGGCGCCTGATGAGCTTTGTTGCATTTGGCCGGAAATCTATTGACCAGAACAGAAGCTGGACGGACGAAGGTAGCAAGCCGGGGACTGATTTGGTCGGTCCGTCGAGCAACCTAACCAGTAGCCACAACAACGCGCTGAGAAAGGTTCAACAGATCCAGATCTGATCGAGCCAAATCTGGACGAGGCTAGCTCGGATCAGCATGCAGTGCAGGTTAGGTGGAAGGCTATCGTGTAGCGACACTACGAACCTGATGCACAAAGCAACGGCTGATAAGCTTCAATTCGAGCAAATCTGACTGCAACGAGCTCGGACCAAGGATGACGACCAGTGAAGCGGCGATAAGAGATCAGTCCGAGTAGCCGCGACATGTGCAACATCCTGGCAGAAGCACCGCGAAGGAGCAAGATCCAAGCAGTAGATCTGGACTCCGGATGTAGTTGGCGATGGCAAGGAAGCGCGGCGTCGGGCA
>MEJB01000090.1:670230-699167 GCA_001752375.1 Rhazya stricta
TTGATTCTGAAATGGAGTAAGCGAGGTATTACTTCATAGAGCCTTTTTCATTTTGAAGAGATGAATATCACCCTTTGATTCTATTTCTTCACTGCTAGATACAATGACTTGATCTGTTCTTCTTCTTATTCTATTGGGAGGTTTAACTTTCAGTAGGTTACTATCATCTATATCAAGTTTCCCTTCAAAGATTGATAGCACATTTTCTTATTCTCTATCTTGGGCATATAGCTGTTGTAGGACAATTTGTAGGGCTTCCTTTTACTTTTTCTTATTTTGATCTCTTCATCAAYAATTTTCGTTTTCCCCTTCTTTTTCTCTCAGCTTCTATCTTATCTATTTGCTCTGCAATTGTTGCTCATTACTTGAATCCTTTAAATTCTCCATTTCATTTTGATCTTCATCTTGATTGCCTTCCTCGATTACTGGCTCAGCACCAGTTATGAGGAGTTGCTGTTGATCTCTTGTGCTACCTCAATTGCATTAACAGATTTTTCAACATAGATAAACTTTATGAATTTCTTGAGCTTCCTTTGTTAGGTTTTCCTCGCTACTAGATATCAATTGAGAAAGCATCACTCTTTTCTTAGTAAGATCAACTTTGACTAGTTTTATCCTTTTCTTATCCCTCTTTTCCACAGTATTGATACAAGAGTTTTGTGGATAGAGTTCATTTTCTTTTATGTTGTATTGAGTTTCATTTCCATATCCTTTGTTGTATCTCTCACTTATTTTCTGAAGGAAATGAGATCACTCAATATCAATTTTAGCATATCTTTCAGGATAGATTGTTCAGATGGTTTATCTTTGCTCTCTAATTTCCTTCGAATTTTGAAGCATCAATCCTTTCATTCCATACACCATCAATCTTTGTCAACTGGATATCTTGGAATTCTCACAATTAGCTAACGTGGTCCYTCTTCCTCCAAAAATTGATTCTATAGCGCCGTCAACTTCTTGCTCTCAATTAGTCCAAGCCAAGGGTAAAGCAAACAGTGCAAAGGGCAAACTTTTAACATATTATCATTGAGAACTTCTATTTGACTGACTCCATCAGATAGAGKAATTTGAATGATTTTGAAAAATAGGATCTGTAGGGTAGTRTATCTAATCVTTTTACTTTTACTTGATACCTGTGATTCAATATTATTTGAGCAAAGTTCACAGGTTTCCCCTTGTATCGTGTAACATAAGATACATATGAATGTATCTGATAGCTATTTCACGCTCTTCATGTGGTAGCAAAATAATGCTTATGATTTGATGAAGAATTGGCCTATTCTCAACATTGAAATTTTTGGATTCTCTGTAATAGCTTTATTGAAGAGAACTCCATTTGTAAAATTATTTGAGCAACATAACTGGTCTATGAAATTCTCTTTTGTTTCATCATCTACTATCYTTGTGATGTTATTATAGAACTCAAGAACAAGGTCAATATGAATATTCTCATTAACTATAAGCAGTCCAATCTAAATATTTTTCATTAAACATAATCTCTAGATTTGAAAAAGCATCAAATACCTCAAATGCACTTGCTCTTCCAGGTACAACACCACTATTTCTGACAGGTAAGCTTTGACAATCTATTTGAGTCTGTTGAATTTTTTCCCTGATTCCATTGTTCTTTTCTTGTTGCAATAAACTTCCYTTTTTGTTTTCGTCAGATATATACATATATATATGGGTGAATTTAGAGTATCAATGTAACTATCCAGATTATGAATTTTTTGGAAGAAGATGAAAGGATTTTGGATGGAGGATCTTATGAGTCCAAAATGTTTGAAGTTTTCGGAACACTCAGAGTTATTGACGATCAATTTAAAAAACTCTTCAGAATCTTYTGAAGACCGAATCTTAGACCCTTATTAGAGATTGACCTTTTAACTATTACTATAAGACCATTAACATTTCATTAATACACTGTTCGATATCTACCAGAGGATTTTGAATGACAAATATGATAAATGAAATAGTTGTTCATCAGAGAATATTGTTTCCAATAGAATTTTAAATCATGGGTAGATCAATGATCAACAATTCACTTGTGGAGAAGTGATTTAGGGCCAATTGTTTAACTCAAGATATGAAACAGTTTATGAATAGAGTCTTTTGGCACAACTAGGATAGAAATTTCTTAGGCAAATTATAGCTTTAAACAGAATTTAGAGCAAAGGAAAATTAAGGTTAAGGCAGATCTTTTTTATTAAGATTAATAGGATTTTGAACCTCCTTTCTCTCATAGCACCCTCTTCCTRCAGCAGTCCTATGGAATCAATGAAAATGAAACTTTCAGTACCCAATTGTAATTAGGTCCTTATTTGTCGGTCTTAGTAACTACCCAAATAAGATTTTCCATTTTCAATATTTTTCTTGTTTAACTCATTGTCTAGCATTATGGCCAATGCATATGACAAACATAAGAATGACACATACTTGTTACAGAAAATATAGAGGCTTTAACATATATATTACTATGTATGCTTGTGCTTATGGATACATCTAATACCTTCTTTTTTGTTTGGAAATTTTGATATGCAAAAGGAGATTTTCTTTCCCTTTTGTGAAGTCTTTCTAAAAATAACTATTTAAGCCATCAAAATTTCTTTTCTGAAGGTATCATGTTCACMAGTCTGTTATCACATAAAGCAGCTCTCTTGCAGAGACAAAGATTCTTTTTGGTGATCATGCCTTCAGTGGTAAACAATCTCGTTTTCTCAAGCTCATGTATATTGATGAATCAACAACAAATACATTTTGAATTTATATTAACATTTTCATTCAACAAATTTTCAATTTTTAGTTTCTATTCTTGTTTTTCTTGTTTACCTTTTTAATTTCATTTTAGATATTAATGAGCAAAGATAAAAAATATTCTTCACTATTAATRGAAATGGAAATAGAAGTAGAAAAAGGTTACCTCRTTGCCAAATGCTGAAGCATATGTTTGCCTTTTTGCTTTTCTCTTTATCAATATGCTCCTTTTCTTCATCATCGTTTGAAGAGACAACAGTTACCTCATTGCATATTTTCTCTTGTTCTTGAGATTTGGACATTCAACAACAAAATGTTCCGTACTTTTGCACTTATAGCATCTTTGGATGATGTTTTTTGACGAAGTAGGCTTTCTAAGGTTTCATTACCTAAATTTCTTCTTGCATCTCTTGACAATCATGGTAAGCYCCCCCCCCCCTGCTCCAAATCATCAATTTCTTCTTCTTCGGTTGTTAACTCTTGATTTTCTAAAGTTGACCCAACAACCTTTAATGTATTTATTCTTTTATCTCTTTCAATATCTTATTGGTCATTACTATGAGAACAACAAGGTGTGTCCTAATTTAGCTAATTGATACGAGAAATTCTAGCAAGTATACTATGTTGTATCRCGTAATATAAAAGATATCGAATTGGTAGAGAACTAAATTCAGATTACTATTCACTTATAGCCCTAAACTTTATTTATCCAACCAATTAATTGAGATGAGAATTAACTAATCAAGAAAGTTGTATTTAATCCTATGAGTTCCTTCATGTGCAACATCTTCAAATCCTTTGCTTCCTACACAACTGGAGCTTTTGATTCACATGGCTTAGGTAGAGCATCCAAGATTTTTCTATTGTGCTCACCATTTGAGTATATCTTGTCATAAGACTTTAATCCATTCATAATAGTAGGGGTTATTGTCCAATTTAACCCAACTATTAGAATTCCAGCCACACATATTAGATTATGAGCGTTCATGGTGTGGACGCTGCTCCTAGTAGCAAGCTATTTCAAGAAGGGTGCTGCTAGAATTAGAACCTTTTTTTTCTATAAATTCTTGGCTGAATAACAAATGAAAGAAAGACACTGCAATAAGTAGCTCTCGGTTTCGAAAGAAGAYGCCAGTCTTTCTAGGGTCTTCAGTGTGGTTCTTATTAGCTCTATTTTTAATTAGGCTTTTAAATGGCCCTTTATCCTCCCAATGCTTCTCACCACTTGGCATTTTAGTTTTAGTCACATGAAGACACAAATTAATCTCGCGTTTTAGTCCTGAACATGTGTGTGTGTTTTTTTTTTTTTTTAAACACTTGGCTTTCAAAATAACCTGCAATAGTCACAATATATATATTACAACATTCTCCCAACTAAAAGCAAAGGAAAAAACTAACATTCCCTCAATAATATAAATATTTCATTGAAATTGATATTGAATAGTGATAACTTATATAAAATAATTTTCATAACATAATAATGTTTGAAAGAGTTGGAAAAAAGCTAACAATGGAACAACACAAACATAGCCATTAAATGGCTACAACAGTTACAACATAAAATATCCCTACAATATGGAAAACAATACAAAGAAATCATCTAACGAGCATGTTCATGCTAAGTGCTTKATTCACCATAACGATGTCCCAAACAATTTCTTCTATTATGACCCTTCTATGACAATTCCCGAATCTTCAAGGAGAATCAGGTGTCGATGGTCCGCATCACTTCTAATCCTCGTACTTCAAACATGGCCCCTCAAATTTCCATTCATATTCGGCTTTTAGTGAATATGCTTAATTGTACTGGTCTCCAAAATGAATCATGTGGAACTAAATAGAAATTTATGACCTATGCCTTTCCGATAGTATTCCTTTAATATATTTCAATAACAAGTTCATCCACTACCCAACCCTGTTCACGRCAAACAGCAAAAGAATGGGAACAAAGAATCTCAAATACAGTCCACTTGACAATTGCTTTCACTCATTTTCATGGTATAGATCTTGTTACTCCTTCTATCTCCCCCAGGTATAGACTTGACACTAAACAGTCCAAGTTGAGAATTGCATTGGAGAATTGTATGTGTACAAAATTTTTTTCATTATCTGAAAGTACCTTCCATATTCTGGGGGAAAAAGGATGCCTACGATGATTTGACAACAACCAAAAGCTCTGCCTTCTCTCGGACCTATTCATGATGATCTGAAAAATRTTTCAGAAGTTTTACCACTATCATTTTCACCAATGCTTTGATAGGCAACGCCCGCTCTTTCTTCAAGACACTATTCAATGATTCAGATAAATTAGTTGCCAAACATCCGTACCTATAGCCATTATCATGTGCAASTGTTCACTTTTCATAACYAATTGCATTCAAACCAAGCTTAATTTCATCCCTGATTGCACTAAACTTAGCTTGATTAGTCTCCGCACTTGCACATACATAAGTTTTTACAAGTCTCTATTCTTGAACTTAGCATTGGAATTGGCCTTGATATGAYGTAAACATTATCTATGTACTGCAAATGGTGGCTCCCATCTCATTCGACGTACAGTATGTAGTATACATTTATGCCGATCTGAAATTAAGCAAACTTCTCTTGTCCAACCACATGATGTCTCAATAATTGTAGAAACCACCCCTAACTATCAGATGACTCTCCATCTCCAATGGCAAATGTTAGAGGAAACACACAATTTTTTGCATTCCATGTGCTAGCAATCAAAAGAACTCCATGATACGCCACTCTAAAAAATGTACCACCYACTGAAATGATAGATCGACAATGTTAGAACCCTTCTATTGATGGTCTAAATGCCTAAATAACCATTCAAATATCTTCACATCATCAATGCTCCGCAAATGGTGTTTCCACCTAACAATTGTTCCTAAAATTAAATCCTGCAAAGCCTGCATATATTATTAGTGCAATCTCTCATAAACTAGTTTTATGGCCAACTTCCGAGCATACCACCCCTTCTTGTAAGAGCAACTCCATTCAAATAGTTTTTGGACCTCGACAATCATAGCTTGAACATTTACTTTGAAATTGTCACGAACAAGGTGAGTAATGCGTGATGCAATGTATCGGCTTTACGAATTACAATGGTTGTTGTTTATAATTTGGATAAGATAAGTACGTTTCCCACTGAGAAGTATTACTTCCCACTAATGATGAGTGCTCCTTGGATATGGATATACCACAAACTTGAATATTCATCAGTTGAATTTTTGCAGTTAGTCGTCCACAATTCTATACTACTCTTTATAACTTTATACTCTCTACATCGGACGAGGACTATTGACGAACTGCATTTATAGCTTGAGTTTTCTTATCAAACCTCATATGAATCCTCAAGTTATTATTTGTTTCGTACTATCAATCAATCCTGAATTCACCCACTGGCAATTCCTCAGCTGACCTCAGATCTTGAAATAAGTCATATGTTTCAAAAGATATGGGATGCCTCAGGAATGTTGAATGTTAGATTTGAGGGAGTGTTGGATGATGGAATGTGCACATTTTTCTCATCATCACTATGATTGTCTGCCTCAAGAGTTTCCAAAACGTGATCCGATTTTGGGTATCCATCAAGCTGTAGCATCCTATTGTGGCAGCTGGGACTACATCAATTGGTGGTTTATCTACAACTAGCTCTGTAACAACAACTATATGGTATGTGGATAGATCAATGGGAAACTTCTACCTTGGAGATGGGATGAAATCATGGTCTAAACCCCTCATAACCTCAGTCCTCGCCCCTAAAATGATRTTTTGTGCAATCAATTAAAAATAATGTAAATGCAAAAGAGTMAAGAATACACAAAGCAACAAGTGATTTTTATTGATTCGATCCCTTTTGTGGATCTATATTCGTTACCTACGATAACAACATTATGATTTTAAATTCCACTAAGTCACACAGACTTTTTCCCATCAACATGTGAGTACAAGAAAGGTTCACTCAAACATGGGTTTTGCAACTCTTAACCCTCCAACCAAGGCTCACCGTCAAAACGATTTTATGTATCCTAACAACCTCAACATTCATATACTATTACTTCAAGGCTCACCCATGAGAGGGTTCTACACGAGCTTGGCATTTACACAAGAAGTTTAACTCTCAAAAGAGTTTTATGTCCGACAACCTTGTATCTCACACAATAAATTTTACAGAAATATGTTCCAAACCTATTCCAGTCTAAAAAATGGGTATTCTAGCAAATCTAAGCTAGTTGACATGTGAATTTCACTTGTAAGATATTCTAATCTCTATAAAATGAAGCTAAGATAAATATTTTCAAAAATATAACATGAAGAGATTTCAAAAATGAAATGCAAGAATATACTGAAATCTTTGTTTGCATTTTTCGAAAGATGTTTTCTATGAAATTTGGATTTTTGCTCACTAGTGTGAAATCACTAAGTAGGAAAATAATGTATTAAATAGCCTCATAACCAACAACAATAGAACGTAATAAATCTACCGGGGCTTAGATATGTGTATTTTAGACAACTGAAATAACATGGTCTTCGTCCAAAGACTCTTGGAATGGATATTTGACACAATTACAAATAGCCTTCAAACTGTTTAAGAGAGAAGAAATCTGAGTTTGAGGACTCAACCTTTGATTGTTTTAGGTAACTGAAAAACCACATAGTTGCGTCTCAAACCTTGATGAATTATATTAGACTTAACTTACACAACAGACTTAAAATACATTTGAACGTGACYAGATTGTATGCTCGAGACATGAAACCATATCTCACAATACACTTTCAAAATCAAATTCGATATATCTAATAATTCATACAATAGTCATTTTATAAAAGATGCTTTGGTAAATGTTTTGGAAAATATTTTTAGCTTCAAATATCAAAATATAAAATCTAAAAGTAGTTTATCACCATCTCCAAAAGAAGGCTAAGTACTAAAAAATATTATAGAATATAAAACATTGTACTTAGCTTATAGCCTATGGAAAGTTTGAGAGAATCTACTTCATGAATTTTTTTACTTGAATAGCTTGTGCATATCTTCCTCTTCTTTATCAACTATGAATATCCTTGATGTTTGACATAGATGATCATGGGCTACTTTGTTCAATAGATTACCAAATTATATAAGAACTACAATGCAAGTCAGTTAATAGAATAAGCACATCTTATGATCACAACAAATATTAAGGACCTTAAGCCCTATTGAGTTAACAAACAATAATGCAAGTTAGGTAAAAAAATATAGCTCATTTCACTATCAAGATCACATACTAAGGACCTTAACCCTATTAGATTAACAAAATTCATTCATGACAATTTTTATTTCAAATCGTAGTTAAATTKATCAAACTACTTATAATGAAATGAAAATTTTCATTGGAAAAATAGTAATTTTAGTCATGAAATAGTTCATCGCAAAAGAATTGACTTATTCCCTACGCAATAGCTTTGTAGCCTACTATGAATTTCTTAACTATGCTTCTCCCTCATACATAAAACACAAAAGTTGTCACTATAACTTATCCATATAAATAAATGAAAAATTAAACTATTTGATGATGTTATTGATGATGAATTGTTGTTTCGTAGATAAAAATATACATCTAAAGATAATAGACCATGTCTAGCTACATAATCTTATCATAAAAAATAATGACTATTAATCCCAAAAGCCGTATTTTTACAGTATATATTTGCATAATAACATATATCTTCTTGTTATATAATTTGCTTTGTGAATAACAAAATATGTCCAAGTTGTGCTTATAAATGTGCAAGATCTTCAAGTTGTACCAGATACACTCATTCTATCAACAAGATCAAAAGTTTTAATTTATCATCTTTCTTGTATTCTGTTTCCTTGATTTGATTCTTGGTCAAAAGTTTATGATTCTTTCCTTTTTCCAAACATGCCTTCTTGTTAAAACTCTTTGAAAAACATTCTTAATTGTTATTGGCTCAGTGGTTAGGGCCTTGAAAGTTCCAAAATTCATATCTTTTAAAATCCTCGAGATTTCATATGATTAATAGGAAATTTCAGACGTCCTAAAAATGGTATTGAATAGTCTAATATCCKTCTAGTAAGGATTCGAACTCAATATTGGTAAGTTTTTGCTGCCTGAAACCCAGTGGCTCTAGTGTTTGAAACATGCTTCGGACACTAGGACCCTGAGGCTGTTCGAAATCAGTTGATAAAAAATCTGAAATCCCTCTAATAAGATCTCAGACTCAGCACTAAACGGTATAGGGCTACTTGTCATCCAAATTAGCTATTACTAGCCAAAAATAGTAACTTTTTGAACAGTTTCTTGAGACCTTTCTCAAGTTTTTTTTTTTTTTTGAACTTTTTTATGGAAATTACAAACCATCTTGAGATAAGAGAAAGTGATCTTATAATTGGATAGTCAAGGTTGTTAGTGAACATATAACCCGTGGATAAGAGTGAGCCTTGATTGAAGGGTTATTGTATTGTAAAATTCAAAGTAAGTGAACCCTATTGTGATTTGTAAAAGGTCTAGTGACTTTTTGACAGTTGATTTGAAAATCCTAAGGGTGAGACCGCTAAAGGTAATGATGTAGATCCCAAGAGGGATTGAAACACTATATAGCGTTGTGTTTTTTTTTTTAGCTTTAATTTTTGTTATTATCTTGCATTTATTATTCAGCCTTCCAACTAGCATTTATTGTGCAAAGTTAGGGCCAGTTTGGGATTGTTGTTAGTGAAAATGCTATGAAGGAAAGTGCGRTAAGGGAAAGTGTTATGCTATGTGAAAAAATTGATTAGTGTTTGGTAATATATCATAAAAGTGGTACTGTCCCAATAAGTAGTTTGTAAGGTATTTGATAATATAATTGGTTAGTGTTTGACATCTGATTTTGACCTCAAAAGCAACTTTTTAGGTTGGGAAAAATAATCACAAATGTACCTTAATATTTGATATTGTTGCACAAA
The DNA here is from genome assembly GCA_001752375.1 of Rhazya stricta. Lineage (NCBI taxonomy): Eukaryota > Viridiplantae > Streptophyta > Magnoliopsida > Gentianales > Apocynaceae > Rhazya > Rhazya stricta. Next base: position 679,943 of record MEJB01000090.1, read on the forward strand.
GATTTCAAACTTTTCAAAACATATTTCTTACTTATTAGTAGCATAAAGTCCAAGAATGTGAGGAACAAGTCAAAGAAAAGGTTGAAGAAGAGCATCAAGATGAACAAACATTCAATAAGAGCATAAAAGTTCAAATGGTCTTCCAAGAGAGTGGAAATTCAAGCAAGCTCATCCAAAATATCTATTCTATATTAAAATATGACAATCTAATGAGAATCGTTTTTGGACAACTTTGTCCTCTTGTCCTATAAAGCTATTAATAATAGTCATATTTAATTTATTTTATTTAATTTAAAATATAAAAAGTCACTAAAAATATTTGTTTAAAATATGCTTCATAGTGCGATAAGATTAACATTAACAATATTTGTATATAGATATAATATTTTAGGCTAAAGAACGTGCAAGTCACAACTATAAAAAGTAATTATATACAATATGATTGTTGGTTGATTATCTCTTTTAAATAGAAATTTTAGAATTATGTTGACTTTCGTGAAATAAAATTAATAGTAACATTAACAATGCACGTTATATCCTTGCTATAACGTGTCTTACATAAGTTGTTGATTTCTCCAAATTCCATTGACTTTTGTATATAATCTCATTATAATTAAATGGATTATATATAACGAAAAAAGTAAACAGAAAAGGAAATAATTAGTCATGATAATTATTTAATATTTTATATTGAGAAAAATATACAATTACTACTAGTAATTGTACCATTCTCAAGTGTGCAAAAAATGTCATATTAGAGTTCTAGAATATCTAGAAATCAATAAAAAATAATTCTATAAATAATTATCAAGAATAATATAGTGACACAAGAGATTAAAATTTATGTCTAATATGATTATATTATATCGGTCTAATGATGAGAGATATTTGTTATTTTTCTTCAATCTCTAATTACATATTTTAAAATATTAATTGACACAATTTATAAAGTTATACAAGTAGATGTGATATAAAATGAGGTGAATGCATGTTATATCGGCCGAGTCATATTATAGGTGAGGAAATTCATCTATAATCTTGCTTTACTTTTTAGGTGTCAATAGTTAGTATACATTCGTAATGGAAAATCCTCAAAATCAATTCCTACCTACACTTTGAATGGCAAGGAAATTTGAGAATTATTATTGATGGGTTGCTGCTGTCAATATCCCCAAAACTAACCCTCAAATTGAGGTTTATTTAGGAAGATTGTTGGGAGGAAATGCTAGAAACGAAGAAAGAGGGAAATGGTAATTAGGGATTAAATAGGCAAGGAATAGGTACCATAGTTAATATTTTGGCTAATAATGTATTTTGATCTTATATTATAGATAAGTTATTTGATCCGTAATAGCAAATAACGTGACTGAACAATGTGTAAAAGTAACAATAATAATACAACATTTAACTATATTTTCGTTGTTTAATGTTGCATTTTCTAATTGTATTTTTATTTTACTTAGCTGTAACATAAAATGCATAGATATCACATTTACTTTAAAAATAGTATAATTCTGCCCGGGGCGGCGGTATGCGAAAGTTATCTTATGAGTGGATACTGAAAAGTGATTCCCTCCTAGACGCCATGACCACCATTTCTGTAACTGCTAACATCAATAATCTGATTAGCTCTCCTTTCAAAATCCAACAATTCTTCCCCTCAATCCTCAAATGCCCAAATCCAATAATCAAAATCACCCCAACAGTTCATTGTGCCCAAGGATCTTCCAACAATAATGATGACAATTCTCGCAAGCTCAGTAAAACACCCATGGATGTTCCTGGTCGCAGACGTAGGTCCAACAACCGTAGAAAATCATCTTATGGTACTTCTAGAAAGTCAGTTTTGAAGAAGAGCTTCTCTCAGGAACAGGTGACCTTCACTGGTCCGGTTTTAAATGATCCGGTTGTTGGAATAATTGGCGGTGGTATGTCCGGACTAATCTGTGCTCTTTACTTGGAGAAAAGAGGCATTCGGTCGACTGTTTTTGATACGGTTAGCAAAAAATTGAATTATTTTTAGCTTTTATTTCAACTGCTATTTATTTATTTTATGGTACTGGGTACTTATAGTTGTAGGCAGTCACTACTCATAGAATTTTGATTTTTGTCTTTTGTTGTTTGAAATTGAGTTCATGTTTACTCCATATTCAGCTGAGCTTTCCTCTACATATGGGTTTAATATGTCTGGAAGTTGATACTAGTTTTGGCGGTTAATTGGCTGTGATACTTGGTTTAATGATGAACAAAAATGGAAAAGCTATGTGTTCTAATTCTGTTTAGCTACTTTAGGGACTTCATGGTTTGGGAGGAAGGATGGGAACAAGAATTATTGATCCTCGGCCATTGATATTTGACCATGCAGCTCAGTTTTTTACTGTTAGTGACTCTGAGTTTGCTGGCCTAGTAGATTTGTGGGCCAAGAAGGGCCTTGTGGGAGAATGGCAGGGCACAGTTGGAGAGCTTGAAGCAGGTGGCCATTTCATCCCTCTTCCAAATTCTCCACCCAGATATGTAGGTGTTAATGGAATGCGTCCTCTTGCAGATTCAATATTATCTGAGGTAGGTAGTAAATGTCTGTTTCTTGCATTATTCCCACTTCATGCTGCTGCTTCTTGTGTAAACAAGGATAARCATTTTTATGAAATCTCCTCTTGTTTGTTTGTGTAAGTATGTCTTCTGCCATAACTTTGTGCAAAATTTGATTGTTAATTTCCTAGTCATGATTCAAAAGTTATCTTTCTTGTAGCCCTTGGTATAGGTGTTTAGGTAAATAAAATTCTATATGGAACGAGGAATATATTTTCAGCTTTTTGAAGATGGGAATTTTCGGGCATTTTCCCCTCCAAAGTTTCAAGGTCACTAGGACATCTTTCCTCMTTTTATAGGAATATCTTCTCCTTTTGATCTTCTATGGCCCAAATTATCTTTAATTGTTCTCTGTGAATTGGTATCTGATACAGATTAATCTATGGGAACATCCTGTGGGGCAGGATTAACTAAGACTATATATTATTTAGAAATGGAAAATTGGAGCATTTGGTGGATGAAGAATTGTGAACAAAATAAGTTCTGGTTGACCATGTGCTCTGATAAACAAAAGATACTCTCGGAAACAATGAGCACGACTAAGTGGCTATATGTACAAATCTGTTTAAGGATCTATATGCTTTGATTGGAACTTGAAGTTCCAGAACAGGCACCTATTGTCCATTTCCTAACAACCCTCTTTTGCTATAGTTGTTCAAACAACTAAAATGGTGCAATAGAGAAAGCCTGCTTTTTCTGCAATGTATAACGTGTACACCGATGGAGTCATGTGCCTGAATGTACCAAAACAAACCAAGTACACTTCGCTACCCTAAGGCATAATTACTCATTGCTTATTAGCAGTGGGTTCATGACCAATAAATTCACSTACCCACCTGAACTATGGGTGCTTGTCCCGAGCTTGTATTGGTGACATAGATGGTAATGGAACTAGTATTGTGGAGGGAACCATTATTTTTCTTCGCAGATATTTTATTTGTTCAAGAAAATATGTGGCGGAATTGTTGTTTTCCTTCTCGAAATGCTTGTTTCATCCTGTATATTTTCTAACAGAGATTGTTATTTTGATCCGCCACTTTTATTAGCTGGAAAGGTTACATGTTTAGACTATTTATGGAATAAATATCTTTCGATACTCTTGCAGACATGTTATATGGGCAGACTGGAGTTAATCCATCCCTGTTTGGACTTCTCCTAAGAATAGATGCTTGATATGTTTGCAGGCTTGTCTGGTTAATGTGGTGCGGCCTTGCTGGGTCAGTACACTGGAACCTTTTAATGGAATGTGGTACTTGAGTGAGAAAGGAAAACCTTGCGGGCATTTTGATGCAATTGTTATTGCACACAATGGTAATTGCTTGGCTTGCAAGTTTTATATACCGGAATCTTCTTATGAATATTTCAACTTGGTTCTACTTTTCTTTAACTTGACTTTTAGCACCCACTGAATGTTGTTATTACAACGGAGTTCTATTTATTTATTTATCTATTTTTACTGATATTACTGAAAGAATTAAGATCTTGTTTGGTTCTTGGGTTTTAGTAGAAAACTGATCAAGTTAAGGAAAAATGGACTGCATATGTAATGCCAAGCAAAATTTTCCATTATGTTTTGTATTTGGCACGGTACACCACCTGTAAAGTTTCTTTTCTAAGTAAAAGGGGATGATCTTTTAAACTACCTAGGTTACAAATGGTATTAGTTAGACCTTAAAACTACTAAATGGGGGGAAAAAAAAAGAATCTGCTAAACATGTTTAGAAGATACAGTAGTTCATTTTAAAGCAGATCTGCTGGAAGAAAGAAAATAAGAAAAATGGATCATTAATTAAGATTTTACTGCAATAGCATCTGTTTGTTTCATTAAGATGTCATTTTCATCTTTGGAGTTTAATGTGAAATATTTTCCTTTTCCTTTTCCATTTCCTTCCTAGAGTATGCAATCCAAGCAAGGGAATACTCTCTTGAAACTTTTCCATACTGGCTTCCCTAATAAACAAACAAGAGAAGGAATATAAATTTTCTGTGGATTTATGTTTCCTTTGCTATCTAAAATTGTAGAAAAATGAGCTTACATGGAAAAATTTTGCTATGTGGCCTTGAGGACATAGAGTATGGACCATAACTTGCCACCATCTTCCGTCTATGGGGACCAAGCAGAAAACGATTCTTTGCTGCAGCTAATGCAGCTAGAAGGCAACTGGGGAAGTTAAGGAAGCTAAAAGTTCCTTTCTTCTTCTTGTTTGTCTTCTTGTTGTTAATTGTTCTTCTTGCCGCCTTGTTTCTCTGTTGCTTTTATTGTGCTTTAGTGTGTTTTATAGGACTTCATGCCAATCCCTTTTGTATGTGGCAATTGTCATCATCCCTTGGCTCCCCTTGATATTTTGTCAACAGATGAGGATTGGAGTTTAAGTTGACTTGATTGGTTAATTTTTCTAAATTGCACAACAGGTCTTAATTCAGGCAAAGCAATGTTAATTCAAYGTGCACTTTGTTTAGGAATTGTGAGAAAGTTTTACCAGCTTTACTACAACAATTTGTAGTGTGTTCTATTGGTTCAAAGYTTAAGACGTGAGGTAAAAGGAATATTCTGATGAYCTATTGGGGATCACATGCTTCATTGAAACTGGGATGGAATGGGAGGAAAAGGACAAAGTCTCAAGGCAAGAGAAATATTGTAAACAAGCTCTTGGACGATGTCAATTCTGCCTTTACATTTGGGAGTACAACGGTCCTCATTCTTGAGGAGCTCATTGTTTTAATATGGTCACGGAGCTCAATTTATGATCTTTAAAGCTAACTAGCGGATATGAAAAGCTTGAAGCTTGAGGAGTTGATTGGGGTTATAATGTCGGATGGAGTATCTCAATACAGGATGTTAGGATTTTAAGTTCACATGATACAGTGGCAGTGACTCTGCCACCTTAGGAAGGTATTTAGTTGGATTTTGTTGATAATTGGTGATTGTATGGCCAAGGAGGAAAATGAAAAGTCCATTAGAGAACTTGAGCATTTTGGTACATGGTTGGTTGTCAGAAGCTAGTTTTCAGCACTCTGTTTGGAGTTGGGTGGATGGAAAGAAATAARAGGAATAGATACATTGGAAAATCAGTATGCTGCCGAGAAACTCTGTGAAAGCTCTAATAAGCATGAATCGACAATGACATAACCATTTTTTGCTTTCTATGTGTGGGTGTTCCTTTTCATGTAAAACTGATTTTAGCTTCTTGAACTGAAAGTTGCATAAAACACTAAGGTTSTAAAATTGATGGTATAGTTTTAACACTTGAGAGATTTATTTAGGAGGAGGTTTAAAATCAGAAACTTGCAGAAAGGCATTTCTGATTAAGGGAAAACTCAAGATAAATTGACCTAACTTACTGAAAATTAATGCAAAAAAGGAGCTTTAACCAAGGCATAAAATTATCAAACCACTTGAACAACTTGCATCAAATTATCGCTCTTTTGCTCCATTGGATGCTTTCACCATTTTCAAACTGGTTCATACTTTTCCAGTGCATAAATTGTCCATTGAATACATTGCATATTTATTCACTGTCTCTACAAGCAAAACACCACTCGTGTTAGTTTGAAGAATTTCATAGCCACACTAGAATAGTTTAATAATTTCCCTGCCTGCTTTAATAAGCATAGTTCTTTCTCTGCATAAGTGGTAATTWTGTTTCTAAGTTTTTACTCCCTATTCAACAATAGTTTTCATCAAATGCCAACTGAAAATATCTTCATATTTCTTTAGAAATTCACTATTTATGTACTATGTAATATTTGTTAGGTGAACTTGAAGGTTACTTTGATTCTTCTGCACATTGTGAAGAACAAATATACAGCTGAATTATCAATCTTGTACTTGTGCAACTACTGTGATTATTGCAGTGTCAAGACATTATTGCCATGATAAATTTGTTTGTAAATTCATTTCATAATGGTCAAATTTTGACAAAATATTCCCTTAGATTATGGAAAGTTCGTTGATGGAATCCACCACTGGAAATGATAAAAGTATTTAAACAGTGGATTCTTTGAGAATAGTGCCCTAACCGATGGAGCAGAAGAGAAGGGGAATTGAAGTAGCTAAGCATACTTAGCAATGAATAAATTTATGATATGCATTCCCAAGAGATAGATTATCTTGCCTAATGCTTACGCAATCATGTATACAAGTTCTCTATAAGGAAATTTGTCTGATCCACCATATTGTTCTTATGTCTAATTAAAAGGTATCCCGTAACATGGTAACCTTTCCAGAATGCATTTGGTTAATGTACCTTCCCTGGTATCTGAACCAGTCTGGACTGAAACTCAAAACCTGTCATTCTTCTGCTAATTTGAAATGATACAGTAGCCTCACTTGGTTTTTGACCTCTATATTATTTTTCTATTGTTAGTCAATTTTTCCCCTTGCAGTTTAAGRTTTGATATTAAATGTAAAATATTACATTGCAGGAAAATGTGCAAATCGTTTGCTTGCATCATCAGGCTTACCACTAATTGCAAGACAAATGAAGGTACTTGAAACAATTAAACCTAGTATTCTCAATCATAATGTGCATACAAAATTATTTTTTCGTACATAAATACAAAAATGSAGTCTATTGACTGGATAAGTGCAATCTCACRTTTTGTAATTTCTATYGATGGATACTGTTTTTCTGTTTTTATTTTCTTTTCYTTTTTCCTTAACAAGCATTGGTATCCTCAATCATAATGTTAATATATTTGATGTGTGTATTTTGTTGTTGTTTTGACTGAATGCCATTGTTACCTGCAGTTTCGAATTTCTTGTTTTCAGTTCTTTATTGAGATTTATTTTTTAATTGCTTGCAGAGGCTTGAGCTGAGTTCCATATGGGCTCTTCTTGCAGCATTCAAGGATCCTCTTCCTATTCCATCTGGTGAAACTTCATTTCCTTTTGAAGGAGCCTTTGTAAAAGGAGTTGATTCCATCTCCTGGATGGGTAACAACACAAGGAAGTTGTTAGGTTCTTCTAGCAGTAGTCCACATTGTTGGACAATTCTCAGCACAACCACCTTCGGCCAGCAGAACAAAGTTCCACAAGTTAGTTAATTCTTGATTTTATCATTTCATACTGGTCACAAATGTTCCACATGAAGAGTCTAGATCAATTCATGAAATAAGTATATTGTATAAACAGCAACCGAATTTCTTAAGTTGTAGACAGTATATCATGGAGAGCCATCATCTGTTGAGATTTCCTTCGTTTAAGGGGAAGAGAAAAATAAGAAAACCTTATTTAGGAGAGAAACAAAAATAAGAGAATGTGGGAAAGTTATCTCTCCTATTGTTGCAATTTTGATGGAGAGGAATGGAAATTAAAAAAAAAAAAAAAAGTTGCAATATGCTAGTTTACAAAATATACATTTATTATGTTCATAAACTCGTCTTAGGGGTAACATTATAAGGATAAAAATGACATCAGCATCTGTAAAGGAAACTGAATCATCTCCTGATCTCACACAGCTAAACAGACCATAATCATATGCTATAATCAAGCAGTCAATATTCTGTAGTAGACAGTTAGCAGATTGCTTGATATTGCTATAAATTAGGATTTATGTAAATCAGTAATCAGTATTAATCTTTTATTGCTACAAATTGGGAATAACTTAATTAGCATTTATTAGGTTGTAAATTGCAGAACTGTATCTGCTGTATATGTATCATTGTAAATAGAAAGATATAAGGAAAATCCTTTTTTTTTTTTTTTTAAATGGTATCAGAGTAGGTCTAGGTTTTCCCTATGTCTTGTTTCTGCCGTCCTCCGTCTCTACTTCCTCTTACCCTTTTCTGTGTCCTTACTCTTGTCCCTGCACCTTCCTTATTTCTGCATAATCCATGGCTGCCTCCTCTTCCTTCTCTTACTCTAATGTCACTCAAAAAACTTCGCAATTCATCAAATTGAATGACACCAATTTTCTGGTGTGGCTGTTCTCAATGGTACGAAACTCATGGGCTATTTTGATGGGTCTATTCCTAAACCTAGTGCAACCATCATTTCTAAACCAACAGAAGGACAGGCAGCGACTACCATCCCCAATTTGGAGAATGAAAACTGGTTCCCCGTGGATCACCAGATTGTAAGCATACTCACCTCATCGCTCACGGAAGGTGTTGCTCATCTCATTACTGGATTTGAGACGTCCAAGAGTATTTGGGATTGTCTTCAAAAACATTTCTCTCAGAAYTCTATCATCAGCGATGCTAGTTTGAAGCTTCAGCACTTTGATTTGTAGAAGGGCTCTCAATCAGTTGATACCTATCTTCAGCAAGCCAAGACAATTGCTGATTCATTGGCCTCCATCATCAACCCATATCTGAAGCAGATTTAGTTGTTGCAACTCTCCATGGTTTTGGGTCCAGATTATATGATGCTTCACGCAGCTCTCACCGCTCAGAAACTGCCTGAACTCCATGGACGAATTCTAGTCGTCGATGCCCAGCAGGTTTGTCCCTTTGAAATTAGAAGATGTACAACCTTATTCAATCAGGTCTCCTCGTTTACCCATCGTGAGAATCGCCGGTCATTCACTGGCAGACTATCCAACTCTGGTTGCTTCTTCTTCGGTCGAAATTTTCAGCAGCGATGCCGTAATTTTTTCCCCACAGCAGCCGCAAGTGACATCTTTTCCTCAGCCTTATTATGCCATACAAAATACTCAAGGCTCATTTCCTTCTCCTGCTTGGGCCTCTTGTAATGGATCCAATGGAATTTTGAGCTCAACGCCTCTTTGATGTCCAAATTCCCACTCTAATCAGCATCGGCTCCGTCAATGCCCCTCACAAATATCAAGGTCCATCTACATCTGCTCCATTTGCTTGCTCACATTTCTTTGCTGATGCAAATTGGTACGCAATACTGGAGCAACACACCTCATGACTTCCATGCTGGTCCAAAACCCACAGCCTTAGGGTGGTCCACATAATGTCTATATGGGAAATGGGGACTCAATGCTTGTTTCTCATACCGGTAATATTCCTTTGCCATTTGGAACATCTAACTTTTCCTTAAACAATGTCTTTCATATTCATTCTGTCTGCAAAAATCTCCTTTTTTGTAGCTTGTTTCACAAAAGATAATCTTGTTTTCTTCTTAGTTGCTCCASATTTTTATCAGATTTATTGGTTACGATTTGGTAGTCTATTGTTTCAGGGCCCATGTAAGGATGGTCTATATCCTCTAAACTTGTTATACATCTCTAGTCCTCCTCGAGCTCTTGCATCTATCCACTCCTCTGTCTGGCCTCATCATTTAGGCCACCCATCCTCCAGGGTTCTTTCTCGCTTAAGTTTAGCTATTCGTTCAAAGTTATCATTTAAATCCTTTTTTGATTGTGCCCTTAGCAAATCATACCAATTACCTTTTCCCTTAAATAAGATGTTGCCACTTCTCCTTTTTATATTATTCATAGTAATATTTTGCAATCACCACTCTTTCTGTTACTTGTTTCAAGTATTACATTTTGTTTACCGATGAATTCTCCCGTTATATTTGGATTTATCCCAAGCGCCGCAAAAGTGAAGCTTCACTCATTTCCAAACAGTAGTTGCTAACATAAAAAAAACACTTTTAACAAGACTATTAGACACCTTCAGAATGACAATGGGATAAAATACACCAATCATGCCTTTTCTCATTATTGCACCACTTTGGGCATCCAACATAGATTTCTTTATCCTTATACCGTTMAACAAAATGGCCTTGCTGCACGTAAACATTGTCATATTGCCACCATCACTCGCAGTCTTTTCTCACCTCTGGCGTTCCCCAACATCTTTGTGTGGAAGTTGCCCTCACCTCATTCCATCTCATTAATCTGCTTCCTACTCCAGCACTCGATTGGGACACTCCTTACAATTGCCTCTTTGGCACTCCCCCGTCCTACTCTTCTCTCCRAGTATTTGGGTGTTCTTGCCTTCCTCACCTTGTATCCTACATTTCAAATAAATTGTCCTGTCCAAGCATAGAGTGTGTCTTCCTAGGGTATAGTCCTCACCTCAAAGGTTACCGATGTCTAGATCCATCCACTGGTCGCATCAATGTGTCTAAGAATGTTTTATTTAACTAAACTTCTTTTCCATATAAAAATTTGCAGGCACAGTTAGCAGCAGTAGAATGCCTATTTGAATTCACTCAAATTAGCAGCCCATACCTCCATCCCACAACTTCATCACCGAGGAGCTCAAACCCAGGCCTAACTGCCATTACCACAGACCTGCCATCCTCCACTTTTGGACCCCCCCCCCCACCCCCAACTCACTAGATTATCACCTACCACCGTGAAATTCCACTGCCACCACCACCATCATCTCCTGATCTTGTCGATGCAATACAGGTGCCACCAGATTCAGCGGTTACTGATGTCTCTTCTCCTTCTCCTCTGCCGCATCATCCCATGGTCACATGCAAGAAAAATTGTACTCTTCCAACCCGGAATTGGAGTGATAGTACCATGCCTCATCTCATTCCTCGTGCTCTTCTCACTATACTTGATGACAGTGAATCAACTTGCTACACTGAAGCCTTCAAGCAYGAAGAGTAGCATGCTGCAATGGAAGGGATCAATGCCCTTATCAAGAACAAAACTTGGTCCTTGGTTCCTCCCTCTCCAGATAAGTACATAGTTGGTTGTGAATGGGTCTTCAAGGTGAAGCGGGATCCTGATGGCTCAATTGAACGATTCAAAGCTTGTCTCATGGCTAAGGGCTTTCACCAGCAGCCAGGTATCGATTTTCATGAAGCTTTTAGTCCAGTAATAAAGCCTGCTACAATTCCTACTGTTAGGTCTTGCTATTTCTCGTAATTGGTCGATTCGTCAATTTGATGTGCATTATGCTTTTCTTCATGGCCTTTGTAAACTATATGTATGAATTAACCTCCTGGCTTTCTTGATCCATTTAGGCCGACTTATATTTGCAAGCTTCACAAGGCCATTTATGGTCTTAAACAGGCCCCTCAAGCCTGGTTTCATCAAATGACCTCTTTTTGGGTTTCATCGAGTGACCTCTTTTCGTTTATCTGTTGGTTTTGTTCAAAGTTTGGTAGAACCTTCCTTGTTCATCTTTCATCCTGGACGGCACACAATTCATTTCTTACTCTATGTTGATGATATCATAGTTACGGGCAATGATCATCTACTATTGCAAGGTTTTATTGATGCCCTTGGCCAAGGTTTTGATGTCATAGATTTAGGGACAGTCAGCTACTTTCTAGGTCTGCAAGTTACAAAACTTTATGATGGAGTCCATTTTAATCAAGCAAAGTATACTTATGATCTTTTGTCTAAGCGTGATATGTTACTTTGCAAGCCAGTTAGTACACCTATGTCTGCAAAACATGATCTCACGAATAACCATCGTGCTCTTCTTGCCAATCCCACCTAGTTCTGGACTATTGTTGGCTCCTTGCAGTATCTGCTACTCGACCAACTATCAGTTTTGCTGTTAACTAAGTTTCTCAATTTATGAGTCAACCTCGCCTGCCTTATCTCATTGCAGCGAAGCGCATCCTTCGCTACATCAAAGGCAGCCTTGATCATGGTCTTTTCTTTGCTCCTCAGCGACAACTTGTGTTCCTAACTTCCTATTCCGATGCTGACGGGGCTAGCTGTCTAGACTCTCAGCGTTCTACTTCAGGGTATCTGGTTTATGTTGGATCTAATTTGGTCTCTTGGTGCTCCAAGAAACAACCTATCATTGCTTGTTCAAGTACTGAATCTGAATACCACTCTCTTGCCCATGCCTGTGTTGAAACTACTTGGCTTGCATATCTCTTATATGAACTTGAGGCTCAAAATCAGTTTCTTATTCTTCTACATTGTGATTACCTCAGTGCATCTGAATTCACTAACCAAAAGGATTCAAATGAAACTAAGAAAGCTATAGGAAAGTGAATTACTAGTTAAAGATATGCAATATAAGGTAAAATGATAGCAAGAGGCAAGAGACAAGAATTTATAGTGGTTCGACTTCATAAAGTCTACATCCACTACCTAGGATACCCTAGGATTTCAAACTTCCACTATACTTGTGTAAATACACGAAGTTTACACAGTAACAGTTAGTATCACACAGCCCAACCAATCTCAACACAAGAGTTGTGCACCCTTCCTAGAGTTTTACACAAATAACCTCTCAACAAAGCTAAAGCATAATAACCAAACAATAATTATAGATGGGTTTTACAATTGTAGCAGGAATTCAATCCCTAATTGGATGAATATTACAACTTGAAGCTCCAATTAATCCTTTGAGATACTTTGAGTAAGTGAAATAAAGCTCAATAGATAAATCTTGTTGAAATCAAGGAGTTTGCTCAATAGATGATGTTATTAAGATCAAAAGCTCGAAGAACTTGCTCTGCACTTAATAGCTTAGTTTTCCAACTGTTTAAAGCTCCAAAAGATGAATATATAGTGTAAAAGCTAGGGGTTTTTATGAAATAGCCATTAGACACTAAATTTCAAAAATCCCAATTACATGGACTCACCCTGCATCGTCGGTACTGTCCRTTGTACCGTCCTAAAGGTTTTTCAACCTTCTAGATTCCCACGGATGCAGGCACGAATTGTGCCTACCATCCGTGGTACTGTCCATGGCTAAGGATGATGCTTAGGACGGTTTCAAACCATCTTTGACATGCATCCTTGGTGATCAAAATGAAAAAACTGATTCTTTTAGGTACAAAATACAATAGTGTATAAGGCTAGTATATTTCAAACTCATTTGTGGTGTGAAAATGATTTAAAAAGGGTTTTGAAAACTTTTTATGAGATTTATAACCTTAAAACAAATTCTCAAAGGGATTAGTCACAATAATGACAAAAAGTATAAAGCGTTAACTATAGAGTRACTAAACTAATGTCTTCAAGTCTTCAAAAGTTGTTGAACCTTCAATGTACAAAGGACTTAATGATCTTTAACTTCTCCTTGTGAATTGTATAAAGTGAAGTCCAATTCAATGTGTAAAATGTTGTTGAACTTCCTAACTATAAGAAGAACTTCACAAAGATTATCCACATTCAATGTTTTGTTATGGTCAAAATAAGAGTCGATTCTAATTAGGCACTCAACCCTAACATGCTATAATCAAGCAGTCAATATTCTGTAGTAAATAGTTAGCAGATTGTTTGTTTTTGCTGTAAATTAGTATTGATGTAAATCAGGAATCAGTATTAGTCCTTTATAGGATTGCTGTAAATTAGGAATCACTTAATTTACATTTATTAGGTTGTAAATTGCAGAACTCTATATGCTACATATGTATCACTGTGAACAGAACGATATACAGAAAATCCTATTTTTTCAGCATCTCAGTAACCCAGTCTGCTTTTCTTTCTTTTCCTTCCCAATTTTCGGATGAAAAAGTTTTATTGTAGCAGTCTTTAGATTTTTATCATTTCTCTTTTCATTTCTCTTTTCTCCTCTTTTTCCTACTGCTAAGAGGAGGAAGATGCTTTCTTGTCTTTCCAAATCATTCTTCCCAAGCTAGTCCTTACTGTCCATCTTAGAAAAACAATGAAGGGTTATTAAATGAATTGTATATATTAATTTACTTTTGTACCAGGAAAGTGTTCCAACTGCCACAGCAGAAAGAGTGAAGGAGGCTATGCTCAGGGGTGTTGAGAGGGCTCTAGGAATCTCCCACAACTCAATTCAGACACCCATGTTCACACGCGTGCAGCTATGGTAAGAGATAACATCTGAGTCTGGTCAGATGTATATTTCAGTTATGAATTGCCTGTTGCAGGTTCTGAATGTGATGCCACAAGGACATGACAATATCTGGCCTGATACTGAAACAACTTAGTGTCTCTTTCTCCCTCCCTTGCATCAGTGACCTATTCATTTGATTCTCTTGTTCTATTATTTTCACTGACACAGTCAATTGCCATGAGGTACCAGTTCCTATCCATCAAGTGACCTTCTCTATTGCTCTAATATAACTGGCTAAAAGTTGTCCATAATTGACTAGTCCTTTGGTGACTTACTGAGTCTTTTTTGTGGCTACTCCTTAAAGGATGCGTGAGAGTTTCTTCATGTTTTTCCAGCCATTAGCTATTAAGGKTGTTTCAATAATTTTTCGTAAATTTCATGTCGGTCTAGGTAAATTTAGATTACATTCGCATTTAAATGTCTTTTTACTGAATTTGTATTCCGAACTTTGTTAATCCACAAGTCTCATGTATACATATATTCAGATATCTATTCGACATAGTTTTAAGTGTTTATACACAGAACATGTCATAACAGCTATACTTTATCAGGAGCTAGTGATGAAGATATTGGTGTTATTTCTTCTTATAATGTGCCCAGAAAGTTTCTCATGTTCTTCTTCTCATCCAACCACTGCCGCCACAGTGGCTTTAGATTGTTGCTATTAGCCAAGCTTCTTTCTTTTCTTCTCCCACTGCCTTCTTTAATCCCCCTGCTGTAACACAAATCACTCATCTATGTCAGCAGCCTGTCATTACTTGTTGTGCGACATATTACTGTAGGCTGATTTGGTACTTTTAGCATTCTTAAATAATGGATCCTTCCACCAGTCAATTAGAATCCAGCTTATGTTCTTTATGTGATTATATCCGCTAGATACCTTAGCATTTCACCTATAAATCCAGAAGTAGACAGTCTATGCATGAAGTCATCATTTATCCTATAAACTCCCCTTGCAGCTCAAAAGAATGGTGATCATGAGCACTAGAGGTAGTATCCTCCAAAGGAGTTGCTGTACTGAAATTAGTTGATATGTACTTGTTATGGTGCATCTGATGAACATGGAGCTTTCCAGCCTTGTGGACTTCCAGGGGAGCCAAAAATATAACTCTTAGATCAGTGCCCTATTACTCTTATTGCAGAACACAATAGCTAATTGATATGGAGCTTTGGGCTATCTTAAATCAAGAATCTTGCCACCAATCACTTAGAAACAATCTGCATTTATCCGTTAATGTCCATCTTACAACATTATCTCTTCATCCCGGAACCATTACTGATCTATCTGCTCAACCCACAAATTTTTCTTCCAGYGAACCACTTGATGATGCAGTAAATTGTGTTGAGATTATCGTGTGAGGCACTAGGAAGGAAATTGGAGAGATAATAAAGGATATATACTAAACAATAGGATCAAGAATAAGGTAATCCCTGCTAAAACCAGTTATATATGTATTTTTTTTTTTTTTCGCCTTTTTGTAGGTTTTATGTGAATATCTTTTGCTGTAATGAGAGATCAGTTTATATCGTATCTGAAATTGCAGGGGTGCTGCTCTTCCTACTAATACTCCCAATGTTCCTTGCATCTTTGATCCACATGGAAGAGCTGGTATATGTGGTGATTGGTTATTGGGTTCAAGCTTGGAATCTGCAGCATTAAGTGGCATGACTCTTGCTAATCATGTGAGTCCCTTTTTCTTTTGCTTCCTGGCCAAGATACAGACACTTATAACTAATGTCAATGATGGTAAACATAAAATTTCCCTAGACAAAGCACATGGCAGTTTCCACTATACCGTAGCTTTGATGTTTCGTTTGTGGGGATCTTCAAGTGATATTATCAAAATTGATAAGTAGGCAACTAAAACTGATCATCATTTAGTTTGACAAACTAAATTTCTCCATGGTCTCCCGATTCAGATAGCAGATTACTTCCGAAGTGGTGGAACTTGTCAAGAAGAATTTGCTGTTGGTCTACACAGTGAATTCAAACCCCTTGAAGGACATGACATTGGGCAGTTCCCGGGACTGAAGTCTGAAGAGAAAATAAATGAGACTGAGGCCATTCGGCTTGTCACATGAATCTCAATGCAGGTAGAATTTTTGTGAGCTTATTCAATACATGTTTTTTCTCCTTAATGCTTTATGCACTTATCTATTTTCCCTATTAGGGTTTTCGCCATGGTAATTGAGCTTTGATGGGGTAATTTAAGAGGGTATTCCGGGTAACTTCTTGATATATGTATTTGCTTTTCCCTTATGCTTCTAAAACAGGAAACAGTCATGTTGTTAAGTATACAGGAGACACATCCACTGCAAGACAAAAGGAAGACGAAAGATCCTGGAAGAAAGAAAGTGCGGACAAGAAAGAATATGACTAGTGTCATCCAAAAATTTTGATTGATTCTTTAGATTTGATTGGTAAGTTATTATTGCTTCTGCAAAAKAATGAGAAGTTGAGAAAGGTGGAAGACCTGATAAAAGAGTTGCCTGTTCATTTGTCGTTAGGGCATATGTATTCTARGCTCATATTTCAGCTTGTTCAGTTGCTGCACAATTTAATTTGAAAGTCTTCTTTAGTAATTTATGTTTCCTCTTAGTTCAATTATTTGTCTCGGTTATCTATTTATATATCAAATATAATTTTCCAATTTGGGTTAGGCTAAACTCGCAATGTCCCCTTCTAAATCTGCACCTTATTAGTTTATTTTATAAATTGCACAAATTGCCTTTCTTTTCCTTCACTGTAGAACCCTTTCTTAATCCTCTCTCTTCATCCTTCCCTGTCTTGACTTACTATCTTGTTCTATAAGTAAAATACAAAGAATTGAGTCTCTCAAGGTGAAAATGGTATATAATTCAAATCATGGACTTCACATGTCTTGCTAGTAAGGATATCTCAGTAGTGGCTATCCAGTTATTAAAGCAAAAGCAGGAAAAGTTAGAATCTTGATATCAAAATCTTATTGAAAATGTATGTTAACAAGTAGCTGATTTGTCTGCACCATCAACCTTGAGGGGAGGAAATTGTGCTGTGGATTGCTTAGCCCAGAACATCTCACTTGGCTTTGGGATTAAAGTTCTCCATCAGCATCCAGATTTTGTCACCAAACTTTTTTAGTATCAGATATTGTTGGAGTAGKGCAGAGCCATCTTCTTGGTCTGTAATCATGCTTTTAGAGCTCTATTGCACTGAAAACAGTGAAAAAAAGAAAAAGAATAAAAGAAGACCTTAGGAATCTATTTGTTGCGGGTCGGGCAAAGTAAGCAAGAGCTACGTCTTGATTCATGATCATGCTAAGATTGTGTGCTATAGCTTCTATTAATTGATAATGATGTTGATGGGCCTGGAATGGTATAGGGGTGGTGGAATTTGAGGGTAAAGCCCAGAGAGGATGAATGAGAGGAGCATTGGTCAATATGACATGAAGAGCATAGTATTCTAACTTTGTAAAGTAAATTTAACAGGGCTTTGATTTAGGATGGTGGTGAGCTTAGCCTCATCATTTCAAGTTTGGCACTTGTACTTCTCATCTCTTTCAAGTTGTCATTCTTACCTTTAGACTATAAAAATTCAAAGTCCATGAGATGTACGCCGGGGTCTTTTTCTCTTGCTAGGAAAGATATCAAGGAATACTTTGTTGGCTTCTGTATTTTCTATTCACACAACTTGCTATCTTGAGAATATTATTCCACGAGTAATGGGACATTTTTCCACTTTACTCTTATTGATTGGATCTCCATTTTGTAGTTTATACTTGGAAATAATAATATTGCTTTCTGATATACACGTTATGTTTTACATATATTTCCCATTAGTTGTTTCTTGTTGATCCTATCTTCTTCTGCTGTCTTTTTATGTGAGTTTTACCTTCCAAATGCTTAAAACTCTTTGTAATCTGCGTATTTGTTGTTAAGGGTTGTTTAAGTTGGTTAATATTATTTGACTGGTCCAGTATTTCAATTTCTTTTATGTACTTGTTTGGCTAGTGCTGCTTCAAGATTTGTGGTCCAAAGATAACTTGTTTCTGCTAGAGGTTTAAATACAAAAAGCCAAGCTGAACTTGCTTGAAGAAATTGAGCTTCAAAACTTCAACCTTTGAGCTTTGCTTAGAGAATGAACAAAGGAAGCTTGAGCATAGGTTGATTGGGCTTATTTATAACTCAAGCCTATTTGAGCTCGGACTCAATCTCAACAGTCATTTAAATTAAAAAGTTGTATTATTTATGCAAACTATCCAGAAAAATTGTAAAAATGAAGAAATAAGGACTACGGCTCGATAGTTCACTAAAGCTGAAGCTCGAGCCTGATTCAAGCTAATGAGCTCAAGCCAAGCAAAAGCTCAAGCTTTTCGTTAGCTAGTTGCAAACAACTGATGAAGTGTTCTCTTGTGGAGTAAGTTGGATCCAAGAGAATAAGGCAGTGTTTAATTGCTTTTGCAGCATACGTCGAGCTCTGTGGCAACTCAAGTGGCAAACTAGCTAGCACTCATCATATTTTATCTGTAGAAGCTGAAGCTTAGTCCTGCAGTTATTCCAAAATGTAGCCCTGATTTAAGAAAGCATTCCAACACTTTTCCCCTGAATGTATTGCCTCAAAATGAATATGAGTGTAAACCTTGCATCCATGGAGTAGTGGCAGAGCAAGGACAGCTGCTTAAGGTTGTAAATTAGTTGAATTTATTAAACCATACTCTGTTCTTAAACAAAAAATATATATAGTAAGCCAGTGTTAGAATAGCATTGTTGTGAAATTGTTTGATCATCTTGACGAGGTCCGTTCTTTGCTTCCCCCTGTTGAAATTGTTTTTGCCTATTTCATTAGCTGAAAACTCTGGAAATCCTTTTTACAAAGTTGGAACTGAAATTGTGATAGATGACCGCGGTTTATTTGGAACCAACCTTTTCCTCTTCATTTTTAGGA
>MEJB01000090.1:699192-789513 GCA_001752375.1 Rhazya stricta
AGAGTTATAAAATTACTGTACGATTTTTTTTTTTCTTTTGGGGGGAGGCGGCGGGGGGGGGGGTTATTTTGTGGTTTTCTTCTATTACTCACGCGCCACAAAAGACTATAACTCTATTGGTTGTAAAAAAAAAAAAAAAGTACACCTTAGATACTATAAAGAAATGGACAAGGGGTACATAAAAATGGACAGTAATGTTATAACTCTTACTACTTTTAACTTCCTAACAAACGTTTCCTTTTCCTGTGGTTGTGTTAGTATTAACCCCTTGTGTTAAAGAGTAAGTCACTTCAAATATATCAGTAGCGCTACCGATAAATCATTAGGTTGATGTTTAATAATTGGTTGACTCTTTAGTTTGACGTATGTTCAGGTTACTCAATTTCTTCTTTTACCAAGCTAACCTACTCTCCATGAGAGTTATATGTCCGGAAAAACATAACCCGAAGAAAAAGGAAAATACTCGATGTTAGTCTAAGAGGAGGAACCGGAAAAGGGGTACAAGAATGGTAGAAGTTGTCGACTTGAAACAAAGTCTTAAAAACAGAAGAAGCAAGTCTAAGAAGAAGGGGAATAAGAGAAGAAGTCTAAACCACTTATTTAGACGATTGACTTTGACTCACTTCTGACGTTTTAGAAGTGGTGAGATCGAACCTTAAACAGGGATTATTTTACTTTTTAGTTAAAGTCATACAAAGCAAGAAAGTACTTTGTGTCCCAAGAGACGATGTGTTAGACGTATCGACTAACTAATAACTAACAATATCATTTGATCAAATGATGACGTTTTCCTACTCATTAGAACTTTAGTACTTAGTTTATATTTTAGGTAATCTAAAGTGTTCAACAGTGACGACCTTGAGCTATGTGACGGAGGGGTCTTGAGAAACTATATCAAAAAACGAAGAATCTAAACGTTTTTCATTCTCCAAGGGGGTTCTGCTGTGTTTTCAGTCAGCGGCTAAAAGAATAAAGATGTGTGGAACCGGACAGCCTCAGATATTTAATTTTTGAAATCGACCTTTCTTATTCGGAACCGGCTCTTTTAAGGACTATATCAAATTCTAAGATGCTCATCGGACGTTCACATCAACACATCCTGTCAGATTTTTAATTCTCAACAACACTTGGTATTTTTTAAAAACAACAACTTAACCAATTCATGTTGTCGCATGGGCAGTTTTTACCTGTCATTACAATATTGAGAATGATGAAAATTGAAGGATTGTTTGCAAAGGAAAAGGACACCAACACAATCATAATTGGGGAACACAATTTCTCATTCAGTGAAGTTTATATAGTYATCGCGATGGCTATTTAGTAATCCAACTACAAATTATTAACMAACTGAGAAATCAAACTGCATACAAGTCCAATGAGTTAAAGAAGAAAATGGTTCGATTGGATGAGAGGTACTCTCAATATACAGGCCTTTTTGTATTGGGCTTCTTTTTCCTTTTATGAGCTACAATCAGATTCTCCTCCTTGGCCTTTTCCCCATGTTCTTACCATCTTCAACAGCTGAACTTTGTTTCAGAATTTTTGTCTTCTTCGTTCAGATTCTTCTTCCCCTTATTCTCTTCTTCAGATTTGGTGAATAAATCTGCTAACTGAAACTGAGTGAAGACTGCAAAATCTTCACCACTCTAGCTTGGARTTTGTCCCTAATAAAATGAAAAATCAATTTCAGTATGTTTCGTTCTTTCATGAAACACAGGGTTCTCTGCTACACAATCTGCATAGCTGATTGATTATTGATTGTTATAGTAAACTAGTTTACTACTGCAAAAGGATGAGTAATCTTGAAATCATGAATCAAATATAAAATCCATTAGATTTCACAAGTTGTCACTGCTGGAACTCGATACACTGCCTCCCCAGAACTCTTTGATATAGTTTTTTGCTTCTTAGATTTGCAAAAAGTAAGAGGTTCCCCCAAGACGACACAAAAGTCAGTCGCCGATTTTCTTATTTCTACACACCTTGGCCTGTCGGAGTCTATAAATTAAAAACTTTAGCTGGAAAGAATAAGCCTTGGCCGAGAAAATTCCTGATATAGTTTAAGATTCTACGAGTAGCCTGCAAGTGTAGTTGTGTAGGACAGTCTAAAAATTAAGAGTTGTTGTGAACCATAAAAAATTTTTGTTGTTGAATTGGTTAAGTACAACAGCGTACCCGTCAAACTTACTGTAATACGAGTTGTCAAGCAATAAACTCAGAATCTCCACGGCTATATTTATGTACATAGTCAATGGTGCGAGGATACACCCTCCCCTAGGTTCTACTGGGAATGTACGAGCCTCGCTTGTCTCTCGACACTAAATACAGTTAAATATTTAAAGTAACTATAATCCGTAAATAGAATATAAAGGTCTATTTAAATATGCAATCTTACAATATTTACATTTTCAAATATACATAACTAAATTCAACAAGATGATTCTAAAAAACATGAGAGTACAACTCTCAGATGACAGTACAAACATTCTACTAATCACAAATGATTAGAAATCTCCAAACTTCTCAAAATCTATATACAATGTAACTCTTCTAGGCCATAGGTCATTGACCTCTCTAAACGTCTGTACCTATCACTAAAATATGTGAAAATCGTGGAGCTAGACTCAGTGAGTCCCATGCGTGTCTGATAGTGCATAGTTTTTAGAAGAAAATATTTAGAAACCATGGTACTTCAGTTCGAATAAGAAAAGATCAAATTACCGTTTGAAAATTACTATGCAGAAATAGTTCGAAAGAATTCAGTGCTGACACAAACTACAATTTGATTTTTGAAATAATTAGTAAATAATAACTACATAAATATTCAAGAAATATTCTAATTCCGAAATTCTCTAACTTATTTAAACTTTTCATGTAATTGTGTTTTACAAGATTCTATATTAATGAGTAATGGCTGAAATTTTAAGGGTTTTACATTCTTCCCCACTAAAAGGAATTTCGTCCTCGGAATTTTTTCGTACATTCAAAAAAAAATCACGATACCCCATTTGCATATATTCTTTTGTCTCCCAGATTAACGAGATTCCATGTTAACCAGTAATGGCTGAAATTTTAAGGGTTTTACATTCTTCCCCACTAAAAGGAATTTTATCCTTGAAATTTTTTCGTACCTTGAAATAAATCACGATACCTCGTTAGCATATATTCTTCTGTCTCCTAGATTGCTTCCTCAATGTCATGTTGTTGCCATAGGACCTTAACAAGATGTATTTCCTTATTTCGAAGCTTCTTTGTGCTAGTTTCGAGCACCCGTACCAGTCATTCTTCATAGGAAGTCGGGTTGCAGTTGAATTTCTTCACAATTTTTTACATGATCAGGAGCTTATGATACTTTCTAAGTTGAGATACGTGAAATATATCATGCAATTTTGCTAATCCTGATAGTAGCACCAGTCAGAATGCCACATTATCAACTCTTTCCAGCACTTTGAAAGGTCTGATATACCTGGGGCTTAATTTTCCACCCCTCAAAGGTCTTAACATTCCTTGATGGGACTTTAACTTAAAAAATACTTCATTGCTCATACTAAATTCCAAAYATCTCCTTTGATTATCCGCATAGCTTTTCTATTAGCTTTGARCTGCTTTTAGTCATTCTTGAAGAAACTTTACTTTATCCAAAGTTTCTTCTATAACTGGTGAGTTGATTGTCCTTCCTTATTCTTCCTTCACCTATCTCCTCMCAATAGATTTGTGACCGACACTTCTATCCATATAACACCTTATATGGTGCCATTGCGATAGAAGACTGATAAATACTATTATAGACGAATTCAGCATAAGCTAAATTATCTATCCACTTACACTTGAAATCCAATGCACAAGACCTAAGCATGTCCTCTAGAATRTATACAGTCCTTTTAGATTGTCCGTCGATCTGACGGTGCCCTATAGTGCTAAAACTCAGTGTAGTTCCCAAGGCTTCTTGAAACTTGGGCTAAAATTGAGAAGTGAAATAGAGATTCCTATCTAATATGATGTTTAGAGGTATGCCATGGAGTCTAACAATTTCTTGCATGTAGATGTAAGCTAATTTCTCCAATGAGTATCTCTTGTTTATCGAAATAAAATGTGCAGACTTAGTCAACCGATCTGCGACTACCTATACAACAACTCGATTATCTCGAGTTATAGAAAATCCCGTGATAAAATCCACTACATTCCCATTTCCATTTAGGTATCAGCAAAGGTTGCAATAATCTTCCAAGTCTTTGATGTTCTACCTTCACTTTCTGGCAAGTCAAACAAGCATCCTCAGCTATCTCCCTCTTCGTGTTATTCCACCAAAACTATTGCTTGAGATCATGATGCATCTTTGTACTTTCAGGGTGAAATGTATACCAAATCTTGTGGGCTTCACCCAAGATTCTTTTCTTTGTATCGGGATTGTCTGAAACATATATCCTATTTCAAAACAAATTATTCATTCAGAATTACCTAGAAAGTCTAGTAGCTTTCCAATTTCTATCTTCTTCACTTCCTAGGTTTGTAGATCTTCTCTCTGAGCACACTTGATTTGCTATCTAATATCAGCTGTCATAATATTGGCTATCCTTATCTTTCTATTGTCGACCTTGGTCATCGAAGTAATTATTTCCTCCAAGGTCTCTACCTCTTGAACTCGTAATTGTCCAATTTTCACTTTCCTGCTTATTGTATCAGCTACCACGTTTGCCTTACCCTTGCACTAGTTAATTGGACATCAATATTCTTCTAGGAACTCCATCCATCTCCTCTACCTCATATTAAGATCCTTTTGAGTGAATATATATATCAAACTCTTATGGTCTGTACAAATTTCATATTCAGCTCTGTATAAGTAATGTCTCCATTTCTTCAAGGCAAAGACTATGCCARATAATTCCAAATCATGGGTAGGGTAGTTCACCTCACGCAACTTAAGTTTCGAGATGCATAAGCTACTACTTTATCCTCTTGCTTAAGTAYAGCTCCCAAACCGTCTACTAACGCATTTGTATATAAAGCATAAACTTTTTCCAATTTAGGTAATACTAATATGGGTGCGATGGTTACTCTACTCTTCAACTCCAAATAGCTACCATTCGCACTTCTTACTCCATGCAAATGGTATAATCTTTTAAGTAAGTTTAGTTAGAGGGCTTGCAATCCTTGAAAAATATTTAATAAAACATCAGTAATACGCTGCTATACCCAGAAAACTCCTGATTTCGGTTGGGTTCTCTAGTCTTTCCAATTAGTCATTGCTTCTACTTTCAAGGGATGTATGACGAGACCTTCTTTTGAAATTACATGTCCCAAAAATGATACTTTTTCCAGCCAAAATTGGTATTTGCTAAACTTAACATACATCCGATGTTCCGGAAGTAGCTCTAATACCCATATTAAATTTTCTTTATGGTCACCAGGAGTCTTAGAGTAGACTAAAATGTGAATTAGTGAATATCAGCACATACTGATCCAATATTAGACGAAAGATTCTTTGCATCAAGTCCATAAATATAGCTGGTACATTCGTCAGTCCAAATGGTANTCCAGCCAAAATTGGTATTTGCTAAACTTAACATACATCCGATGTTTCGGAAGTAGCTCTAATACCCATATTAAATTTTCTTTATGGTCGCCAGGAGTCTTAGAGTAGACTAAAATGTGAATCAGTGAATATCAGCACATACTGATCCAATATTAGACGAAAGATTCTTTGCATCAAGTCCATAAATATAGCTGGTACATTCGTCAGTCCAAATGGTATCACTACAAATTCATGGTATTAAAGGCAATTTTAGGAATATCTTCCTCTTGAATCCTAACATGATAATATGCCTATCTTAAATCCTATTTCAAGAAGTATCTCGCTTCTTGTAACCAATCAAATAGTTCATCAATACAAGCTAGGGGGTACTTATTCTTGACAGTTATACTACCCAAGCCCCAATAATCAATACATAAGCACAACGTCCCATCCTTCTTCTTAACAAATAGCAATGGAGCTCCCTCGGGGGATGAACTTGGTCTAATAAATCCCTATTCTAAAAGTGTTTGTAGTTGTTCTTTTAATTCTTTTAGCTTTGTTGGGGGCATACGATAAAGTGCCCTAGATATAGATCTATATCGGAAACAATTCAATTGCAAACTTGACCTTTCGTTCGGAGGGTAAATAAGTCAATTCCTCATGAAAGAGTTTGAGTACTCTCTCACACTAGTACCTCTTCCACTAGTACATTATTTCCTTAACAATTTTCTAGACTTTATGCCGGAATAAATGAACCTATCACCTGTCCCTTATTTTCTTGAAATTCTTCAATAACTCCCCCTAGCCTGATGACTTTAACAGTTTCCTGTCTACAATCTAGCTACGCATGATGTCGAGYCAGCCAATCGATACCCAAAACTACATCATAATGCTTAAATGCCAACACTATCAAATCCTCAAGTAACTCATTATCAGTAATCAAAATCACACAATCTTTATATAACATGTCCGTAATTATACTATCTCATGAGGGTGTACGAACAATCAACTTATATGGTAACTCAGTACAAAGCATAGGCAAGTATTTAGTATAATGAGAGGCAAAAAATGAATGGGTAGGTCCAGGATCAATTAATACTCGAGCYTTATGTGAAAAGATAGTTAACATACCTTAAACTACGTTAGCTCCTCCTTGCTCATCTTTTTTTCTAACACGAATACCTGAGCCTTCACTTGGGGTTTTTTGATCCTCGTGTTATGAACAGTTCAGGCTCTCAAATCCTTTAGACTTGCTCACAAAATGATTGCATTATTCCTCCGATGACAGCTTCTTGCAAAGTGATCAGAGCCACATACCAGGCACTGCCAATTCTTTCATTGACAATCTCCCTCCTGGTGCCCAGGTCTTTTTCAGCAACCGAATTGATGTTTGATTTATGCCCTCGACCAAGTTGGTTTGCCTTGCTTTAGGTTCCTGGGATTATGATGTGAGTGAGAAACCGTTGATTTTACTAGAGATTATGTGCGTGTTTCATCATTTTTAGTCTGATGAAATGAGACTTCGTACTATTTTACTTTGAATATTACTTAGAATCGACTAAGAGACTTTAATTATACAATAGTGTGAAATTATAAAATTCATGTGCATTTGCTAAGATAAAATATTTTATTTCGTAGGGAAAAAGATTCTATAAGCAAAACAGAAGGTCACTTGATGAACAAGTGAAAATTTATTCAATGATGCTACAATGGACAACAATTGCTTGAAAATGCAATGTTGCAGCACTGAATATCATGAGCTAGAAGGAATATTTTTTTTAAGAGAAAGAAAGTTAAGGAAGAAAAGAAAAGTCATCATTGGAAAAGGAAGATAATCATTTCTGGAACCAAAAAGCCAATGAGCAAAAAGGTGAAAAACAAAAAGTGAAAACGCAAAAAGTGCTTATGACACCTCTTTACCAAGCCTCCAATGCAAGCTTCATGGGACAAAAGGGAGGTGGCTAAAACGACTAAGGCATTCTGAACTCACAGCAAGAAACGAAAAGGAGAGAAAAGAGAGCAAAAAAAGGGAAGCTTGGAAGAAGAAGAAGAAGAAGAAGACTTCAAGGAAGCCTTCATCGTTGGACTACATCAACCTCGTTAGGCTTTGTTTCTCCTTCTCTTAGTGATTATTTCAAGATGCATTTCAATATGTTAATCTTTCACATCTTGCATTTCACTTCATCTAAGAACATGAACTAACTTCTTAGAAGTTAAATTTTTAATGAAGCTATGTACTTAATGTCTATTTGAATGATTTGAGCAAGGTTTGCTCTTTATGAATGCTTTATTCAAGGTTATATATTGTTTACAGTCACTGTTTGATTGGCCATGAATAGTGTTTGTATGAGCTTCTTGAACTCCAAAAGGTAGTGAAAGAGGTGGAAAACTTGAGTAGATGTGGGTTTGGTTTCTTGAGATAAGGTTTAATATCTTAGGGATACCATAGAATATTGGAGACATTCATATTCCACCCATAAAATCATATGAGACTTGAATTCTATTTGTGTTTCTTAAAGCTAAGTAACTTTGATAGGTAAAATAACTTAGTGAAGTAGGAACAAGGACCAACAAACTAAAAGGATGAGGTCATTTCTGTCTTGATTTTCACTTCTACTGTAGCTAAACCTTTGTTGTAGCATTTTGCTCAGAAGTCATTACTGTAGCCATCTACAACATTGATATTTTGACTTCTTAGACATTAGTACATTGGGGATTCTTGACTCTAACTCACTTTTAATTCCTTGATGATCTCGTTTAATTCCTTAGTCATCTCGTTTGTGCGATTACTGTGACTGTTTCCAAATCCTTGTGATTAGATAAATTTATATTCTTTTACTTTATTTTCGTGACAACCATCAACTATTAATTTTATTAGGAATTTAAACCATCACTTTTCRACCAATAATCCTTGTGGGACATTCACTCTGTATTACTTGTGGACCGTGTATACTTGCATCAGTGAAGCTTCATTGCATATGCGATTTTGTCTATCAGATTACCCTACCATTTTCTTGTCATGGGTTACTTCAGTGAGGATGACCCCAGTTCCAGCTCATTCGTTGGGCTTGTAATGCATGTTACAACTTAAGTTGAAACTCCTTAATAATTTGACATGTCTTGTGCCCCTCCGTGTCAATGAGTCAGAGACAGTATTTTGACAATTGCTGGAACTTGGATTGCATACTGCATCRCCGACATGCTTCCTTGCTATAAGTTCTGAAATTCATATTCCCACTTTTCTCGAATCCACTGAGGAATGATTTCCTACTTGAATTCATCTATAAACCTTGCCAAGGTAATTTCAACCCCTTGCTGTACGCAGGTTTCACGATTACGTATCCAACACTCTTGAGTGTGTCCTCTTATTCTAAGTGTTGCAAAAGTTACTTTTCTCTCATATAAGTACGAGGGGTGCACTCTCCATCAAACCAAACTTCTATGGAGGTCTCTTGGCACTAAGACATTAACAGACTTCAAGCATCTTGGTTGGAGGCTCACTAAAACCTATAATTGGCCTTGGGCTTGAGCTCGGGCCTTTTTTTTTTTTTTTTTTTTGCCATGGATTTCTTTATCTCTCTTTTTTTTTTTTTTCTTTGTAGTCTTTGTCCTTTGAGCCAAGGAAAGAGGTCATCTTTGACTTCAAGCCAAAGATGCCAACAACAAGGAGGGCCTTCGATTTCAAGCCAAAGACACCAACAGCAAGGAGGGGCTTCAATTTCAAGCTAAAGATGCCAACACTAAAGAGGAGCTCCGATTTCAAGCTATGAAGCACCGACTTGGAGCGAGGATGATCCATTTCACACCATTACTACTAAGGACATCGACTTTGAAGGCTTCAACTTTAAGCCTTGAATTCTTTAAGCCTTGAATTTCTTCGAGGTCCCAATTTGCTGTAGGAAGAGGGTTGATTTACACCATCCTACGAAGGGCGTCGACTTTCAAGACTTCAATTTTAAGCCTTGAATTTCTTCGAGGTCCCAATTTTCTGCAGGAGAAGGGTTTCGATTTCAGACTACTACTGGACTTCAACTTTGAATAATCTGTTAAATATTTGACTCTTCTATAAGAAGCAAAGAAAATAATATATCATTGAAGATATAACTAAACTTAGATGTTTTTTTCTAAGCTATCGACGTATCCAAAGAAGGAATCAAGTCAAACATAGTTCATCTTTATATAATTTGAACTTGTAGTTTAAGCTTGTRCAATTGAAGAGAAATTTGAAGTTTTATAGATAGTTTTARCTCTTATCAAGGAATAATATGCAGTTTAGGCTCATGCACTAAGGAGCATCTTGAATTTTTTTGGTTAAGGCATTCAAACAGTTTTAACTCTTATCAAAGAGTAACATGAAGTTTAGGGTTGTAAACTAAGGAGCATCTTGAATTTTCTTTTTTGAGGCATTCAGTCTATTTTAATTCTTGGCGAGGAGTAGCATGCAGTTTAGGCTCGTAAACTAAGGAGCATCTTGAATTTTCTTTTATTAGGCATTCAGATAGTTTTAATTCCTATCGAGGAGTATCGTGCAGTTTAAACTCGTACACTAAGGAGCATTTGCATTTGTTGAAGTTGAATCTTTGGCTTCAAATTTTGAGGAAAGGTTGCCCCCACTTTGAAATTCTAAACTCTTCTCATATTTCGTTGACTTTTTGACATAAATTCCAAGACTTTGATTAGCGAGGATAATTATTTCCATATCATGATCATGAGTAGCTAATTCTTCAAAAGTTTTCAATTGAATGTCTTTAAGGATATATTGAAGATCCCATTGCATGCTTTGAATACACATTTCAATTTAAGAAGTCTCATAAACTTGGTCTCTACAATTGAGATTCAAATCCCTCCATTGATTAATAAATTCAATGATAGGTTCATTATTCCACAGTCGAATTTGGCTTAATTCAAGCATGCTRACAGTTCTTCGAGTGCTATAAAATCTATTCGAAAATTCCTGCTCAAGTTGACTCAAAGTGTCAATTGATGCAGGAGTAATATCCATATACCAATCAAAAGCATTACTTTTAGGGGATGTAACAAATTTCTTGACAGGTAGATCGCCTTCAGTACCTGCATTATTACATGTTTCAACAAAGTGAGCTATACGTTGCTTTGGATTTCCTTTATCATCAAATTGTTGAAGCTTGGGAGGTTGATAACCGATCGGCATTTGAAGACTACATATCCTTTGAGTATCTAGCTTGGCGTATCCTTGAGAAGGTCTGGTACTTCCTTCATAACCTTATTAAATTATTTTTGTAATAACATTTTTCAAATGATTTATCGAGATCAATCCATTAGAAGAAACTTAGACATTTTATACTTCCATTGTAGTTTTAGATTTAGCTTTGGATTGACATTGTACTTGAGCAACCTTAGTAGACTCAACATCATTTACAGCTTATGGTTCCTTCGGAGTAGTCCGATTTATTTCTTTAGTACTATTGAGGTTATTCAATAATTGAGCAAGCGTGACATCTCGCTGTTAGGAATTCCCTACCAATCCTTTCACCAATTTGGCCACCTTGCAATTTGTTCTTCAATGGTGCTAGTATTGATCATCATAACATATACGATTGATGAAATTGTAGTAGAATCTTCATGAAAAAGCTTTTTCAATCGTAGATCTTCTTGGCAAACAACAATTGTAAAGTTTGCAGAAGACTCGCCATGATCTTATTTGGATGTTTGTGACTTGGTTCTAGCATTCAACAAGGATATGGTTGTTCTTATGGCAGAATCAACTCCTTTGTTTCCTTCTTGAGGAGGAACGTCCTTGAACAGGGGTTGGAATACTCGAAGATCTGATCATCTGAGAAGCACTCCTCCACTTCTTTTCCTGCACCAAATAGCCCCTACTCTGTGTCATAGGTCTTGCATATGTAGCCAACATGGTTGATTTGGCAGCGTACCAATTGTTGTAGATCTGGAAAGGATGGCCTTCGAGATGTTGTTCTTGGAGGCCATTGTTGAATTTGACTTGATTTGTTTTGAAGAGAAGAGATGAGCGACAGAGATTCTCCCACTGAGCATGCCAAAATTTGTTTACATGGATCTCTCGTCTGTAAAATGTAATTAAAAAATAAGACAAATGCTCAATAAAGAATTAATCTTATAAATTTAATAAAAAAATATTACAATTTCTGAAATATTCTCAAGTCAAAAACTCAATTCATTGATTCTTCTCTTTAGAATGCTTTCGAAGAGTTCGTAGTTTAATATCAAAATTTAGACTCTTTGAAATTTTTTGAGGGTTTCGCAGCTTGATCTTAGGATTTGGACTCTTTGAAATTTTTCAAGGACTCGCAGCTTGATCTCGAGATTTGAAGTGAAATTTGRTACTCTGTCTTCTAAGCTTCTCTCAATATGAATTTATGGCCTTTAATATGAATTTTTGGACCCCTTCTTCTTATGCTTTGGCCTCTATTTATAGACAAAGCGAATTGATTTGATTGGTCGAAGTCATATCTAGGAGCAACATGACGTTACATTGATTCCCCGAGCTGCATTTATGATACTATTAGTTGAACCTTGTCATCCTTGACACATGTCATCATTCCAACGGTCGAGATGTCATATATTGTTCAATTTTAATGGAGTACTTAAAATTAACTCTTGATTATTTAAATAAATTATGAAAATTTAATTTAATAAAACTATCTTATTTAGAATAATGACAATTATTTATTGTTTGACACTTGTGGTTTAAATATTGAATGTTGGTTTAATAAGTTATTGCTCTTGTCTTAATTATTGTAAGCTTTATCGTGCATTAAAGGTGAATTACTGTAAAATAATTATTTAATAATTCAATTTAAAAAATAATTAAAAATGTAACGAATTATTATATTTTTTTTGAATGATTATTTTTTATTTTAATTCAAATCCCATCACAAATTTGGGACGAGTTTCTTACGAAATTTGTTAATTTTAGTTTATAATTGATGCAAGATCTGATGCAATTCTGCGACGGATTTTGCGATGAATATTTAATTTTTACCTTTTTTTAATTTAAATATTTTATTTTGGGATTCGTGGGAAATCTTTATAAATTTGCGATGGATTTTTTCTAATTTTAATTTTGAAAAACTCTCTTGCTCGTAATGTGTCGAAGATTTGCAACGAATATATTTTTTTATATTCCGTCGCAAATTTCTGAAGGAATTTTGAATCCTGATCTGTGTCTTTTAGCTCACAATCCTTCTCTCCTCCAAGTTAAGCTATAGTACAATAAAAGGAAAATGGCCTAAAAATAACAAGAACTTAGCAAAAGAAATGATGATTAAGGGTACAAATATATATGAAAAGTTGAATCTTGGATAGCTGTGAATATTGGTTTCAAAAGGTGTATCTAGCCACTTTTTTTAAAGAAATATTTGCCCCACCAAATGTGTGCAAATGGGTTACTGAAGAACTTCCTTGAATGTACAACAAAGCCTCCAATAATGATGTTTTGTACTTCCAAGTCTATTACTTAAGCAAATTACGTTGAATGTATAACAATGCTAAAAGTACAAAAAAGAAAAAAAAAAAAGAAAAGGAATTGCAGAAAAAGTTAGAGGTTGAAAAGGAAATTTTACTTAAAAATTCAAAATTGTTCTTGGTCTAATTTTTCATGTGTAAAGAAAACTATTCACTTAAATGCGTCTCCAACTGGAATTGTGGGTAGAGCCTTACGGCTACCAAAACGATGTAATATGACCGGTAGATATGAGGAGCAAAAGAGAGTGATACAAGGCGTAGGAGCCACGAATTGTTTTTCTTTTCTATTGTTTCCTTTCAATGTAACTCTGAACTAAATTAGACGACACATAAATTTAAACGCTCAAGAGAAGAGAAGGTGGAAGGAGGGATATTCCTGGGACATGGTGCAGTGAGTTAATCATTTAGCATAATCCAATTATCGATGATAATTTTACATGATGACGTCGAGTTGAAATGGAAAACTGAAAAGGACAAATGGGAAATGGCATAAAGGTGAGGTTAGCATGCCCATGGAGGCATGCACCGATGCCGGCACGAGATAATACAAAGAAATGGCCAATAGCGATTTGATGATGACCCTGAGCCATAGTGCTCGTACCCAATTGAAGAATGAGGTGRAAATGCCGTGCATTTARTAGGCCTTCCCACTCTAAGATACTAGAAAAGCTTATCAGATTCAACTGAAATGGATGTGATGAGGGTCTCGGTAGGAGTGATTCAAAGGAGGAAATGGAGATCCGAATGTGCCACTGAGGCTTCAATTTTGATAAAAAGAATCAAGAAACGACTATCAGGTGATACTTCCATCGAGTTGGTAGGATAACTTTCAGAAAGGAAGGTTATAATCACAAGGAGTTGTGACGGACCCTTTGCTATTGGACATATGCAAAACAGGATGAATTTCAAAATGCACTAATCAGGAAAAATTAGGTCATCGAAAGCTCCACGACATGTCCTTTAGCACTACAAGTTAGAAAAGACGTAACTTCCATTCACTGCAATTCTTTGGTGACCGTGGTTGTTCCATTATCCTATGTTCCTATCTTGTGGCCTGTGGGATTTCTATTTCTTGGTTGAAGATGAAAGTCATGTTGCGCAGTGCAATATGCATTCTGAGTTGATTTCATCATGGAATCACTAACATTAATTATATAACCTAACAAATACTTGGAAAAGATAAATCATTTTGTTAAGACCCCCCCCCCCTCCCCCGGGGCCACTTCCTTAAATTTGGAGAGTATTGAGTTCCATAAAAAATCTGGTACAAAATTGTTACTTGAAACTAGACCTCACAAGGTGTTAATACAAGCATCAAGATGATGCAGAAGGCCTGGTACTATGAAGAGTATGGTCCCGCTGAAGTACTCAAGCTGGGGGATATTCCAATTCCTGCTCCTCTAGAGAATGAAATACTGGTCTGTGTTCGAGCCGCTGCTCTGAATCCTATTGATTCCAAGTTGCGTCAAAGATGCATGGCCCCTACAAATTTCCTGGTTTGTTAGAACATTATCATTTCATCTCCGTTTCTAGCAATCATTTCCTTCGCGGATCCAATATGAAGATATAATTCATTTGTATCATATGGATATGCAGGTAGTCCCTGGTTGTGATATGGCTGGTGTTGTTGTCGCAAAAGGGAATGGTGTATCCAAATTTAGTATCGGTGATGAAGTTTACGGTAATATCCAAAATTTCAACGCAGAGGGGAAGTTGAAACAGCTTGGAACGCTGGCAGAATTCGTTGTTGTAGAGGACAATATGGTAGCCATGAAACCAGAAAATCTTTCGTTTGAGGAGGCAGCAAGCTTACCTGTTGCAGTTCAAACTGCAATCGAAGGCTTCAAAACTGCAGGTTTTAGAAAAGGACAGAAAGTTTTCATTGTTGGTGGAGCCGGTGGAGTTGGAAGTTTGGCAGTTCAGGTGGCCAAAGAAATATACGGTGCTTCCATGGTAACAGCAACAACTAGCACCCTGAAACAGGAGTTTGTGAAAAGCTTGGGAGCTGACAAGGTTATTGACTACACAAAAACCAAATACTCAGAAGTTCAAGAAAAATATGATCTTGTTTACGACACCATTGGTAATTTTGCCGCAGACAACATTTGCTGTCGCTTCTCATCTTGGCATTATTTCCGTAGCTATGATGCTTCTTTCGCCATTCTTTAGAAATATAACTAAGTTRCGATTCAGTTTGATCAACTAATGATGAATTAACAGGTGACTCCAAGAATTCCTATTTGTTGGCTAAGGATGACATGCCAGTCATTGACATAACATGGCCTCCATCAAATCCTAGAGCAATGCATTCTGGCCTGACGGTTTCTGGGGAAATTTTGGAGAAGCTAAGTCCATATTTAGAAAGTGGGAAGATGAAAGCAGTAATTGATCCTCGAAGTCCGTTTCATTTCTATGATATCATCAATGCTTTTCGATATCTCGAAACTGGAAGAGCGAGAGGAAAGGTGGTCATATCTCCCTTTCCCTCAGCACGTCCTTCCTACTTGTGTATGAAAACCAATTCACATTACACTACTTAAAWATATCTTGGAAAAGTCTGCGGTTATAAAACACCMATAATTAGTAACTTGTAGGATACCACACTAAATTACTGTRAAGTTCAGTGCTTCTGATGTTAGAGATGCRCATAATTCCAGTATAATTTTCATTACAATCACAGTGTTATTCACGTTCCAAGCAGTTTGGTCAGAAATGATGCCTAATGGACTGATACCATAGATCAGAAGTTGTCGATTTCTTGATAGTCCAAGACTTGTTTACCTTAGGAAAAAAAAACATCACAACAGTTTAGAGTAGCATATCCAATAAAAGAATATGAATCTGTTCACATGGTTAATTCAAATTTATCAGTTTTCTCAATGGTCTGAGTTTAATTTCAACTCCAAATTCTTGTCATCGAGCTTTTGATCATGGAAACGAGCTGTTTACTGTATGCTGGAGATGGCCATTCACAGTATTCCCTGATGATTTGATTATAGATCATTTAAATAATGAGTGAACCTCAGCGAACCTATATTTTTCTTTGCTTTGTTTCCCTTTCAAATCAAGCTGTTTTGGTCAGGGTCAAGTAGCACCAGTTCTTAAATAATGTACATAGTTAAGGCTCATAATATCTTTCAATAACACTAACAAAGCTGTTACCATGGGTATATTGTCTGCTGCACTAATTGACAACTGAAAGTTATAAGAGAAAGGTGAGAATATTTATATTCTGGAGCAACTCTTCCATCAGATAAAACCTACAAGCCATACACAGCAAGCCAATTTATCTGATTCCAACCACCATCTTCTTATTGACATGGTCATACAGTGCTTAATAGTGGTTTTGCAGTATAATTATATTGGTCCGAAATATGCCCRAGACATTGTTCATCTCAGAGGAAAATCTTGCTTCTTTTATGTTGGAAGAAACGATGGAAAGACTCATATTTCTGTCCGTCCTGATAGAGACACAATATAAATTGTAAATTATTTCAAGCTACAATGACTCTTGGCATTAGTTATTGTCTTAACATAGATGTATATAATTGTCAATGGCTGATTTGGTCTAGACTTCATTTCTTTCCTTGGACTACCTTCTGCAGATATGGACTTCCTTCTTTCCAACTTCGCCATGTTAACAATTATACTGTTACTTCTCTTCCTCCCTTTTGCAGCTTTCATGCTAAGAATTTTTACTGGAAAATCAATCAGAAGTACGAAATATCCACCTGTGCTTGGAACAGTGTTCAATCAACTCTTCTTCTTCGACCGACTGCATGAATACCATACAGAATTTGCGATGAGACATCCAACTTTCAGACTTCTTGCATCAGACCAAAGTGAAATATACACAACTGATCCTTCAAACATCGAGCATATACTTAAAACCAACTTTGATAAGTACTCCAAGGGAAATTATAACCAAGATATAGTTGCAGACTTATTAGGTCAAGGGATCTTTGCTGTAGATGGTCAGAAATGGCAGCATCAAAGGAGACTTGCAGGCTTTGAGTTCTCAACAAGGGTGCTCAGAGACTTCAGTTCCACAATTTTCAGAAAGAATGCAGCAAAATTAGTCAGAAAAGTTTCTGAKTTCTCTAAGGCCGACCAATATTTTGACATACAAGTAAGGCATCCATGGCTYCCTAACTATGTTAAAAGTTTCAGAACTCAAATCTTGTTTCTGCTTTTATGGCATCTAAATTTTCCTATTTCACACTCTTCAATTAGTACAAAAGCTGTATGACATTACTTAAATGCTTGGGTAGACCACAGAACATAGTGAAAATTTGTTGAAATTCTCCTTTCAAAGTTCATATTTGCTTGCCATATTCGCTCTGAATAATCTTTATTACTGAAATATGGTTCCATAATCATGGATATCAGAATTTGCTGATGAGATGCACCCTAGATTCCATTTTCAAAGTTGGCTTTGGAGTTGATCTGGATGGCCTGGAAGGTTCAAGCAAGGAAGCATTCAGATTTATGAAGGCCTTTGATGACTCCAATGAATTAATTTTTTGGCGCTATGTTGATCCCTCTTGGCCGATTAAACGGTACCTAAACGTTGGGTGTGAAGCTTCTCTCAAGAAGAACATCAAAATCATCCACCACTTCGTAGATGAATTGATCAAGACAAAGAGACAACTACTGGAAATGCAACAATATCGAGTGAGTATAACGCTGGCCCTCTGTGATTGCTTAGACTGACACTGTGAATGTGAAACGCAAAACTAAAATGCAAATGTTAGCAAATGAGCCTAAATGCACTGTTTAGAAAACATCAAATTACCCTAGCATGCGAAGAACTTCTTTCTGTCTCTTTGCCCTTGATTCCCTTCAAGAATTATGAACTGAGACTAGCTTAGACCAAAGAGAAGAAGGAAAGGGGAAAAAACGAAAAAAAGACAAAAAGAAAGAGAGAGCGTTTGGGACAATAGCCATTTTATTATTTCCCGCTTCTCTGATGACGGGATCCTCCATGTCAGCCAACTTCCAGTAAATCCATTTACTAACCAAAATGCATAAATATGBAAACTGATTTGGTCCTGATACTTGATGATGATTGCTAGAATGATAAGGAGGACATACTTTCAAGGTTCCTTGTGGAAAGCAGGGAGGATCCAGAGAAGATGACTGATCAATATCTACGGGACATCATTCTGAATTTTATGTTTGCCGGCAAAGATACGACAGCAAACACTCTTTCATGGTTTTTCTATATGCTTTGCAAGAACCCACTGATCCAGGAAAGAATTGAAGAGGAAGTAAAGTCAGTTATTGCTATTCAAGTGGGTCAAGGCACTATCGATGAGTTCATGTCAAGCATTACTGACGAAACACTCGATAAAATGCACTATCTTCATGCAACCCTGACGGAGACCTTGAGGCTATACCCTGCAGTCCCAACGGTAATCACCTCAGAGATTTTACTAAACTTTCTTTTTATGAGCACTTTTCCAATCAGTTCATTAACACTATAGCCAGTCAAAATAGTTCGGGAAATCGAACTAGGCTTTTCTTGTTTTTCATTTTCCTGCAGATATATATGAATTGGAGTTCAATTTTGCTAAGAAAAAACTAGGTTCTCTTCCTTGAATATAAATCATGAAATACATAACGGTGTGGATTTTATTACTTTTTGAGCAGGTAAATGAAAAAATTAACACAGAAATACCAGGRTTTTGCCTGCATTCTATCAATCATCAACACAATCCAATCAACCTAACTAGTGCATACAGTTTTAGATCAGATATGGAAAAGATAACAATTGCCATTAAATGCTTTTCTATATTAGAATGGGAGGTGCGCAGATGCAGATGACATTCTTCCTGATGGATTTAAAGTGAATAAAGGGGATGGTGTTTACTACCTGGCCTACGCAATGGGCAGAATGCCTAACTTATGGGGAGATGATGCAGAGGACTTTCGACCTGAGAGATGGCTCGAAAATGGGATCTTTCGGCCTGAGTCACCATTCAAATTTATTGCCTTTCATGTATGCAGTATCTTCCTACATTTCATCTTCGAGTTATGGCTCTTTTTCTATGTTATGATTATATATAACTTCTCCTTTATTCTCAGGCGGGTCCTAGAATTTGTTTAGGAAAACAGTTTGCTTATCGTCAAATGAAGATAGTAGCAATCGGTCTCCTTCACTATTTCCGCTTCAAATTAACTGATGAAACAAAAAAGGTGACTTATAGAACAATGTTTACTCTTCACATCAAAGGAGGCCTTCAAATCCATGCCACTGCAAGAAAAGTTATGCAAATTAAGGACCAGAAGGTAAGCACCTATTTGCGGGCATGAAACAGAAAATCCTGAATGTAAGCACTGCAGTTTAGCAGACATCCATAAACCATCATCTAGTAAATATGTATTTGGGCTCTCCCCTTATCAGAAGATCGAGTTAAAATACAAACATTTAGCTGCTTAATTGGTAAGGTGAAGAAGAGATTATTTATTGGTGCAAGCATTCTTAATGAAAATGCATCAAAAGATTTTCTCATTGAATTTAGAAGACACAGAATCACTTACCTTTCCGTTTTTGTTTTTCAGATTATGTTCAAGACACAACACAAGTAGAAATAATAGAAAAAGGGAGAAATTATTAAGAAAGAAAATACAATTGTTCTTAATTCAAACATTAATTATATCTAACAAGTACATAATAGCTTGATTCTGAATGCTAGTAGTACATAACCCACATTTGAGACACCACAAGAAACAATATCCTAAGGCCCTCTTTCTATCTATTTTTGAATCACTAGCTAGGCAACTCATGACCATCAAAAGAATCATATTTTGAAGTCAGAGGCAATTAAGAAGCTGTTCCTTGATGCTGTTAAAATAGGCCATCAATGTTGAACTCTCATCAAGTCATTCTTGAGATGCATTCACAGGGATGAAGGCCAAACAGGTGTTCGAGTCCCAGCATCACGGGCTCTCTCTGCTACAACGTAAAACTTCAATATACCCCGTACTATAATGAAGTTTGCACAAAAACTAACAAGAAATTGCCATATTCTGCTAATTTGACTRTTAGTTCACCATGGATTCAATTGGTGCATGAGTTAAAAGGAACTCATTCATTAATCATATCTACCAATAGTATATTATCAGTGGCATGTAAAGAAGTCTATATACAGTACACAAATTAGTATGATGGATGATGGCCAATGCATGGTTTCCTAACTTATGAACATTTTCTTTCAAGTGAATGAAGCTAGTTCACCCTATTTCTTCAAGGAAAATACCCAAAATGCTGCTTGTGCCTGCCATTAGATTTTGACAATAAGCCAATGCAAGACAAACCCTCGCTAGCTTAAGATTGGGTAATCATACTCTCCATCTCTCTCTCTCTCCCGTTTCCTTGGTCTCCTGTGTACACCCATCTCACCCTTTAATAGGACTGCATCACAGAGCATGCAACTGCTTGAGCCCAATGCCTTAACCTTGTTTTAACCTGTTCAGGATCATCACCTGCAAGCAAGAATATCAAGGCAAAATCTACATTCATAAGATGACTAGTGCAAATACTAACCGTGCATGGAAATTAATTTCTTCACATTGATCTTTTGAAATGAGATAATCTCTTAATCACATTATTGGGTTTTCATTTTTTTTTTTTTTCTTTTGGTTGGAGAAAAGGGGATGATCAACATTTTCTTTTCTCTGTCTATTGACATATAGTCCTGCACTCCATTTCTGTAACACTGTGACGACATTAAGAAGCATGTTTCTCTAATGATTGTTTCTAAAATTTCTATGAAAGATGAGAAAGAAAGTGGACCTGGGCATAATATTTTCCATGAATCAGAGTCACTCCTTGGGCTTCCAAATGACGATGATCTTTCTCCAAGGGACTTTATCGAACCACCAAGAGAAGATGACGATGATGAACCTCCAATGGAACTCAATGAGCCATTGCTGCCGGGAGTGTTGGGGGATAATATAGGGCTCGTAGAAAACTGTCGATTGACAGCAAAATAAAGGTCGAGTGCAGGTAGTGTGTTACATAGCATTTGCCCTTGTTCTTCATTGAATCCAAATCCCAGCTCTATGCTCCCTTTGAGTTCATTAAGATCCTCGTCCGTCAAGTCTTCAGTGTCGTTATTAATCCTCTCCTTTTTCCTCTCTTGAAGGAGAATCTGTCGTCGACGTTTCTCCCATGCAATGTCACGAGGAGTTTCGCACATAGAAAGCTGCTTTGCCAGTCTTTTTCCTCTGGGATTCCTCCAAAATGGTGGRGCACGCTCTATGAGCTGCAGCTCCTCGGGTTCTGACTCACTGGACGACGATGGCCGTGGTGGCGGCGGCGGTAGCGGTGGCGGTGATGACATAATTACTTTATTCTCTGATTCTCCCATGACAATTGTCCGTCYAATAAGAGATTGGCTTTTTCCACACATTCAACAACAAAATTCTTCAGCTTTATGTGTCTGAACAGAGGGTTGGATGTAAGGCGGCCGTGGCGGTGCAATGAATGTCCGCCGCGGCTAGCCAAGCTAAGGATGCAAAAGGGGTGGGGTGATTACAAGAGAATAATATAAATGTGCTCCAAAGGGAATGGATTTTCCTTTATTGATTCTAAGGAACAACACCAGCCTGACCAGCTCATATTGCTCATAATTTGGAAGGCTTTAATGAGTACACAATTTAGGGACATCCAMCATTTTCGGTTTTCTCATGCAATATTCTAACCATTCATTTCTAATGGTCACGTAACAAACTCCATGATAAAAGTAGCAAATGATAGCTTCCTCTTATATTTCTTCTCTTTTCGGTTAACTATTTCTTTTTCTGTTATTTAGCTGCTCTTAATTATCACGGTTTCTAATGTCCTCTATATTTGAACTACTAAAAGATAATTCTCTATAATTTTTACTTCACCATTTACCTCTCCCCAGAACTTATCTATTAATATATCAATATCAATTTATATATCCTTTTTTCATTTGATAATGCCATAAATTTAATTATTTTAATGGTCATAAATAAGTGAAAATTCAAGAAAAAGAAACTTATTTTKGTTGAACTAATACAATTTCTTTCCCAAATTTATTTAAAAGGGGCACTATTGGAGAAAATTATAAAAAATATGCTAGCAATAGCATTCTTATTTTTTTTCCTTTCTTTTTCATTCTGATGAAATATRTTTAGCCTAAAGATCATACCAGGAAAAATCAAACGTTCAGATGATTATCCGTCTTCATTTTCTTTCCTATTCCTTTTTTTCATGTTTAAACTTATTTTCTCATTTGCACTAATCTTTTAGACCTAGTTTGGAGGGTTCAGGAAAGAAAGATAAGTTACGAGAGAAAAGAAGGGAAAAAAAAAAAGAAAAATATATAACTTTCTTTCTACATTGTTTGGAAAAGGGTCGAAGACATCCATCCCCCGTCCCATCCCCAAAAYGGGGGGAATGGTATGGGGTTGCTCAAAGTTGGTATTTCATGAGCTGAAGGTGGTGAGTATTGGAATGTATTTAGCACTTGTTGCACTGTAGGACGAGTTCTTTGGCGTCAACCTCCATGTTTGGCCAAAAATAACCAACCCTAATGATTTTTCAACTCAAACTCCTGACACCTTTATGTGCACCGTATATTCTTTCATGAACATCTGGGGGGTGGAGGTGGAGTTTTGTGTGCTCAAGTAAACTTTTGTGCTTTCAACTATAAAATTTGAGTGGACTTGAGGTTTGAAATTTTTAGAATTGGAAATCGATGTAGTATTCACTAAGTCCTAAGGCCCATTTCATCATAGAATCTATTGGTTCTCGTTTATATAAGATTTGCCTCAATGATTGGGTAAACTTTTAAGTACTGCTTCAATCTGTCAGCTATTATTCTAAGTGCCAAGAGGTGTTCTTAAAGGGCATGATAGCTTTCTTGAGGCCCTTGCAAGTTCACGGAACCATCAGCGTGAGAGCACAAA
The DNA here is from genome assembly GCA_001752375.1 of Rhazya stricta. Lineage (NCBI taxonomy): Eukaryota > Viridiplantae > Streptophyta > Magnoliopsida > Gentianales > Apocynaceae > Rhazya > Rhazya stricta. The sequence goes on from MEJB01000090.1 coordinate 722,129, forward strand.
ACAGTACTTGTAGCGAAGTCATTAACAAACATATATAAAAAAAGAGCGTTTTATAAGCTAGGAGTGTTGTTAGCAGCCGGAGTTTTGTTAAAGAAAGTTTCGATTCATCAAATATCAATTAACATTTTGATTCCATAGAAAATTTTTGGGGTCCTTGACTAATCTATATAACGAGAGTGTTTTTGAATCATGATCGAGAAATAAATCTATTCAGGGCCGCTAGTTGGCCATTAGTCTTTGTACTTCGTTAACAGTGGTTGGCGCGCTCAAATGTAGGGCTAGCTCTTTCATTCTGGGCCGATCTCCAAACTTTGCCGACATCTGATTGCGTAGCCTGATCTATGATTGTCTCGTTATTCAATCCATTGTTAGACAACTCGGGTAGATAATTTTTTGTGTCAATAATAATATGCTACTTAGTAATCTTACTAACAAAATATTTTTGTATTGGTCAGTATAATTAATCAATACATGAATAATTATGTCAGTAAATAATTAATGAAACTTAGCTACTTATGTGACAACAACTCCAGTGTACATAGATTAAGTAATCTATGGTCATCTTCCTAATATAGAGGCTAGCTCATATAAACTCACTCAAATAGTCTACATATATGTTTCATAGCACAAAATAACACTGTCGAAGGAGCAAGTCTTAACAATGCCATCCCATTCTACACAATAATAGGAGCAATTTCTTAACAACAAAGTCAAACTAAACAAATATCCCATTTTACACAATAGAAGAAACAATAAAATCAAACAAGCATAAAATATCGTTATCAACATCACATATAAARTTCCATTGGTGAACTACAATCTCAAGAACGCATATCCACAACGTAAGCTTAATAGTATTCATAACTCATAGCCATAAACATCTCGTGCCATGCCGAGTTGCAAATAAACAGTTAGAGATTCAACGTTGCAAATGGATCTACATGTGGGAATTGTTCATTCAAAAGGTTAACGACATCGGTTATATTGTAACCCTTGCCAGAAGCTCCTACATCCTCTGTGCTTTGGCCAACGTTTCATTCCTTAACATCATGTAGTCTTCAAGTATAGAAAGCCTCTTTGTTTATGCCTCCAATGTACTGTTCTATAGGGAAACCCTTTTTTGCTCCTCTTCACAGAAGTAAGGTTATGAAGCAAAGATTTCCGCTTATCCCATCAAGTTGTGCCACCCCTACTATTTAGTACCTCATCCATTACATTATCACCACTGTTAACGTCAATGTGCGGGAATGGAGAAGATCAAATCATCGTCATCTAGGGGCAGCTGCATAGTAGAGTGGGAAAATACACCCTATGCACTTGAATTAGAAGTGTACAAAAAAAAAAAAAAAAAAAATCAAACTGACCGAATTGAATCAAATCAAATGAAAATTTTTATTTTAATTCTGGCTTGAGTTTGGAATTCTCAAATCGAACCAAATCAATTTTACTAAGTTTTTGTCACCATTTTGAGTCTTTCACCAACCCAACCCAAATGTATGTAAAATCTTCTCCATGTTTTACTATATTTTTGTCAATAGATTACGTATTTGATGTCTTCGCAAGTCATTTGATAGGTTATTTGGCCTATGTTAGATTTGAATATAATAACTTTTTCATGAAATATTTCGTTTTCTTACTTTTAAAAATATTATTTTTTTTAACATTATCTTTATACCTTTTTTAATTTGTTTACTTGCATAATAAATTAATTAAAAAGCAAGAGGTTAAATGACTTGTTTTATATATGAAATTTGATTGCTAATTATAAAAAAAAATCTTTGGCTCTTCGTTTACATCATAGAGGAATTAAGATAAAAACTTAATTGTAAATAACGAACACATGTACAAAACTGAATTTCAGTAATAAGAAAGAAATAATTGCTTTAAATACACTTGACAATGGTCCAATTATATTATGAATAATACTTTTRTAAACGGAATAATGTAAATTATTTCATTTAAGCCATGCTATACCAATATTTCTCTTTTGCACTTCTAATTGTCTTGTTTTTTATTTTTTAGATTTTATTATATGCATTTTCTAGTTTCTCAAGAAAATAATGTTTCAAATATTGTCTTAGATAATTTATATTCTTACTTGTTATATGAATAAGGCTTTATAATAATTTCAAAATTTATCTTTTAGTGATATAACAAACCAAATCGATGTAAAATTGAACTAACGATCTAAAGTTTTAAATGATTTGATTTCAATTTCAAATATTTCAAATTGAAACTTTTTATCTAGTTAAAAATTGATGAAAATCGAAGCATGTACMCCGCTAATTGAAAGCAATGAACAAAGGGTGCATTTGTTCAAAATTTGGGAGCCCATGTCTCCTCAATGTGATCTCAGGTTTCTCCTAATATCATCCACAAAGACAAAACAAAATATTACTTACAATCTACTATTAATACGTAACACTRAGTAAAACATTGAAAGTAATTTACATTACTTTATAAATTCCACTAATAGTCATCAGCTAAAATCATCTACAGTTGTGCATTCTAACCTGCACCTATGTGTCCCGATGCATGGAATTGAGCAACGAATTTACGGCCACTCCACCGAATCTTCATGTTTTTCTAGTTAATACAAATTTCTAAAAATGCATTTTGAACCAGACACAAAGTCTTATGTTTTGGAATTTCTGAAACGCTTGGCTTAGCATCTGAATATGCAAAAAAACTAAAAAAATATCGAGCAAACAATGCAAATAAACAAATATATTAAACAAGTTCCAAAACAAACATTCCACATACCTGTCTTTTTCTTTTACTTGATTTGATGACGGGAAAATGATTATTTCATCTTGTAATACTCGACATAATATTTTTCTATCTTTTAAGWATTTTATGTCAATTAATTTATTAGCATTATTTATAAGAATTTGCATCGTTCGTTCATGAGTTATTTGGGTCTAAATCGATGATATTTGTTATGTTATAGAACTCATTTGTGTTTAGTTACTTAGGTTGGGTTGGTGGTATCATGGTGGCCCAAATAGATTAAGTTGAGGAACAAGTTAAAGTTGGTTCATGCTCAACCTAGAACTCACGGGTACCTCTTCAACTCACCCAAAATCATCTACAGTTGTGCATTATAACCTGCACATGTGTGTCCCAATGCATGGAATCAAGCAACGACTCTACCGCCACTCGAGTGAATCTCCATGTTTTTCTAGTTCATGCAAATTTCCAAAAATGCATTTTGAAAGGGACACAAAGTCTTATGTTTTGGAATTTCTGAAATGCTTGGCTTAGCATTTAAATATGCAAAAACACTAACAACATATCGAGCAAACAATACAAATAAACAAAGATATCAAATAAAGACATTGTATGTCTATAAATTGCAATAAAAGAATAATTCCATCTATTCCATTTTCGTACATACATTGAATTGCATATTTCGTTGGTATAAGTCTAAGCAAATAAGTAAATGGTTTATTTGATGGGTCATTCTTCATGGTTAGGCATAAATCATGGCTACTTAATTAGCAAGACAAATAGGCTCTTGATCTTTTGATAAAATTGGGCATTCTATCATGATGAGATCATTGTGGAATGGATTCTAATAGAGAATTACTTGCCTTAGTCAGTGCACAATCCGTTCATTCAAATTGCACAAGCATATTTGATATACGTAGAGTAGGAGATATTAGTTTCCATTAAAGTACTATCCCTATAAAAACCATCTTTGTCAAGCTCCATATCCTAGAGGTCAAATCATGCCATGTAGACTTGCACTCCTCCTAGCCTAGGGTGCCTTCATCCTTTTCACTTTCAAGCATGAGCCGGTGATTCTCCAAATTTGTCAATCGAGCACAAAGCTGCTGCACCCCCCTGAATAGACAAACCAGAAGACATTTGCTAAATTTGTCATCTATCCTGGGAGAGCTGCTTCTTTTCCTCAGCTAGCTCTGTCGACAGGCATTAGATCTCAACCTCCAGAAAGGATGTCAGCACGAGCAGAGACACCTTGCTTCAGCATGTCCTACTGCCCTTTCCCAGCTATAAAGCGAGTGCTCAATTCTTCGTCCTTGGCAACAAGAGCGGCCAATTCATTTAGCTTGGCCTGGGCATTAGTCTGTAGTTTTTGGTTGACCTCCACTGTATATAGAAACTTGATTAGCCGAGCACAAATCATGTAGCACTTAACCTTAAGTTTAGCCGAAAAGGTTGGGTTAAACGATCTAGCAACCAAGCTTAAAGCCTTCCTCAAGTCCTCAGAGACAGCCTCTCCTACGAGCATCTCTCCCTTGAACACAATCTCCAATAACCCAAGGCTCTAGCAGATTCGGCAACAACTGAAGTAGGACCAGCCAATTCAAAGAAAGTGACCATGTCTTCCGTAGGCACAGTTGGAACTGAAACACAAGAGGAGGAGAAGTTAAAGCTATAGAGACATTCCCTTGGTCTTCGACCTAATTTCCTTATCATTCCTCCTCAAATGATTCGACTAGAGGAGCAGTGGAGGAAGCAGACGAATCGGACTTCCTCTTCTCAGGCTTTTGCAAGATAAGGTGGYTAGCCAACAAATACCTAGGAAAATGATGAAAAGGAAGGAGGCAAAATTACCTTGGGAGCAAATGCCATAATTCTTGCAAATTTTAGTCGTTTGGAATTTCTCAGTCCAATTGAAGCAACTGTAGTCGGAAGGGAATCGGGGAGATTATCTACATCAATTGGCTTAATCGATCATGTAAAAGGCAAGAAAGCAAAAGTGAGAAGCAGGGCAATATACAAATACCAAAAACATCCAATAGATCAAAAAAGGGCAACACTTGGAATAGGCTCCTCGACTCACCTCTTCTTCCTAGAAGAAGCCTGGGCTAGAGGAGAGACGGCTAAGGGTGGAGAAGTAATTAGAGGGGCATGCAACTCTCCTCTTTGAAGTAGTTGCCCCGGCAGCTAAAGCTGTTTGAGCAAAAGGGAAACAAATTTTTTCCAAATGCTTGGCCAAATCAGCCGAAAAAGACAGTTTCAACCTGGTTCCACCAAGAGTCAAATTATGCAGTAGTCAGAGGGAAGTAGCAAAAATCTTGCAAAACGAAATTTTCAAGCTTTTCCTGGAAACCCATGGTCCAGGATCTCACATCATTGTCAATCAATTCTGGACAATTCACAGGCGATATGCTTAGCTTAGATCGGCTAGGATGTCTTGCATCTACAMAAACTAACTCGCACAACAGTTCGGATAGTACGATTCGGCTGAAATTTTATTGWRGCGAGTAGTTGGCCGAATCCCATTGAGCAGGGCCTGGAACAAAGGAGGCTAGCCCAGATGGCCTTCACCTCAACATAGTTAGCACTATCTAGCCTTAGCCGTAGCCAATCTGGGCCTTCATCCCACCTGGAATATGGGAAGAAGTCAATGGTGATAACCTAATATAGCCGTTTAAAAATTTCTTGGCCAGAAAACTCATTCATAGGCACCTTCTTTAGCCGATATCCTGTCACCTCRCAAGCAGACCTAGCAGCCTTAGCCGAAAAACGATCAACCTCGAACTCAGGGAAGTATTGACAAAGCCACAGATTTAGAATCTAGAAGGGCGCTACTCATTGCTAGTATCTTTACCGCCAACTAAGGCTCCACTAGCCGATTGAGTCCTTGATAGATAAGGGAAAAAACTAAGGAAGCTACGGGTAGAGGCCGGTCATTCATCAGCATGTTGACATAACATTGGTAGTCGGCTACGACACCATAAGAAGCTAAACAGAGAATGTGCTTTGCAGAGCCAGTAGARCAGGAATGCCCCTTGGTCATCCTTAGGAATAGTAGCTGAATCGACACTATTAGCCTCAACAAACTTGGGATAATCAGTTAGCTGCTTATTGAAATTTAGCCGAAAATCTTTCCTATTAGTATCAGCATAAAGAGCCGACAGATCAATACTAGTCACTAGCAAGCTGAGAATGGTAGCCGCATCCAGCAAGTTAGGGAAAAGATCCCTGAAGGAAGCACGATTGTAGTAACGATTGATGACTAGAATGGAAAAATGGCCACCAGCAAATTCCAATCGAAACTCAGCTAAAGGTTAGCCGACAGCTGAATAGCATGATACACCCCYATCTCTTCGAAACGGACTCCATGGTTGGGGTCAACTGCTCAGCCTAAATGTCAAAGCTTGCAAGTCGGCCAGGCCAACAACGAAAGCTTTTCCGCCATCTAGACAGCATCTAGTTAGAATAGAAAAGAGGAAGGCTAAAGCTTCTGAGTTTGAGGAAGGTAAAGGTATTTACAGAAATGGGTGGTTGAACAACCAGACCTAAATGTAGAAATATTTGGAAGGGTCATGGCAAATCAGGACCTGGTTGTTGGTAAGCTAGGAGTGATCRAAARATTTGTCACATGAAGTGCTGCTGGAAGRCATGATTGCCTAACGGTGGRTTGGAGGAAGCAGTCGAAAACTAGCGGCACGAAGTCRAAAATGGTAGAAGTATGGAAATGGCAAGGAAAAGCGGGAAAGCAYAAGTGAAGGYTTGAAGAGAAAGAATAATTTTTTTTGGTTAACTTTTGGCCTATTTTCCGTCACAAACTGAAAGGCTAGGACATTTGGTAGTTCGAAAAAGAATCACCAAGGTTTGGGTAAGCTAACTAGTTAACGGATGGCCAGCTATCTAGATTAGCAGCCRATAGAACTCATCAGTCCTAGAAGCATATGAAAAGGTTGGTGACACGAAGCTTCGCCTAAACCGACTATTCAGGAAAGCAGATTAGGGCGAAGGCCTTGGGGAGGGGATGTGTTGGCGCCTAAAAATAGTCAATATAAACGGCTGAGATARGTAGCAATGGCTAAGTCAAGCAAGGTCAAATCAGATATAAATCCAATGGAAAATGAGTCAAAATAGCTGAAAAAATCTCAACGGCTAATGAAAATCATGTAAGGAGTAGGTCAGAGAACATCTAAAAAGTAGAAGAAAAAAGTTAGTCAAATCGAAAAAAACAACGAAAAGCTAGGAAATTATCTCTGCAATCAGATAAGGCCATAACCACCTGACAGAAATCGTGGGGCGTGATCAACATAATAGCCAATTGAGGTGGACATGGGCCAAGGGAGTAGCATGGGAGAAGGGCAAATGGCATAAAASTAGCCAACCTTCTCGGCCACTACCCAGCAAAAGAACTTTGCTTAAAAGGAGTATAAATAAGAAGAGGGAAAGCAGAAACAACCCCAATCAATCAAGTCAATAATCAAGCAATTTATCTTCATTTTTATGTATTTGTTCATTAAATAACTAGTTTTGTCCATTTTTCTAGTGTTATTGATTTCATTAGCTTTATTAGGATAGCTTTATAATCTTTTTACAGAATGTGTACGAATTAGAGGATTTATTTTCTTTCTTAGATAATAAGCATTTCCAGTTTTAAAAGCATAGCCGTTTAACTTATTCTATTTCTTTGCTTTCTTTACTATTTTCTTTATTGCTTTCTTTACAGCTTTCTAGCTCATATAGGATTACTTACATCATTTTCTCAATCAGCATAAACACTTATTAATTCGAGCTAACTTAGTTATATCTTTCTGCTGCTTGGCATCCTCCAATATAATCACTTATTTAGCCTTAATTAACTAACTAAGTTGTATTTTTCTGTTGTTTGACATCTTTCAGCATAATCACTCGGCAAGCTTCAGCTAGCTTTAACTATCTTACTTGTATCTTTCTGATGTGTGATGTTTTACAGTTTACGTTTGCTTGTTTGGCTTCGTATGTTTGTTTCTTGACCGGCAAACAGATCCAGTTTGTTGTTTTCTTAGCYGTAGCAAACACATAGGTACCACARTTTTCCCRGTTAGCATAATTTATTTGCACACTCAAAAACTCCATATACAAAAAAGAGGTTGCTATGAATTCAGTGAGCCAATTACATAGCTAACTAATTAGAACTCAGGCCTCATTGGATTGAAAAGCTTAACACGCCACAATCAAGATAACCGAGTTAACTAGGTAATTTTTGCACACCTACATTAATATAAGGAAAAACCCAGCAAAGCAACAACATTTTACCATAACCAGGCAACCTTAACAAAACAAGAACTGAAAGCAAATTCCACTTCAGTAAAACTAACGTAGTTTGTTCTGCATCATCAAGGACCAAGAGCAACAACCCAGATCAGCCTTAGAGAATTGAAATCTCCTGATAGCTATGAGAAGTGAAATCTCATTCGGTCGTTTGCAATGAGATAGTTACTTTACAAGTCAAATGTTGATTCCAAAATAAGTTAGTTAAGCTCGTAGAAAGATTTCTTGAATTTGAAATAGAGAATTCTTCCAAGTAGATGTAAAACAAACAAGTTCTTTGGAATAGCAAAAAACRGTCCTTCATTTTGGATATAAAACAAATAACTCGTACAACTAGAAAGTGTTTCTTCTTCATTGTAGTTACAGGGCAAATGGAGCCTAAGAATCTAATAAGAAATTTTGTTTGCCCTCCTATTGTAGCCAAAGTGACACATTTCATCATACAGATTTATGTTTCTCATTTTCTCCKCCTTTCTTGTTTCATTTGAACTCACAAGTATTCCAGAATTCATTTGAAGCAAGATATATAGAGAAATCAGAAATGGAGCCTTTTTCATGGACTATAACAAAGCTTGATTTGGTTGAATTTGGAGCAACCATTTCTTAGTCAATCTCATGGAGCGTATATGGTCAGAGCATGCTGTGGATGCAACTCTCCTCAAAGGCATAATTGGTTAGTGTTATTTTTTCTCAACCAATGGTTGCGGTTTTAGTGTCCTCTTTCCATAATCAGCTTATTTTTATGGTAAAATTGATGCAAGAGATGAACTATAACAAACCCTTCATAACTTATCAAATACTGTAGTTATCTGAGTTGCATGAAAGGAAACTTATGATTCAATTCAGATGATTCCAAGTTCAGGATGTCTTTRTGCAATACTAATAATTTGCCAAAGAAGATGAAAACTATCTACTTGTAACACGAATGAATGGCAGCAGCAGTATAGTGTTACAGCTATTTTCTCGAAGCATTCTAGTCACTGTTTKTTAAGGAACAATAGTTGGGATGAACTCCTTCAATAACCAATTTGATTACACTCATACGTGACTGACAAAGAAAAGTTCAATAATCAAACCTAAATGAAGAATTMTGGTATTACTCTCTCCAAACAAAGCAAAAGATTTCCATGTACAACAGAGAAAAATGCCATAGAAGCCTGCTTTTAGYTCCCTAGGATGATGCATAAGAAAGAGAGCCACATGGAACACGAAAGAGGAGATAGTCCTGACATAAGTATAATGAGAAGATTTTGAAGCAAAAAAGTGAAATGCATAAACTCTTAAGAGTACTACAGATTCTTCTAGCAATGGTGTCAAGATCCTTGAATTCAAATATCTCTTGTTTTCACTTTCAGAATGTTCATTAAACCTGACATGGCAGATAGTGATAGCTCTCAATGTGATAGGGCTCTTTGCAAGGAATATTATCATCACAAGTCCTTCGATTATGAAATTACTGCTACCTACATAATTAAGAAGGTATCCAGATGAACTACCAAAAATTACAGACCCGCGTTAGATGCATTTAAGATATTCRAAAATTCTCCAGACAATAGTAAATGAAAAACTATTTAAAGCAGCTGAAATGCCTAGAAGCAGCCAATGCTGTACCAGCAGCTGCCTAATTTGGGAAAATTTTGAGATCCAGAGGGGAGTATTGTCTCAACGAACCAACTAAAGGGTAGGAAGACCAGAATAGCAACCTTTCCTCTTGAATATACAATCAAATGCTAAGATGTCTTTAATCGTGTTTACTTAGCATGATGTGTAGGCAACTATCCAATTAAATAGAGCAAGAGATGCAAGAATAATCGCTTTAAGAGAAACTAAGGGATAGGCTAATTTGCAATATAAGCATCACTTTAAACCTGTACAGAACTATCATTATTGCATAACAGGAAACGAGAGATGCAAGATTCTTAAAAAAATTGCAGAATAACCATCATTTTAATCCTTTACATATTTACAACATGCTAAAGGGCACCACTGAGTTTTATGTATCTGAAACTCAGAAAGGATATCACACCATTAAGATAGAAATGCACTAAAAAGCTGCAAGTACCTTCACTGCTAGTTTATCTTAGAAAAAGACCTTGTAGCTGATGCAGAACTGATCATCCAGCAAAAGTTTTACTTACCAAGCTGCCATGTCAATATACCTTGAGACTTCAATACCATTGTTGAATTAAATGATTCCCCAAAAATCCATGAGGCAACAAAAGGCACTTGAGCAAAGGCTAAATCCACGAGACGAAGAAATTTGTACAATTTCAAATGTAATTAACTGCAAAATACTTGAGCAGCAATGTAAAAATTCATAACTATTTCAAGCCCACATCAGAAATCCAACAGTGAACATTCAACAATTACAACATTAACTACGGAAGAGAACCAAGAAATCCGCTCAGTAGTATTACAAGAACATTCAACTAGTACGATAGTAGAGAAATCTGCTCGATTATATTACAAAGAGACTCAACTAGTACAATAGTTCAGACTAATCAATCAAATATTAAATTATGCCCCTGCGGACATAATCTAATAATATAAAAGAAAATCTAATTTCAACCCTCTGATATATTCTCTAAGGTCCAATCTAGGAGAAAAGAAAGAAAAATAATGCCAAAATTGATTTTTTTTTTTTTTCTCATTCATCTTTATCATCTAAAGCAAATCAGGAATGGAAGTCTCAAATAACCCCCTAAAAAATGATCAAGCGGTAGGAAAAACAAATACAACAATAAGAGCTACTACTACTAATAAATCTATGGTAAGAGAAAAGGATCATCTAAGATCAGAACCAATCCCGAACCCAGTAGAGGAAATTACTTCACGAACCAATTTCAGTATCAATCTTGGTAGATCTCTGTCGGCGGCTTTTCGGCTTCAATGGCGGTAGAACAGAATCTTGAGACTTAGAATGCAGAGCCATAGCTTTCTTCTGCCTTTTGGAAGTTGATCCCGCCTTAGAATTCACTTGTTTTTTCATCTTCTCTTCTTTATCAAGCACTAGAAATTGGCTTACGACCAAAGTATCGAACTTCAAAGCTCTTCTTCTTCTCCTCACAACTCTCCTCTGAATATATGGAACTCCAACAACAGACCCTGCTGTTACCAGGTGAATTGCCTTCACAAGCAGATCAAGGCCTTGGCAACGCGTAGCTAAATTTGACGAATACGGAGAGAAACTTGAGGATGAATCTGTAGATGAGGCTAAAGATAAAGAGTTGGTGGTAATTGATGAACTAGATGATATTGATGAAGGTGGCGATGAAGAAGAACATGAAGGCGAAGCACAAGAAGATGAAGATACAGACTTGAACGAGGATCTTCTAATCCTCATAGGAGGGAAATTCAAGAGAACCAGAGAAAAATTTTGAAGTTTGAGGAGTAGATGCTGAAGAGAGATCAAGAAGAGCTGCAGAGAGCAGAGGAGCAGAGAGAAGGGAGGTCGATTTACAGTGTAAAATAAATAATGGGATTTTGGATCCATAACCTATAATTTTTTTATTCAAAAAGTAAAAAATAAAAATAAAAACCTATAATTTTTTTTTGTTATTACAGTAGCCAGAAGAATAGCTCTCCTGGTCTTTTCCTTTCCTTTTCTTTTTTGAAGGGCAAATAAGTCTTTTTAACTTGAGTTTCGTACTTGAAAACTTGTTTTCCTCAAATTGTCTCCTAAATTTAAATGCCTAAATGCATACCAGAATTGAGTTTTCCTCAGAGTTTTTTAAATTAAAAAAGAAATCGAAACAAGAATCTACTATAAGATTAAGGTTACTTAACGATAAAAATTTCAAATAGTTGAATTCATTTTTTTCATTGTATGACTCGTGTGATGATTTAGTCGGATCACCAATATATTTATATGACAAATGAGATGTCCAATATTCGTGTGATTCCTTTATTTATATAGAACTTGTTTATTTGTTTATAATTATTCATTTTAAAACCTAACAYGAGAGATATTTATAAAGAATTCTTAGAAGTCACTTTTTTTTCCTTATTTTATCTTCCCTTTATTTGCATAAGACRAATAAAGATACATTTAAAATATGGATATAGTACTATTTGTTCATGAAAGGATATAGAAAATATTACATTGAGCGTGGTAACTCAACACTTTCTCTTTTTCATTCTTCCTAGATCACAATTGTTATGTGTTTATTTCTTCAAATGGTGGTTTACATAATCCAAGGACATTTTATAGCCTTCTCAGGGTTCAAATCTCATCCCAACGCACAAGTATGTGTGATCACCACATTTATTCCAGATGTAAACTAGCTGGATTTTTTTTTTCCTTTCTTTTTTCTCACAATTAACAAAGAGATTCTCGTTCCACACACATCCTCCACCAAGACAATTTTCACTCTTTAACATAAAACAAGCCGTGTAACAATAGAAAGAAGAATCTGACTGAAGAATTTCATTTAGAAGAGACTGCAATTCTAGAACAAAGTTCAGCCTTCGAAGATAGTCAGAAARATAGGAAAGAATTTCCCAATTATCTAGTATGCAAACARTTCTTCAATTTTCATCATTCTCAACAGGATATCAAAGCAAATACTTGCTCGATTCTTATTCARCTTCTTGTTCTGCAACTCCACATCATAAACTTTTGCAATTTTGATAATTTTATCACSGGGATCATGAATTCAAACATTTTTCCTATTCTAGTCCTTATTACTTGCTTCTGAGCAAGAGTTCTTCATGGACTTTGGTGCAATAACCTCTCATGGCTCAAAATTTTTCAAACTTGSTTTCGAGCTATGGGTATGGCTCTCATTTCAAAAAAAAAAAAATAGGTTTTATTGGTGAATCAATATCTACACCTGCAAAGGAGGATCGTATGTTTGCAAAATGGGAGCAATTAATGCAACACAATAGTTTTTTTCTGGTTGATCAATTCAATCTCACGTGCTATCATGCAGAGTGTTTTATGGCTCAACATTGCCAGAGATGTATGGTTGGATTTGAATGAGAAATTTTGACAAAGAGATTATTTCAGATTATCTGATATTTTTAGAAAGTAGCTCTTTGAAACAAAGACATTTGTTAGTCAATGATTACTATGATGCCTTTAAGATTCTTTTGGATGAAATGTTGAATGTAAAATTCTTTGGAATGATTATGCAGTCTACTTTTAATTCTCTRGCAAATGTTCTTACATCTCCTGCCGATTCTTTAATAAATCAAGCAACAACACTATAGGCACAATTTGAGGCTCGTGGAATTGGAGGTAAGTTTGTTAATGCTAATTCAAAACTTTGGATCATTGATTCAGTTGCATCTGATCACATTACATACTCCCTATCTTCGTTGGTTCATTTTCTTAGTTTTTGGTGTGTCTATTCAATTTACTAATGATACTTCTATTCCAATTACTCATAAAGGAACTATGCAATTAAATTCCTTTTCGATTCTTGAGGAAATTCTTCAGGTGCCTCATTTCTCTTTGAATCTCATTTCTATTAGCAAATAAACTAATTCCACCAAGTAGATTGTGATTTACCTTTTTGGTTTCTGTCTTATTTTGGATTTGTTACATTGGTATATGATTGGATTAGCTAAATAATCCAATGGCCTCAACCAATTCTTGGATTATCATTTCTCTTGCAATGTTACTTGTTCTCCAACTTTATTACATTTTTCCATTTCTCCATGTGTATATGCTTCAATTGTTCARCTTCTTATGCTTAGTTCCACTATCACACATCACATTCAACTCAACATGTTGTGGCATTTCAGATTGGACCATTTCTCAAGAAAATACATTCACCTTATTAGGCATGTAGATAGATGATGTGGGTGAAAACCCATTAATTTTGGAGGTCATTATTGTATTAATTCCACATTTTTTTAGTTGTGCTATAGTATTTTATATATCTTTTTTCGAAATATTGCTATAAATCCATTTTAGTAACCTTATGAGTATAAAACTACTAATTTGCAAATTTCATGAGTTTTTATTCAGTATAAGAGCTCTATTTCCTAGGAATATGGGATTGAAATCACTTCAATAAGTTAMTTAAGGATTTTATAAAGAGTCAACGCCAGATAGCACAGTCAACAGCAATGCTACAGCATTGTCTGGACATCGACTTCAAAACTAGCTGATGCACTGCGGCATGAAAAAGCATTAAATATAAAATGAAAAAGCATGATGCTTGCAAGTGGACTCCATGATCAATGAATGTTTGAGATGTGTCTTTCACAAGTGGATGCCAAAAGCTTCTAAGAGAAGCTTCACATAAAGATGCCAAGGGAATATTTAAGAGTAGCTAAGCATGAGATAGGGTAGACTTGGCTAAAGGAAATTAAGGAGCACGAGGAGAAGAGTAAGAAYAGCAAGGCCTGGAGATTGAAGAAATCAAGCAAAAATAGGAGAAGCCATTGATTGAATCCAAGTAGAAGATCCAAAGGATCTTCACACAAGGGTTATACTTCCTCTTAAGCTTTATTTCTTTACTCTTTACTTTTAGCTRTTGAAATGATGAACATTAAATGTTATGTATGTGTTAATTGTAAGAACATGAACTAAATAACTTGAGTTGATTTTTTTATGAATCTATATTATTAATGTTTCAAGGAATACTTTTGCAAAGTTGTACTTGCTTTATGTAATGCTAAGTAATGCTATACAGTTATTGATGGTAACTATGTTAATTGCTTTTTGTTTGGAAAATCCTTGAGTGATATTATTGCATGAATACGAGTTGTGATCTCTCTTAAAGAACCAATAGGCATATAGGTTTGGCTCATAAAACCTTTAAGAACTAGACTTTATTGTGTTCTTAAGTTAGGCTGTTAGCCCACGAGGGTAATGTCCTAACTAAAGCGGAACAATAACTAATAGACTGAAGGTTGCGATTGCATTTTGTCTTGGTTTGCATGCTAGGCGATGCACTTTGCTGCAACAAYGATGCTGTAGTAAGAATGCTATAGCATTGTTGTTCTATTTCTTGATCATTGATACTTAGGGATTCTTTGACCTTAACTCCCTCTTTTAAACCCTTAGTCATCATTCGTTAATTCTGTTGCTGACTTGATCTTTATTCGAATTCCTTAGAGTATTTTAATTTGATTTAGTTTACGTAGTGACAAAAATAAATCATTAATTGAATTTTACTAGAAGTTTTACAATACGATTCTTGAACATCTAATCAAAAGAATTATTTTACAATTAAAAAAGAAATTTTATCTATTGTTTTATGTATTACGAAATTTCAAGATGATTTGATAAACAAACCATTTTTATTGAGCATTGATTGTAAAGCAGCTAAAATTTTTGGAAAAAGACAGTTATTGATGGTAACTGTGTTAACCGCTTTTGTTTGGAAAATCCTTGAGTGATATTATTGCATGAATACGAGTTGAGATCTCTCATTAAAGAACCAATAGGCATATAGGTTTGGCTCATAAAACCTTTAAGACCTAGACTTTATTGTGTTCTTAATTTAAGCTGTTAGCCCACGAGGGTAACGTCCTAACTAAAGCGGAACAATAACTAATATTATTTGAAGGGTTATGGGGCCTAATGAGAGGACCCACGGGAATGGAGGGGAGACCTATGGGCATATGAGAGATATAAGTGAAGGGGTGTGTCTACCTACCAACCTTGGCTTTTAGGTGAGATGGTCGCGCATCACATATGGCATCAGAGCCAACTCARGTTTGAATTCTATCRTGGAGGGAACCATGAAGAAATATACTACTGGCAGAAATAGCTACCAGCCGGAGTCTCTGATGAAGATRAAGACCATTGGTTAGTCCAGGAGAGGTGGTCCCGGCAGTAAGACGTGGTCCCAATAAGGCTTTTAAGGAACTCTAAAGATTATTGGTAAGTTATTACTTATAAAATGATGTCTAGAACTTTAGATTTTTTAAGGGAAAATTCAGATTTAGCTTTATTCTTCAATCAGTCCACTTAAATTGGTCATTCACGTGAAGGAATCTTCTTCATGTCACATGCTTTGTCAATCATCTGATGTGTAGTCTTTTCACCATTTTCCAGTTGTTAGAAATAACATGGAAGTGTCTGTGCATTGGGTCCACTAAATGGGTGGAAAATATCTATTGTAGAATTTTCTGGAGTATCTTCCTTATCATCTTTAATCAAATCTTGATACATCTTCTCTAAGTTTTTCTTCATTTCATCAAGTTCCTTTCTCCTTTCTTCTTTACTCTTCTGTGAAGATGTTGATGCTTTTGCAGATGTCTTTTGTTCATTTCTTTTGGATTCATTGAATTGTATCCACCATTTTATGCGAACTTATCTTGCCAATGTTGTCTGTCCATATCTACCAGTTGATTTGCTAAATTGCCAAACCAAAATCCAAGGAAATTTGAGTTCAAAGAAAAAAGTCATTTGTTTTTGCTATTAAAGAAGTAAATTTGGAAGGCATCTTCATATGATTCATATCTGTTCAGAATCTCAGGAGGTAAAATATTAGAAGTAATTCCATATTTTTCCCACCAAAAGTAAAACCATCTAGGAATTTGATCTAGTAAATCCGTCTTAATCTAAATAAACCAAGAATGAGCGTAAGGTCTGATAAGTAGAAAATTTTTCCAAGCATGTATATAATCAAAGTATGTGAATGCAGAAGGTTTCATGTTCAGAGATGAGGGAAATGCTATAGGAGTTGTYAATGAAGAGGTTTTCCAGGTTTTTGGCAAAAGAATCTGTAGTATTTTACATTGAGAATAGGCTAATCATTCACAACCAGGCTTCTCTTTATCTGGTTGCATAGCATGTTGGTTTCAATGGATTTGGTGAAAATAAGAATTGATTCATACCATTCTTTTATTTTCAGAGGATTTATAGATATATAATGAAAATCTGTATAAARGTAAATAAAAAAGATCTCTTTAAAGCTCATCTCTTCATGATCTTCTTCTMAAGTAATTATCTATATAGGTGATTTCTCAAACCAATCTCCTGATTTAGTCTGATTATCTGTTGTAGGAGTGGATGATGAGGGCAAAGATGGGAATTCAGCTAATCTAGAATGTAAAGCTTTTTTGAAATTAGATGGAGGAGTAGTTTGTTCAAATAGGTTAACTGTTTTGTTTACATATTGAGTCTATATAGGAGAAGGAGGTGTGCTGGTCAATGCTAAAAACCTATTTGTTGTATAAGAGTAGGGGCTCGAGGTCTTGTAGGCTGATTACGGCTCATGTTTATCCTGTAAAATTCTCGGGTTAGATAATCAGGCAAAAAAATATCTTTTCCTTTAATATATTCTATAGTAAAATCGAATGAAGAAAGAATAGCCTGCTATCTAGCAAAAATCTGTTTAGAAACTAGATTTTTAACATCTTTTTCTAAAACATCTTTAGCTGCTTTACAATCAATTTTCAATAAAAATGATACATAAATAATAGATAAAATTTCTTTTTTAATTGTAGAATAATTCTTTTGAGATGAAATCCAAATACCTGAATAATATCTTACTAACTGTTCAGTAGTAGAGTCTGGTAATCTCTATTTGAGGATGCCACCGTAGGCAAGCTCAGAGGCATCTATTTCAACTATCATGAGGGCGTCCRGATGCGGAATACCCAAGCAAGGCAAAGTTTTAATTATCTATTTAATTCTTTTGACGATATTAATTTGTTCTTCCATCTATGGAGGTGCATTTTTTCTAAGTCTTTTTATAAAGGCTCTACTATTATTCTTAAATTTTCATAAAATCAAAAACATAATTTAAACATTCTAAAAATCTCTGTAATTGCTTTTTATCTTTAATTTCATCARGAAATTTCTCTTCAAAATCTATAGCTTTMCAAATTGGCTTATAAGTTCCTTGACTTAGTTCATRACCTAAAAATCTACATGTTTGAAATAATTTCATCTTAGAAGYAGATAAGACTAATCTATTTCTTTTAATTGTTTTAAAGAATATGTTTAGATGTTTAAAATGTTGTTCAATTGATTTAGAAAATGCTAAAACATCATCTATATAAACAATACATAAATCAATATAATCATAAAAAATTTCACTCTTCATATTTCAAAATTTAGGGAGCATTTTTTAATCCCAATGGCATAACATTCCATTCATAATGTCCAAATGTACTGTAAAGGCTGTCTTATATCTATCCTCTTCAATAATCTGAATTTGTCAAAATCCAGATTTCAGAGCAAATTTAGAGTTATAAGTTTGATCCAAAAGTTCTTTTTAGCAAATCTCTTTTATTAGGAATAGGATATCTTATCCATTGTAAGGCTTTGTCTAATGGTTTATAATTAATTATTAATATAGGAGCTCCATGCTCTTTTTCTACTGTATAAAAAGCAGCGAAACTCCAAAGGTGACTTGGATGGCCTAATTAATTTCTTATCTAATAAAGTTTTTATCTCGTTTTTACAATATTCTAATAACTCAGAATTCATTTGTATTAGTCTAGCTTTCGTTAGAATATTTTTATCAGTAAAATCATTTTCATAAGGTAATTTAACTATATGTTTTTTCTATCCCAAAATGCATTCGGTAAATCTGAACAAACTTCCTTTTGTAGTAAATCCTCAAAATCTTTTATTTGTTTCTTAATTTTATCACTATCTAATAATTGTTTTATTTTTTTCTATTTTAACTTCTTCTTGTAAATAAGATATTTGTTTACTTATAGAATTTATTCTTTTATTTATTGTAGAATCTTTTAAATCATTTATTTCTTTAGTAGTAGGTGAGGTAACAAATTTAAAAGTAATATTTTCATCTAAAATCTTAATATGAACTCCTGTTTTAAAAGGATAAATTTGTGTAAGAAAAGGCGTTCCTAATATAATACTTTGTGTTAAATTCTTAACTAATATAAAAGTATTCTTAAAACAAATCTGATTATTACGTATCATACTAGTAGATAATTTATGATTAACAATCAATTTAGAACCATTAGCTGAATTTAAGCTTTCTTTAGTTTTTTCGAAAGATTTTGTAGGAATTAAACCTTCTTGTATACAATTTTGATCAGCACCACTATCTAATAATACTATTGTATCTAATACGAATTCATTTTTAATATATATATAGCATCTTTGATAATTGATTTCAGTTATTAATGAAATATAATCTGTATTAGGTGTTTCTACTATTAAAGGAGTTACTTCTTCTATAATATCTTCTATTTTCTGTTTACCTTTATTTTCTTTTTTGACATTTGTCAAGATTCCTACTTGAAATATTAATTCTTTTAATTCTTACTTTAGATTATTAATTTCGTGATGTAAGTATGAGATAGTAATCTTATTTTCTTGTTTAAATCTAGAAGTAATCACATTAAAACTAAATGGTTTTATTTCTTGTTATGAACATAAGTAATAATTAAATCTTTTAATTTTAATAAATATTCTGTTTTAATGTCTTTATCTTGAATTTTGTCTATTAATTCTAAGAAACATTTCTTATCTGAAGAAGAGATCACATTTATACTTGGATAACATATTCGTATATTATTTAGACAAAACACTATCTGATTCACTATCAGTGGATGTATCTAACAGTTCATTAATCTGTACTTCATCTTCTAGTTCTTCAGAACTAATTATATCTTCATCACTTTCTTCTTGATCAATTATTTCTAAAATTTATTTCTTAATATCTTCATTTATTTCTAAATTACTTACTCTATCTTTTAATTTACAATTTTTTTATGTATATCCAGGTTTTCCACATTTATAACATTTAATACTAGTCATGATTTCAGAATTACTTGGTTTAGAGTATTTAGATGAATTTTTTCTAGTTAAACTACTTTTAGGCTTACAAAATATTTTTCTTGAATTTAAATAATATTTAGATTTTTTTATATTCTTTATCTATTTTGGGTTTCTTTTTAATTTTCTTTTTAATTCTATTAGAATGAGCACTAATTTTTCTGTGGTTATGGCAAACTGTTCACAAAATCCTCATAATTCTTTATGTAACATATTATTTTCTTGTTGAATACGATTATCTAATTTTAAATCATTACATAATCCTAATCCTGTTGCATTAGCCTAATTTATAATATTACCATAAGTTAATGTCGAATAAGGTATATCTCCATTATTAGCTTCTCTAATCTTTGTTCTAACCTTTTCTACAAATAACTTAGGTAAACYTACTATAAATCTTTCTTTCCAAAATATTGAGCTAGCATCATGTCTAATCATTAATTTATTTAAAAACATATCTTTATGCCATTTTTAAAATCATGTAGTCTAGGACATCTTAAATTAATTAATATTTTAGAACTTCTCTGTTGAAACTTTTCAAGGTTTCCTAAAAAGTGTTTACGTATAACAAATATTAATGTATTTGTTACATCGGGTATATTAGTGTATGAAGTAACTATTTGTCCAGGTTGAGATGTAGATTCTTGCACATTAGTCAATACTTGTTTAGTAACTCTCCTAATGTTTATCCTATCATTTTCTGTTAACATATTGTCCCRCCATCCTTTTAACATTCCTGTAATTATCTGATTTACCTATAGATTTATAAACTGAAATAGCTATACTCATTTCATTTAATAAATTATATATTTGAAACTCATTTAATCCATCTAAATTCTAATCATATAAAATATTATGGTTATAATAAAATTGTTCTCTAACTTCTTCAAATTGTGTATAAGGGAAAGAAGGTCTAGGATAATAATTTTTTGTCTTATGATAAGTTCTACCAGTATTATATTTCTTCATGTTTTCTTTTAATTTATTTATACTCGATTCATTAATTTCATCATCTGTCTGATTACCTTCTTTTATAATTACATTATTAATATTTTTACCTTTATCWATATTTAAATTTTCTAGTTTTCTAGTTATWTCTTTTAATAGGGCATTATCATTTTTTATTGTAAAGGATTGAGGATTTTCTAGTTTAAATAGAGKTTGTTCTGGATTAATTCTTTGAGGAGGCTTACTTATTGACTGAACATGAGGAAATGGCTGGACAAGAACAGAGGAATTACTAGAGTTAGTTGTTGAGCTCAATACARCTGGAAATGCTGTTGCATTGGCTGCTGAATGTAGTGCTACAGCGGTAGCTACAAGATTAAATGCATCAGSGAATAAAGTTGACAAGGTCAATCTGCCACAATAGTAGATGATAGGAACAAAGCCATCAGAGACTATGCTATTCCCATACTGGATGATTTGCAGCATGGCATTGTGAGACTTGTCATAGAAGCCCAAAATTTCAGTTTAAGCCAGTGATGTTCCAGATAATTCAAATAGTTGGGCAATTCAGTAGAATGGCAATAGAGGATCCRAACTAGCATTTTCAATGTTTCTTGGATGTCAGTGACTCATTCCTGTTACAAGGTGTCAACCTTGAAGCTCTAAGAATCAAATTATTACCATACTCCTTCRGGGATCGAGCTAGGGATTAGCTCAACACATTTCCACCTAACTTAGTCACTTCGTGGAATGTCTTGGCTGGAAAGTTCTTGTTCAGATACTTTTTCCCAATAAACAATGCCAAGTTAAGAAACGACATCATATCCTTCYAACTGTTTAGCGATGAGAATTTCCATGAAGCTTGGAAGCGCTTTTTAAAGAGCTATTAAGGAAGTATCCACATCATGTGATTCCGCATTGGATATAGATAGAAATATTCTACAATGGATTAAGCCCAAAATACRCTAATGTGGTGGGCTATCAGTAAATGGAGCTTTGCTGGATAAATCCTAKAATGATACTGTTGAAATTATAGAACGAAGAGCAAGTAGCAACTTCCAATGGCTTGCTGCCATAAGTATTGTATCATCACCATCAAATATGAGGAAAGTGGCTGGAGTTCATCCCTCTCTACTAAAGTTTCTTCCATCCACAATATGCTTAAGTCAATGCAATGACAATTTGAATTCTCTATGGGACAGTAGCCCACTGTGGTGCAACACTCCATTATGTCACAACCTTCATCAATCTCTTGTGTTTATTGTGGAGAAGGGCATTCTTTTGAAAATTACCTTTTAATCCAGAATCTGTATGCTATAGAGGAGAAGGGTACAACAAGAACAATAATCCTTACTCTAATACATACAACCCTAGATAGAGGCAACACCCTAATTTCTCGTGGGTGGATAAGGAGCAAACCCARCTCAAGGGTAGCAACCTCGACCTACTGGAACACCAAGTGTTTTAGCAACAAATGTATCAACAAAGGAGAGTCAATAGTGAGCAAGACCAAACTTTTGAAGGAATGCTCAAGGACTTCAATTCCACATAGAAAATTGAAAATCAAGAATATGATACTATGTTTCGAAGTAACACAATAGCACTTAGAAATCCAAAAAGAGGCAGTTCGTTAACACTCTAAGTAGCTGATCACAAGGATTTCTTCTMAGTGATACCGAGGTCCCCAAAGAGATGGCAAGGAGTATTGCAAGGCTATCACATTGAAGAGCGGAAAGGAGTTAGGTGAGACAAAGAAGAAGGCAGTGGTTCAAGTAGAAAAAAGATACTGAAAAGGAAGTAGAGAGAGAAGCTAAATTTGTKATAGAAGCCAATACAATTAGGAAATAACTCTACAAGGACAGATAATGTTGCAGCATTGCCTGCAGAACAACCATCATTAATAGCATAGCCTCAATTGATGTTGTAGAAAATGCCCTTTTCTCAAAGATTTATGAAGAAGAAAGAGGATAAACAATTTAGTAAGTTCTTAGATGTGTTAAGACAACTTCGCATCAACATTCCTCTTGTGGAGGCATCTRAGCAAATGCCTACACATGTCAAGTTCATGAAGGACATCTTGTCCAAGAAAAGAAGGTGGGAGAATACAAAACTATGGCATTAACCAATAAGTTTAATTTCACTCCTCAGAACAAGCTACCTTAGAAGCTAAAAGATCCAGATAGCTTCACCATCCCTTATACTATAGGAAACACCTAAAGTAGTAAAACATTGTGTGATATGGRAGCCAGCATTAACCTCATGCCAATGTCAGTTTTCAAAAAAATTAGGAGTGGGTGAAGCTAGAGCCTACAACTATAACTCTTCAACTTGTTGATCGATCATTTGCTTATCCTGAAGGAAAAATTAGAGGTGTCTTGGAAAAGGTCGATAAGTTTATCTTTCCTGTTGACTTAATTGTTCTTGATTATGAAGCAAATAAGGAGGTTTGAATCATACTTGGAAGACCATTTCTAGCTATTGGAAGGGCATTGATTGATGTTCAAAAAAGGGAGCTTATAATGTGATTACATGACCAGGAGATGATATTCAACGTGCTTAATGCCATGACGTACCCWACAAAAGTAGAGAAATGCTCTTCAATAGATCTTCTGGACTCTTTGATACCTAATGCATTCAAGGATTGTTGTAGTGATATTGCGCCTGTTGATGCCATAACAGACCTGCAACTTGAAGAATTTCTGGAATCAAGTGATGATGAGGAGGAAATGGTGGATGTTTTGGAGATCAGGCAATCATATATTTCACCAAAAAAAAAAAAAATTAAACCATTGCACCCGTCAGAAAAAGTATCATCATCAAGTAAGTTTTCTATTAAAGAACCACCATTGCTTGAATTAAAGTCCCTACCTCACATTTAAAGTATTGCTTATTTTGGGGAAGGAGATACACTACCTATGGTAATCTTTGCTACCTTAGGGGTTGACCATGAAAAGAAATTGTTTGWAATTTTGCAAAAGCACAAGAGAGCAATGGCCTGGACAATGTTTGACATCAACGGGATCAGCTCGTCACTATGTCTGYACAAAATTTTGCGAGGAATGTTACAACAATTCGGTCRAGCATCAGAGGTGGCTGAATTCAAATATGAAGGAGGTTGTAAAGAAAGAGATTATCAAGTGGCTTGATGCCGGCATTATTTATCATATCTCAGATAGTTCATGTATAAGCTTGACTCAATGCATACTAGAAAAAGGAGAATAACAGTGATACCAAATGAGAAGGAGGAATTGATTTCCAATAGAGTCATAACACGTTGGAAGGTATGCATGAACTACCGAAAGTTGGACAATGCTACAAGGAAGGATCACTATCCACTGCCTTTCATCAATCAAATGCTAGATAGATTGACAAGAAAAGAATATCATTGCTTCCTAGATGGTTATTCAGGCTACAATTAGATCACCATAGCCCAATCAAACCAGGAGAAAACAACATTCACATGTCCATTCAGAACCTTTATGTTCAGGAGAATGTCGTTTGGTCTCTGCGATGCCCTTGCAAAGTTTCAACATTGTATGATGTCCATTTTCTTTAACTTTTTTGAAAGAACCCTTGAAGTGTTTATTGATGACTTTTTGGTTTTCAAGAATTCTTTTGAATATTGTTTGTTGAATTTGGACGAAGTATTGTAAAGATGTGGGGAAATCAACTTAGTGTTAAGTTGATAAAACTGCCACTTCATGGTGGAAGAGGGCATTGTATTAGTCACATGTTTCAGCTAGAGGTCTTGAAGTCGACAAAGCAAAAATTGAAGACTTTAGAAGCTGTTTCCACCATCTTCAGTGAAGGGAACTAGAAGTTTCTTGGGCATGTTGATTTCTACTAAAGATTCATAAAAGATTTCTCAAAATATCTAATCCTTCTTGTGAATTGCTACAATAGGATAAAAAGTTCAAGCTCGATGAATGCTGCCGCAGGGCTTTCCAGAAATTGAAGGAAGCCCTTTCACACCACCAGTCATTGTTGCACTTGACTGGTCACTGCCCTTTGAACTGATATACAATACAAGTGACTTTGTTGTGAGTGCAATGTTGGGTTAAAGGAAGGGAAAAGTATTTCACTCTATATTCTATGCCAGCAAGACCMTCAATGAAGCTCAAGTTAACAATATCACCACAAGAATGAATTATTAGTAGTGGGCTATGCCTTTGACAAGTTTTGAGCCAACTTGATTGGAGCTAAAGTCATTGTCGTCACAGACCATTCAACAATTAAGTACCTTATTGTGAAGAAACATGCTAAGCCTAGACTTATTAGATGGATGCTACTTTTGCAAGAATTCAATTTTGAGATAAAAGACAGGAAAGGCACAAAAAATCAAGTGGCTGATCACCTTTCTTGATTGAAACTTGATGRGCAGCAGCAATCTAAAATGACTATCTCTAAGGTGTTTCCTGATGAGCAACAATTGATCATATAGCTCAGACATCATGTTGTGTTGACTATGAGAATTACTTGGCAAACAAAGTGACTCCACCTGACATGACCAAGCAATAACTAAAAAGCTTGTTCCATGATGTAAGATTTTACTATTGGGATGAACCATTCCTCTACAAAAAATGTGTTGATCAAATCTTAAAGAGATGCATTGTTGAAGAGGAAGTTCCTAGCATCCTGCAACATTGACATTCAACTYTATATGGAGGACATTTTAGAGTGTTTAGAATAGCAACAAAGGTTCTACAATCAGGTTACTTATGGCCTTCTATTTTTAAAAATGCCCATGATTATGTGAAATGATGTGACAATTGCTAAAGAGTAGGAAATACTTCTCAAATGCCCCCGAATAAAGTTCTAGAAATTGAATTGTTTGACCTAGGATTGGATTTATGGGGCCTTTCATTCCCCCCAATAAATTAGTGATGGAGGAAGTCATTTATGCAGTAGGAGTTTTTGGAATTTGTTGGCTAAGTACGAAATAAGGCATAAGGWTGCTAMTATTTATCATTCGCAATCTGGCGGATAGGTGGAGATCTCCAATGGAGAGATCAAGCACACTCTGGAGAAAGTAGTAAATCCAAATTGCAAACATTGGTCAAGCAAACTAGATGATGCCTTGTGGRCACATTTCACAACCTTCAAAACCTCATTAGGAATGTGCCCCTACAAGCTAGTTTTTGGCAAAGCCTGCCATCTACCTTTAGAATTACAGCATCAAGCACTCTAGGCTACCAAAGCATTGAGCACTAACTTTGCTGCTGCATGAGAAAAACGAATGCTTCAACTTAATGAGTTAGAGGAACTTAGGTTCAAGTCCTATGAAAATGCCAAATGTACAAAGATAAAATGAAACAACGGCATGGTAGCAGAATCCAACCTAGGGAATTTAAGGTTGYACAACATGTATTGCTATTCARTTCTAGGTTAAAGTTGTTCATCGCAATAATTGAAGGGATAGGGGCATCCAGTTGGGAGCAAAACTCCACTCAACCTCTGGTTGTTATTTGTGAGTGTACATACGATGGAAGATGCATGTTGGCATCAGTAGTGATGGAGAAAATCTTTTTGAGCCACAGCTCTTTATTTGCATAGATCTCATAMTGCTTCTTTTGGGCTCTGTCACTAATGAACTTATCACAGGAAATGTGGCTTTTTGCTTCTTGTTGGTAAGTTATTTTGTGCAAACCATGTCCTATGAGACAAAGGTGCAAGCTTTTGAGAAATTTGAAGGATGCTTTGCACTTAACAGATTAAGGTGGAACGTGGGGGAATATAATAGTAGTAAGGGTTTACATAAAAGATGAAGGGTGTTAAAAACCGTTTGTAAATGATGCGATAGAAGAAATAGCTGTTGTGTAAAGGAAAATGGCAATTGAGTGTTAAGAGGTATTAGGAAAAAGTGACTGATGATATGGGGAACCTAAAAAGGTTGAAAACTTTTCAAGTGAGGAATCTTATTTCAAAAAATTTTAGTTGTTTTCCTTATCTGATTCAATTAACTGCAAGGGTCAACTATTGACCGTCAACTGTTGACTGTCAACTGAGAAATTTACGGATGCTGCAAGCATATGCAAAATTCCCTGGAAGCATTATATCACCACATTCTCCTTATAACATTTCTTGCTTTCATTGACAAATTCTCAAAACTAAAAGTCCTACTAGTCCCTGTATCTTAACATTCATGGAGATTTTTGGTTAAGAAAATTAGCTATTCTCACAAAAAAAAAAAAAAAAAAGGACATAAACACTAGCAAACTTTACAAATAAGCTACGCAATTTAGACAAAATAAAAGCAACATTAAAAGAAATGAGAAATTAAAATAACAAAACTAAAGTGCGAGTTACCTCCCATGAGCACTGGTTTTTAAAGTCACGACATCGACTTTCAACATTCGTTGTCATTCTCAGGGAATAGATGTAACACCCCCATATCAGAAACTACTTAACCCCGGAAATGTTATCAACTTTCAACATTCATTGTCACGACATCGACTTTCATAGCTTAGGCTTTACACCCCTTTTTCAAAATCCTTAATATTTGGAAAATAATTTATTTATAAAATCCCATTTCTTTTTCCAACTTCATTCCTTAAAACCTTCACATTCTAAATGCATGAGTGACTCATGCCAKGAATGATGTAAAACACTATAATTACATGCTCATGACATGAACTACATAAATCTGAATTTAAACTACCTAACATGTTAATGGTAGAAACATATCACATAAAATAATCCAATTATAATCACCAGASATATTACACAAAACAATCCAATTATAATCACTAGATATATCACATCAGACAATCCAATTATAATYATAGGATATATCACACAAAACAAGTTAATTATRCCCACGAAATATATCATACAAACAATCTAATTATARCCACAAAATATATCACATATGGAATACGATTAATGAATATGAGGGATTTACTTTCATAGAACTCAGATTCAATACACATTCAATTCACCTAAGAGCAATTTAATTAGAAAAATATGAAATATATTTAATGTGAAACTTAAGTTAGTACGAATAAGTAAAAAGAAAATATAATTATAGAAATATATCGAAATATGATTTAATATGAGATCTAAGATTTGTATGATAAAATAATATATATTGTGATTAAGATTATTATTATTTTAAGAATGATTAGGAATCATGAAATTAAATTGTACTATTAGTAGTGCGATTTGTATTGACATAGAAATTAAACTCGAAAATTATTGGTTAAAGTCACCATAGGAAAAAAGATAAAGGCACTAATAGTAAACACCTATATTAAATGAACATGTTTGGTTAAACAAGTCTCAAATGAATATTCTTTGTTTAATAATATTAAGATACTGTGGCACATTAACGTTATAGGCAACCAAGGCACCCCGCTAGCGAAAGTAAACAAATTTACTATGGATTACAAGTAAGTAAATTCTCACATTCTCATTAACGCATATGTATTGTTGGTTTTAAAATCCTGAGGAAAGTATTCAGAATACCACATTCCTGCATGTATTCTTTTTCTAGGATTGTGTAATTATTTTCTTGGATTTGAGGAATCTGATTCATTTCCAAATACCAAAGTAATTCTTAAAACACTGAAATTTAATAATGAGGAATCAGATTACTTTCCTGGAATAGAATCCTTGACAACCAAATGAAGTCTAAGAGATTTAAAATGTTATTATTATATAATAAGTGGTTAAATTACTTTTATATCCTTAATATAAAAGATAACGTTTTGAAGACTTTCCTTACAAATGACAAAATTTCTTTTTTTTTTTTTTTTTTAAACAATCCATCCTTGTGTACCTTTCAACTCAAACTATCTTTATCCATTTCAAACCTAGTGCCAATTCATATCTCTCAACTTCTTCATCTTCTTTACCCATTTTATGACCAAATCCATTGTTTCGAATTTTCTAATTGACTCCATTGTTTCACATTTTTCGATCGACTCCATTGGTAAGCATTCCCATCCCAACTTCACGGCAAGCTTAGAACTCTCAACTTTGCATCATCTTAAGGTAATCACCTAGGTTTTCATGCTCTGTGATCTTTGAGGATTTGATAGTTTCTACATGTTGATCATCATATGTAAGGTTTGCAAAYATATTATGATATCGGCCTTGACYGTGCATTTTGTCTTGATATTAGGGCATGCATGACATTTTTCTCAAATAACAGTTCASAACCGTTATAGAAAGTAACTCCCCATTATCAGAATTTTTTCTCATTGCATACATTACTTAAATCTAATAGCATATATTGAACATTAAGGGCATAAACAGAATATCACTTCTTCTTGTGACTTTAAATAGTGCATTCCTATTTTGAGTCAAATATATTGCTTGTCATTACATACATAAATGAAGTATAATAACATATAATGAGCTAACCTAGGAAGTTATRGAACATTTCTTGAAAATTGTGATGTAAAGGACATAAACAAGATATCACTGTTTGTATGTGACATTGAACAGTTAATCCTGTTTTCAGCCAAATCTTATATATTGTTTGTCATGGCATACATATCTGAAGTATAATAGCATTTAATTAGCTAATAGAGGAAATTATGGAACATTTCTTGAAATTGTGATGTAGAGGACATAAATAGGATGTAACACCCTCAAATTAAAAACTATCCTAACCCGGGAATGTCACCTATTGAACGTATTAATGGTGAACACTTATATTAAATGAATATTCTTTGTGTAACAATACTAGGATATTTTTGGCGCATTGACGTTATGGGCAACTAAGGTATCCTGCTAGCGATTTAAAGTAACCAAATTTACTAAGGACATCAAGTAAGTAAATTCTCACATTCTCATTAATTGTGATGCATATGTATTGTTGTTATAATTAGATTTCTCTTATGTGAATTGAATGTGAGTTCATGGTTATAATCGGATTGCTTTTATGTGATATGATTTGTGGTTTTCTTTCAAGTATGTGAATTTTTCTACTTGGTGACATGTTGAGAAGTTTAAGTACAGAGTTTATGCGATCCGTGTTCATGTGCATATAGTCTGTAGTATTTTGCACAATTTTTGACATTGGCAATAATCATGCATTTCAGAAAACAAATGTTTTTAAAGAATGAAGTTTGAAAAAGCAAATGTTTTGAGGAATGAAGTTTTGGAAGGATGTGATTTTTATGTTAAATGGTTTCCAAATATAAAGAATTTTGAAACGGGGTGTAAAGCCTAGACCATGAAAGGTGCGAGTGGGAAATGGGCATGGGGCATTGGCCCACCCGACCTAACCCTCTTGTAAGGTGGGAATTCATGTGTTATTCACCTCTTATGAGGTGATGTTCTAGAAAAGATTAAGTTATGTTAACCGCTTTACGGTTCTACCAGTATAATGTGATCGGGTTCCAAATAATAATTACCCACTGTAGAGTTTAATGGCTAGGCATTACACCAAGTGAGCTCACGATTTTATGAAATGAAAATGTTTGGAAAGTTTGATGAAATGAAATTTTTTTGAAAGTTTTAACAATGTGAATTTTTGAATATCATGACATATAGTGCATGACATACGCACTCATGCATGGGATTTACTTAGCTTAGTAGCTTACCCCATATTCCATTATTTTACATTTTAATCAGATGGTCTGTGGAGATCATTTGGGAGTGGACTTTGATACCCAAGAGTTATTCTGTTAATTAAATTTTCTATTGATTTGTGAACTTATTGAATGCTTAAATTTTATTCATTTGTTTTCAAAAGCTTATGTTGAATTTTAAACATATGAGTATTTAGTTGGTGAATAATATTATTGGGGTTGAATTATTTCAATATGAGTATTTTGCTGGTAAATGATATTGTTGGGGCTTGAAGTTATTTCACTATATCTAGAGTATTGAGAATGTTTGGTGAGGAAATTTTCTAATTGTTTATAGGGTGGATATTTTGATATTATAGAGAAAACTCTGTCGAAATTTTATAAATCCTTTTATATTAAAATATCCAAATTTTTATTTTTTTCAATTTCTRCAATATATGTAAGGGTAAATGGGTGACATTCTCGAG
The DNA here is from genome assembly GCA_001752375.1 of Rhazya stricta. Classification (NCBI taxonomy): domain Eukaryota; kingdom Viridiplantae; phylum Streptophyta; class Magnoliopsida; order Gentianales; family Apocynaceae; genus Rhazya; species Rhazya stricta. The sequence continues at coordinate 752,833 of MEJB01000090.1, forward strand.
TTATGATAGTTTCTAATTTGGGGTGTTACATATGATTTTAAATAGTGAATTTCGATTTTGAGCCAAAACTTCATATATTGCTTTGCGTACAAATTTAATTTTATATTTTTGTTTTTGCAGACATGAAGTACATTGTAGATCCAGTGGAAAATTTAAGGGTTAGTATCACTAGCCATTGCAAATTGAATGTGATCAATCATGTAACGAGCRATTTAGATGGTGATCATGAGGAAATATTATGAGGGTTTTTGATATGAGGGTTAGCAACCAACTGATTCATGTAATTTTTAGAAAGTGTTTGAAAGCGGAGAAAATTTTTGAAGTTTGGTTTAAATTTTGGAATAAGAAGTRTAGATTTGGCTATGAAGAGTTCACTCTAATCACAGGCTTACTAGCTAAAAATACGTATAATAAGTTTTAAAAACATTAATAACTTTCTTTTTTTGTCCCTCCTTCCTCTCGTTCTTCTTYCCAATGATTAGACTCTTATCTAAGAAAAACCTCTAATATTTTCCTCAAAAAATCTCTAAACTCTTCCCCAAAAGATCCACTGTTCTTGTGTGTGGTAAACAAAATCGATATTAATTATATGAGATAGGATTTTAATTTTTATATTCATCCTAACATATTGAATTAAAGAAAAAAATGTCTCCCTTTCTCCTCAAGAAATAGTTAGATTTATTTATAAACCTACGTTCAATTCATCCTATTTTAAATAGTAATTAATAAGATTAAGTACAAGGCTTCAATTGCCTTGAAACAATATAAGAGAATCATTAAAGATTTTAATTCATTGGAATCAAATTCTTTAGATTTTAATCCCAAGGAATCATAATTTGAATTATATAATTATGCTCTCCCATTAATAAGAGGAAGCCTTAGATTAATTCTTATTTTGGACAAACATTTGTTGAGGGAGGACTTTTCCCCATTTCCCCCTTCCCAAAATTGTTAGCCTTAAAAAAAGTRGAAAGGAAAAAAATCCGGCCTTCCCTCYTCAAACGCAGAATTGTTCCTAAAACCCTCCCTAGACTCCGCTGGAGAAACATCCGAACCTTTCCAAAACCCTGCAATGAGGACAACAACAGCTCTAACGAAGGAATGTTTGGAAATTTCTGCATCGAGAATGAAATCCCTGGATGAATCTGACGTTGGAATTCTCTGTTACATCTCTCAGCTTCCTGGCTTTCGTGGAATCCTCAAGCAAAGGTCCTATTCTCGTTCTCGTACAGATGCACAAATACAACTCTGTGCTGGTGTGTGTCAAATAAAAATAATATAGTGGCTTGGCAAGGTTGTTCTGCTAGTCTTCATGATAACGCTAGAAAATGAGAAAGAAAAGTCGGGTTTAATTTAGGAGTGATGTTTGCTTCAGTTTTGAGATTTTTGTGACTGGTTATATGAGACTTTAGAAAGGTTATATCTTCTCTAGCAAGTATATAATAAGAATAGTTTATTTGCATGTATGAAATGTAAAAAATCAAAATGTAGTCTCTGGAGATAAATAGTTCTGCTTCAAAGATRTCATAAGGCAAACTATAGGAGATCATCATTTGAGATGAGTTCAGTGGTTATGTAAAAAGATTAAGAATTGTATGGAGAATGGTAGCTAGAGTAATCTGGAACTACTTTAGTGATGTACAATGGAAGTGATCAAAATGAAATACCTATATTGGACAACACTCTTGTTGCCCCCTTGGATTTTATTGAATTAGGGTTTAATATCTTGTTCTGGTGTTTTCCTTTCAATTGCACTGAGGATGGTAGCTTAATATTGTGAGATTCACAGCTCCAGATTATGAAAAATTGCACATTTAGTTTGTGGAAATATGAGTCGAGCTTGAATGTGTTGTTCAACGTGTTACTTTGCATGTTTCTAGCCTCTTCAATTTGGATATCTTACATTTGTTTGTAACTGTCTTATTTGTCATGTACCTTCCCCCGCAATTGTTTGGTAACGTAGATGTGCAAAGGTTCTTACTTGGCTATTGCATCACGGAAAGTTATTCTGTTTTTATTTATTTTTATTTTAATAATGTTAGGTATTCGGATTTTATTGTAAATGAAGTTGACTTGGAAGGAAAAGTGGTTCATTTAACCTCATTGGAGGCTCCATCTGAGGTATATAGCTGACTCATATTTTTCATCATATTTCATGATAATTATTGCTTTTTATTGATTACTAAATGTGTTAATGTATGGGAAATGATAAGCTAACCAACAAGCTTGTAGAAGAAAAGGAGGTAGAGGTATCTGATGAGCCACATAAAAGTTATGATGCTGAGATACAAACTTTTAGAGTTCTTGCTGGTGATCCCGATGCTGACATGCTGAAAACTTTTATAGATCAAATAGTTTCTGGTGTGAAAGTTGACATTGAGCCCATTGTACTTTCTCCAAGTTCTGATAAGTCCCATCGTACGGTGAGTTTTTCCTATATTCTTATGAGCTTCTAGCATTTAATTATTTTTCTGGAATTCTTAGTTCTCATTATGTATGGATATGTATTAGGCTGTGCATAATTTTTTCAAGGAGAGGTTGAAATTCCTTGTCAGTGATACTGTAGATGGACCAGACACCACATCAAAGTGCATTCGTGTTAGGTTAAATATGGGGAAAAGTATTGGAAAAGGTAGCTCCAAGAAAAGGAAAAGTCGAGATTGTAAACCCTACGATAGCAGAGGTTCTGAAAGTTGGCCAGAATCTATYGGAAAATTCCTCAGGTATTCTTAATTTCCTTCTTTATGTAGCTTTTCTTATACAGTGTTATGCTCAGATGCTACTTTGGAGATGTTTTAGGGATACATTGGAGATTTTGAATGTAGGATGAGGTTGGAAGAGGCAGATAAGGGACTTCTGGTCGCTTTTTTGCACTGTGCATCTTAATGGGATAATTTGCAATTATCCTTTGGAAATGGATACCGGGTATACTTGTGAGACTCGAATTTGATGTATCCATGTGAGTGGTTCAATAAGTATTAGCTAAAYAAACCTATCAGAGATGAACAAATAAATTAATCTGGCTTTATGGAGATTAGTATGCTCAAGAAAGGTACTAAGTTAGGATAAATGGGGATGACATGGTTGCTATGTGTCTTATGGTGTCTCCTTCTATTATCTCAAAATGTCACTAGGCCGTGSAGATAAGGCATCCGACAGAAGAAGCAGCCAAGATGCAGCGAGTCTTTTATTTTGTAACAAGAAAATCTGTTAGGTTTTCCTTCTAGCATGTTATAATTGAATTTCAAATATTTTTATTTGAACTATGAATTATTCCTCATTTAAGGTGGGGTTGAGGTGCAAAACTTGAAACTAAAACTAGTTCATGACCATTTTTGTATTCATCCACTATGGGGCTGGCCAATTTTGGTATCATACAGAACCTGGTTTGTCGTATTTTAGAAGCAATTCACATAAAGAACTGATCAATATGCAACAGCAGCACATGGTGGATAACCCTGGCAGTAGTTTGAAGAGAAAAATTGTCATTCTAAGAATATACTGGTGCATGGAAGTTTACTAGTCAAAGTTGCTGGATGTGAAAAAATCGACATGCAATTCTCATCAGAGAACATATGTCACATATGTCAAATATGTCTTAGGTTTATGATGATCGAAAATATATTGATTTCTTGTTTTGTGGTTATAAAATGATATTTATTCCTTTTTAGTGCTGTAAATTAATTTTCTGACTGTGCATGGAAGAGATATTATCCTGACGAGCTAACATTAAGTCCTTAATATAGTCTTATCATTCAGGTCTATGAGGGTCAAGATTATCTATTCTACCTCCCAAGACGTGTGCTTTGTATGTTCCTTGATGATCTATAATTCTACAGTAACTATTTTGCAGTTTTGAAAGAAAGGAAAAATGAAAGCAATCTGAGGGTAATTGTGTATGATGCTTATTGCACTTGGAAAGATACCTGAGGGTAATTGTCACTGTAAACTTTCAGGTTTCATCTTTACAAGGAGAACAAGGATACACAGGAGGCACTAGGGGTTATTGGGAAGATGCTTGGCATTCAGGTATATGATATGTATTTATGTAGACTTCATCCGCTATTTACTGTCAAAGTGAATGATCTTTTAATTTCTTGGCAGTCCATGATTACACATTGTCCAAAGCATGTCTCTTTTTTCCAACAAAAGCACATCTTTTTTGGAGTTCTTTTGTTTTTCCTTATTTATTGTGGGTTAACATTGATGGACAAAATCTTATCTGGCAGCCAAGGTCTTTTGGATTTGCTGGTACAAAAGACAAGCGGTCTGTATCAACTCAAAGGGTAAATTTTTATCTTTCTTAATGTTTCTTTTAAACTGCATGTTGCCTTGTCTTTGTAACTTTTTCTTATCAAGCTCTAGTAGCATATATTCAATTTTGGAATTAACAGAGAAGGATGTTTTGTGCACTTTGTCAAGACTACTACAGGCTAATCTAATCCCTTTGCTGATTCAAGAAATGGTGCATGCCTTATTAATTTTTATGAGGGCAAGAAACATGAATCTGAAGAATGGTAATGGAAGTGGTAATGCTACAGGATTATGATAGAAACATAGACTACATCCTCGTTGAAGCCTAAAGTAGGAGTTCTGATTGAATGAAACATTATATTCTTGAGGTGACCTTTAACTTAGAGGTATATGCTTCTCTAATCATAACAACAGATGCTGGTCTGCAAGATTATATCCATAGACTTCCACTTTTCAGGGGTTCAAATCTTACTAATAAAAAAGTTTAATACATCAATCATCTGATCCCTTTGCTGATTCAAGAAATGGTGCATGACTTATTAATTTTTATGAGGGCAAGAAACATGAATCTGAAGAACGGTCATGGAAGTGGTAATGCTACAGGATGATGATAGAACACATAGACTACATCCTTGTTGAAGCCTAAAATAGGAGTTGTCATTGAATGAAACATCATATTCTTGAGATGACCTTTAATTTGGAGGTATATGCTTCTCTAATCATGTCAACAGATGCTGATCTACAAGGTTATATCCATAGACTTCCACTTTTAAGGGGTTCAAATCTTACTAATAAAAATTTTAATACATTAGTCATCTGTAACATCCAACCAGAAGAGACGCAAAACATTATGTGCTAATTTTAATAAGAAAAATAATTATGCTAAATCATAATTTTTGTTGGATATTTGGATCCTGCCATAAGYGAAACCAAGCATAGTTCAAACATTTGAGGCTGGACATCGTCTATTTCACCTTTGGGCATTGCAGTTGAGCAATTAAAGTAAAAGGAAACTAGCTATGGTCAGGATTAAATCACATAACTTAAACTTTGAGTAATTACATAGTAATAAGATTATTAGTTTTAGATTGAACATAGTGTTCTGCGAGAAAACCTAAAATGCAAATGCAAAAAGAATAAGTTTAACCTCATGAGGTTATTTGCAAATCAATTTGGTATTAAAACAAGAAAAATAAGTTGAAGAGAATGTTGAGAGATGCATATGTTGAAGATAAAATAATAGAAAGTGGTCAACGAGGGTTTTTTCAGGATTGGTCAGATAGACTGACGATGGATGAAAATGGTCTTATTACTTAATATGATTAAGAAGGATATAGGCCAATGTTTCGTCCGTGGTGTTACATAAAGAAATTTTATTTATTTATATGACATTGATTTGAGTGTTAATTTTGAGTTGACCTTCATCATTAATTGCACAAACTACTCTCATGGCTGTTGCTGTATTACTGATTATTGGGTTGTTTTCCAGGAAGCATTGATTAATGTCTATTTAATTACCACATCACCTAAAAGCTTAAGCTATTAGAGAAGAGGGCAATTTATACATTTAACAGTAACACACCTCATCACATGTGGGCCTATTGTTACTATTCCCTGATGCTTCAACTACTCTCTCACTCTCTCTCTGTCTTTTTTTTTTTTTAAAAAAAAATTTACTTTATAAATAGGTGAATGGGTTGCAACAAGATATGGATGCAAGGCGTCTTGTACTGATACCGTGTTAAATTACTGATTAATCTAAATCATAAGCTGTTAGACAGGAGTGTATATAGATCTAGTACTAACTGTCTTCTCTATATTAAAGTGTGCTGTAAGGTTTTCAATCGTTTGACATGAATATATGAAATTGCACATTGCAGGTAACTGTTTTTAAGCAGCACGCCAGTAGATTAGCGGCTCTTAATGAAAGATTAATTGGTATCAAAGTTGGAGACTTTTGGTAAGTGGTTTTAATTGATGTTGTCTATCCATGATTGAGGATGTGTAGATGTTAAAATTTTAAAGTTATGACAGCCATGTCAATGAAGGGCTTGTTCTTGGGCAGCTTCATGGTAACCGTTTCACCATCACATTGAGGTAAATATTTGTATTTGCACAATTTTAGATACTTATCAGATGGTCTTAAATTACATCATCATCCTTTACGTCATTTCTATGATTGGTGACAGTCACCAATTATAAGGCTTCCTGCACATCTCAATGTGATTGCAATCTCGAGATCAATTTTGCTGCAGGGGAGTAATTGCAGAATCTGAAGATACCATAAAAGAGTCAGTAAATGCCCTGGGGAAGCAAGGATTTGTTAACTACTTTGGTTTGCAGGTAATATCTTGATATCTGAATTGCTTCTTTTCTTTTCTTGTTTATACTCCCTCCGTTTTTTGAAAGTATKTYGCAATAGGGTAAAATACATAGACCAAGGAAACAATAAATTGGTCTAAGATTACTATTAAAGTGACATATTTACCCCTACATTGGAAAAGAAGACAACTAATTGAATGAAAGAAAAGATAKTGACTTACGGTGCTAGTTTGAAATTTAAATAAGGGTAAGGATGGAAAAAGTATATTTAATAGTTTCTTGTAAAGTGGAATATGACATACTTTAAAGAACAAGAAAAAAAATCCTCTTGTGACATACTTTTTAAAAAACTGACGGAGTATTTAGTTCTTTTTAATTGTACTATCCTACATTTTTCTGTCCAATCTCTGTCTTGGCATAATTTTCTATTTATCAGTTAGCCATTGGCTTCTGATTCCGTGACAGACTCTCCCTCTTCCTTCTCTCCCCTCCCCCATCCCCCCCCCTAAACAACACCAAAACTGTCCAACTTAAGATGACAAGAGGCTTGATATCACCCTTACCAATTCTAATTTATATGGTTATCTTAAATTTCCCAGAGGTTCAGATCGAAAGTATGCCTTATTTTCACTGGCAGAACTGGAGCAATATATAAATTGAGATCGATTGATTCTCTTGATGAAGTACTTACTAATTTATTTTCTCTCGAGTGTCATGCTTCATTAGAAGGCTGTTAAATTTCATAACTGACCAATAGAAATTCCTCTCTACTCTGTAGTTGATCTCCTTTATCATGAAAGATTGAATCTTTGACTAATCTAACCAACAATCAGCACTMTCTCCTCTCCTGAATATCTTGCTTCAATAGAAGACTGTCAAATTGATAATTGTGCAAAATCATCCTTTAATGATTTAGCATTTTAGGTATTTCGGAAGTAGTTGTTTGAGTTTTCCAACTTTACAATCAGATGTGAGAGAGAGAAATCAAGACTTCAGAATTGAGAAGGCAACGTTGGTAATATTAGGCTCTGAGAGGTGACGGTTTTGTTTTGGTTTCTCTCTTCTTCTTTGCTTTCTCTTCCTTTTCTTCCTTACTTACATCACCACCGATCAATCACGTGTGTCATCCTTCATTTCTCCTTTTCTCTCTTTTCTTTCTCTTTCTCCCCGCTTGCGGTTCCTTTATTGTGTTCCTTATCTCAAAGCTCTGAGCTTTCTGTTTGTTTCTGCGGGTACTTATCTTCCATTCCGTTTTTTCTGGGGCTTCTTGACGGTGCGTTTCCTTTATATGTAAAGGACTTTCTTCTCAGGCCTTCACACCAATCTCTCATTTCTTGAGGAGCGAAGAAGGAAAAAACAGACATACAATCGTATACAGGGGACATGGAGGGGAAAAAGCAATCTGGTTCTTCCTCAATTATTGCTGATCTCTTTGGCTCCAAGATCTCCCCTTCTTCGTCTTCTAGCAGAGCTTTCGACTCCATTTTTGCGCCTGCATCCAAGGTTCTGGGATGTGAGTCTGTGCTTTCTGAGATATTTGAAAAGAAGCAAGATCCTACTAGTCCGCTCTGGAATTCAAAAACTGGCCCTGCAGAAAATATTTCCCAGGCCAGTGTAGGTGAAAATCATAGTACCTTAACTAGGGACATGGGTGCACATTATCATGAAGAAGTTCAACCATGCAATCTCAGCTCATCAATATACTACGGTGGTCAAGATGCCTATTACCATCCTCAGAGGATGCAGACCTCAGTGAACAAAACTTTTAAAGAAGAAGGTGAGGAAGATGATTCAGGCTCTGCTTCAAGAGGAAATTGGTGGAAGGGGTCTCTTTATTATTAGAAGCTCCCGAGCATGGTCCATGCACCCATATATACTCCATCTAAGTCACTATGACTAGAGTGTTATGCAGTRCGGAAGACGGGGTAGAAGCAGTTAGCAAAGACAGCAGCCTACTTCTTGGCTCCATCCGTCAATATAAGAATTGTTAAGTGTAATTGTAGTTATAAGAATTATCTTCTTTTCTCTTGTTTGACTTATGGTGTAAAGGCTATGAACTTATTTTTTCTGTGCAAAATAAATGATGTTTCATCTATAATCTATATCTTCCATCCTTTACTCCTCCCCCACCACCCAAAAAAAAAAAAAAAAAAATATTAAAAAAAAAGAAAAAAAAAAAACCCCAAAATTTTTGATTTTCGCCATTTTCTTAAGTTTTTTGTTAGAAAAATGAGAAGAATATAAAACAAAATACACAGTTGATAGAAAAGAACATGGTTGTTCCAGTTATCTTGAATATATAGATCCAACTCAACAAGAAAGCACAACAACTTTGAAGCATACTTACTCTCAATTGAATGGCTGTTGTCTGCTTAACTCGCTCAAGCAAGCAGCTCCATTAGTTTTTCATTTTCTCCTTCCCTTTAGTTTTCCAAACATTAATCTATTGATTTGGCTCCCTAACAGTTTACATGCAGGTTAAATATTTCGTATTTCTGTGGATGTGGCTTGCCTTATTTATACCAAAATTCCGAAATTGTAAATGTGCTATTTTTAGTTTAAAGTTCTCACACTCACTGATTTTAACTTTTTCATGACATGCTTCTGGATTCAGAGATTTGGAAGTAGTTCTGTGCCGACTCATATAATTGGAGCTACCCTATTGCGGGGGGAATGGAAGAATGCAGTTGGCTTGATCCTTGATCCAAGAGAAGGGGATATCCTTCCATGGCGTTTTAACTTTTAAGCTTTGCCACCTTCCTTCCCCCACCCTTCCCCTCCACTCCCCTTAAAAGAAAAGAAACTAACAAAAGCACAAAAAGAAAAGAAACAAAAGGGAGTGTAAGATGTTGCACATATCAAACTAAATATGCTCTTGCATAAAACTCATTATAAACATCAACATCGTTGATTTATTTATTTTTCTTAGCTTAGACCTTCTATACAAAAGGAAGCTATAAGAAAGGCAAGGGAGAATTATAAAGAAACTGGCGATATTGAAGGGACCTTGAGGCAATTACCTCGTCATCTAGTTGCTGAAAAGGCTATAGTAAGTTTTAATCTACAGTYCATACATTTCCACTGCTTGGCCYATTGATTTTCTATTMTCCTTGATCTTCATTTATTCTGCTTTTGTCGAAATGTTTCAAGTTACTAAGGTGGCTGGTTAAACTTCGCTCATGACCCCTTATACATTCAGCTAATTTCAGATAGAAGATGGTATAGTTTCATGTTTAATAATTATCCATGATAGGACTACCTGCACATTTGGTAAATCATGATTGAATATTTCTGTACTTAAGAATGTAATCATGTCATTAAACCAAGGTACTTAACTTCTCACCGAAGTTCCGAATTCTCTGTGTTTGCTGCTATATTTGAACTGTAAATCTACTTGCAAAATTATTCTGAGAAGAAGGACCACCTTATAGGAGTTTTCTGATATGAAACTTGTTTAATTAATGGAGCTGTTCAATTACTTGGAGTTTTGGAAACGGATAAAGATAGCGTCTAATTCGAGATTGTTTTTTGGAAGGAGCTAACTGTAAGTTTATAACTTGAGTGTCACGGTTTAATTTATATTCTTCCTCCTTTTACTTTACCTTTTTCTTTTTTGGGAACTTAAGTGGAAGAATCAAGCAGGCAGGATTGTGTTTTCAATTTCCATAATTTAAAATTTTGTAATGGAAGCTTTCATCAAGATCATTAGTACCTCCATTCTATTTTTATTACTAGTCTATTGGGTTAGTGCACAGAGTTAAGAAACTGCCTCCAAATTTATGAGCATTAACCAAAATGACTAAAAAATACCTTACATAATTCACTAAGAAGTTTTTTACAATTAAACTCAATTTCTTCCCCCCCCCCCCCCCCCCCGGGCCTCCTTTTCTTTATGTTGGAAATCAAAAGTTTGACTAACTGGAATACAAAGCTAATCAAATAAGGGGTAAAATGGGAAAAATATAATAAATACTTCATTGATTTTCTAAAGTGACATGTATTTTGAATTAGAATAGATTACGAAATGTGACAAGTAAAAAAGAACGGAGGTAGTAATAGATTTGAGACTGAAGAGGGTTTAGAAGGGCCCAATGTTGCCAATAAAGGACAACGGTTGGAGTTCTCTAGTTAGACAGAGACGATATTGAAGAAGACTGGTCAGGTGTTAGAAAACTGACTTTTATTATCTTTGAATGGATTGATAAATCATCTGCTGTCTATTGTCTACTATTGTTCTATGAAAGGCTTTTCATTTACATTTCAAAATTTCTTTCTGAAAGATAGATCGATTCCACCTCCTTATGCCCTTATGATAAAAAGATGCTTGTTTATGAAAAATAATAAATTAAAGGAAACCATGAATTCAAAAAGTTATTACTGAAACAACAAAATTTTAACTCAATAAAAGTAGCAATAAAAGGGATSGTTGCGTTATATGGCTTTTATAGAATTTGATTATCCATCTTGATTGACTTGTTCTTCACATGTGTCCCAGTAATATTTTCTTTTTGACATTTTTGTTTGCCATGGACTCTTTGCATATCGTGGCATGATAAGCTGCTTTATTAACATCTTGAKTTTCATTACTAACCTTTCCTTCTCAATGTTGTGCAGCTGCAATGTTTGAGAAAAAGCCCTGGGAACTATCTACAAGCTCTGAAGTCTATACCTAGGACACTGCGAATGATGTAAGTAATAAAAGCAACATATTTTTGTTTTGCCCATKTTTGTTTGTTAATTACATATGGGCATGATTACGCTTTTAAATCATAACAAATGTCATTTGCTAATATCTCTCTCTGCACACAAGAGTTTCTAGTTGTCTGCTTAGTACTGAATCATAGTCTACCTTTTGCATCTTAGGCAATTAAAGCATATTACTGGGCAGCTTGAAATGCTCCTCTTGTTGAAATTTGCTTGTCCTGTTGCTGCCATCTTTCAGATAGGATAATAAAATTGAGTTGCTAGTCCCTTGTCCTTTTAATTGTCTGCTACTTTTGTTGCTTTTGGCCGTCTAGTTTTTATTCTTGTAGTGTTGTGACTCTTGTTATGTAAGATTACTTTTTTCAGATATCAAAACATTTCTCTTTCCTTTTTATGCCTGAATTTCTGGTTGTGCTATTGAGTTACCTTTTCCCTTTGTTTTCATCACCTGGGTGAGTTTGATATCCCACATCCCAGGTACTGTTTGTAAAATTGGGCTAATGATACTTGTGGATAAACTGGCAGGGCATTCATGTTAAATGATATTCTGAAATCTACAGTAAACAATTACCATTGTTGTTTGATGAAGAAAAGAATTTCTAGTGTTTTCCATCTTTTGCTTCGTATCCTTTGAGTTTGGAAGGAAATCATCTAAGAGGAGAAGTGTTGTCTTGGTGGTCCATAATTATTTTTGCTGATAATATGAGTAGTCAATGTTACGTAATTTCCTACATTTTTCTCTCTAACCAACTGAAAGGAAAGATGAAAGTACTTGACAAAGGAGTTGGACTCTTGTGTTTTATTTGAAGCACGATTTATGTTAAATATTCTTGGATTTTAAATTTCATAAAGGTACTGCTTTTCCATTTTACAGGTATGTACATAGTTATCAGAGCTATCTCTGGAACCATGCTGCTAGCATGAGAGTACAAAAATATGGTACGTGGTTTCTCCTGATTCTTATGAGAATCTTCGTATTTACATTATGTGCATTTTGTACATTATTATGTATTATAGTTCCATGGCGGAAAAGTAGCCCCCTCCTTTTCTCTTTATTCCCTCCAAGGTATTGAGGATKTGATCATGTTCCAGGAGTTGACCAGGTAGTATTGGGAGATTTGGTCTACTGCAAAGAACAATGTCTTGAAAAAGAAACTGGAAGTGCATATTCTGAATGTCAATATGGTAGCAGCAGTGACGCACAAGAATCTGACCATCTAGATGAAATCACTGAAACTGATCTTCCTGAAGTAGCGATTACTTCCGTAAAAGTAAGTTTCCAGGTCATCTAATCATCAACCTAACAATTTGCTTGATGAGATTCAACTGTGTTGCACCGGAGCTCCTAATTCATGTGTCTGAAGTTCATCATATTCAATTTAACTGAATATCTGTGTTCACATTTCATTTGCATACATTTCAAAAGAAAATGACTTGATACCGCTTCGTGGATAAAGTTGATTTTGGCAAGTTAATAAGCAAATATTCTGTGTAGTAAAACCTATTTTCTGTGKTAATCAATTCAGTGGGATCAAAATGATAGAGTAAACAGTACTGCGAGAGTTGTATGGGCTKCTACAACCTACCTTATGAATTACTTTACTTGGAAGTATATTGGAATAAAGCTATTTTAAAACTGTGCGGTTGTTTTTGTTTGCATAGTTGGAAATGGAGTTACTTCTCAAATGTTTAAATTTATATGGGTATATGAATTTTGTTGACTTTTATTTACTGTATTGTGAGAGTGCAATACCTTTGGACTCTATTTAGATCCAGGGACAGGGTTATTGTGCTAATAGACCTTATTTGTCAAGGGAGCTGCTTTCATTTGCTATCTAATTCATCAATTTGTAACTAAATTTGTTTTTCTTCAAGATTCAGAAGTTAACTTTTGCCTCTGAGCAGGCGTTAACCGAAGAAGATTTAGTTGCTGGAACATATAAGGTTGATGATGTTGTCCTTCCTTTACCAGGGTAAGGAAAAATCTTGATCATTTTTGTTCTTCACTGGGTTGTTAATAAAAAGTTCAGTTTCTTTTTAATTTGACCCATTCACAATTGCAGGTCTAGGGTAATTTATCCAAAGAATGATATTGGAGAAGTTTATCATAACTTAGCRAAGAAGGTGATATTTTCTTCGTTGATATTGCTTAACTATAACCTGTCATGCTTGGTGCTTGTGAGTAGATTACCCTAGGAGGGATTGCACAACTGCTAAATAACTTAGGTGTATATTTGAGGCTTAGCAGGGGATCATGCTTATTTGGCGTTGTAAGTAGATTTCTGGAGAAGTGGTTGTATCACTTCTAAATTATTTAAAGATATTACTTGGTGCTTCAATTGTGATTTCCTAAGAAGGGTTTCATACTTATTTGGTGCTTGCAATTAGATTTCACAAGGAGGTGTTGTATCATTTCTAAACAACTTACAGATGTTTTAAGCTGCAGCTTTGCTATGAATTACTCTTTCCACAGTGATCTAGGATGAAGGTGGATGCTTATGTGGGAAAGCAGAATAGATCACTATAGCCCTTGCAAGGAATCTATATACAATTCTACCTCTCCAAAAATGAAATATAGAAGCTAGAGAAATATTTCTCAACAATAGATAGTTCCTTTGATTTTGAACATCATTGTCCATTCTCGTGATAGAAGTTACTCTATGATAGATTATGTTATTTTTTATTTTTTATTTCTTTTGGCTTTGGGAGAAGAAAGAATTAGAATTATTATGGAACTTGAAAGCTAAACAAAGTCTCAGAAGGCTGGAAAACATTCTGTGAATACTGTAGTCAAGATAGAAAACTATTAACGTAATGGTCACAACGCATTATTTGTTAGCATTGAGATACTTTTGGTGACATATTTTGCGAAATAAGTACCTGGACTATCAAAGTTATGCAAGAATTCTAGTATCAGTTGCTTCTTGACTATTTTGTAGAAGTTAAGGTCATTACATTTCTTTTCCCCATATTGATATGCATCAATTGCTTGCACAAGAATGATCAAAAGAGGAAAATCTTTATGAGCATTTTGGGTTCAAATAAGATTAGGTATAATAAAAGTGCTATTGCAAATATTAGTGGATTCACTAGATTTTTCCTTTTTCTTTTCTGTTCTTTTCTTTTTTCCCTTTATATTGTATTTTATTAGAACTACTATTCAGAATTTCTGGTGAACCTGCCATAAATGCATAAAATTGGCATTTTCCTTCAATCCTTTTTGCCTCGGTGAAACATAATGGATGTGTATGAAACATTCCGATGAAAAATGGCTAAAGCAGGTAAAGTGACAGGAGAAAAAGGAAAAAAAAAAGAAAATAAGAAAATAAGCAGGGAATATTTGCAAGCTAAATGGAGTTTCCAAAGCTCAAAGTCCACATGATGGAACATCTTGGAAAAGGTAAAGAAAGGGAAAATAAAGGATTTAATAGTATTTTTACCAAACTGATATAAAATAATATTACTGCRCTTTCGTGGATAAGTAAGAAATTTTCTTAAGTTGTTAATGGAGCTGTAAAGTGAAGGTACTTGAAAATTGAAAAGGGGTATAATTATCGATCTTTTTTCTGCTGACATTTGTCCCGTGGATTGTTATTTTATCAAATATAAGTGAATTCTTTTGCTGATTGTCAGATTGCCATTTGAGATTTCAGAACATTATTGTGGAAGTAGATATTTGACAATATGCTGGTCATATTTTCATCTGATATTTCTATATTTCTGGAAGTATTTGTCCAATTTAAGAAGATTAATAGAATTCAGAGCAGCTTTTAATCCTGTTTGTTTTGCATAACCTTGTATCCCTTTCCTCTTTCTTAAGTTTCTTCTCTCTCTTCTAAGCATAATTTTTTCTCTTATTCAGGATTCGATCAGCTTGCTAGAGAGTGTACACAATATTAAGTAAGTTACCTGTAGATTTTTTGTGGTGTCACTAATCTTGGGTTTCTTCATTCAACAGCCCTAACTCTAAATAAGCTCTAACTTTTGTAGTGGCCAGAGCAATGATTTGATTCTCTCCAGGGTGTTCCTGTATTGAACATGCTTTTTTCCATATGATTTGCACCATACACCTCTCTCGCTTGGTTGCAGTCCAACTTATGCATGCTTGAATTGATAGTGCTTCTGTTTTCTGGTTTTTGCTGATCTTCTGACTATTTCCAGGGAGTTCTCAATAACCAGTATGACAGGTGGTTATAGACGAGTATTTCAAAAGCCAATGGACTTTGAATGGTAAAGCCATTTTTTCTTTTGCATTGCCTCTAATGTTTGGCTCTGGTTTTTTCTACAAATATTTCCACTCGTTAATTTTGTAGTTTGCTTTGTGTAGGGAAATGCTCATT
Source organism: Rhazya stricta (assembly GCA_001752375.1). Lineage (NCBI taxonomy): Eukaryota > Viridiplantae > Streptophyta > Magnoliopsida > Gentianales > Apocynaceae > Rhazya > Rhazya stricta. Next base: position 768,453 of record MEJB01000090.1, read on the forward strand.
TATAGAGATGGAAATGTGCCTCTGGCCGAGACTGATTTCGACATCATTGTCAWGTCAAGATCTGCAGAGGTCATAGAGGTGGATTTGGGAAATGGGAAGGGAGATCAAGAACATGTAATCAATTTTGAAGAACAATCAGCTAGCTTGGCGGGCAACCTTAAAGATTCAGCTCAAGCTTACGAGGCAGGAAGTGATAGAACAGGCTCTATACAAACTGAAATTTTAAATGGCTCTGGCTCTGATACCCAGGAGACCCAGAGAGCTCTCAAACTGAGCTTTACCCTACCAGCTTCTTGCTATGCGACAATGGCCGTAAGGGAGCTGTTGAAAACATCTACTTCTGTACGTATTTATAGTGCTTTTTGCTAATTAATTTTTAACTGTTCATTCRGTAGTATGTGGTTGGCTTTTTCTTTCACTTTTTAGTATTTACATTTGTAGTTTCAATAGCTGGCCTCAGGGAGGAAGGAACCCTTGTCGATAAAGGAGTTCATTTTGCAACCCTTTACTACTTGATTGGCTTAGAGGGTTTGACAATAATGTGCAAGAATAATACAAATGCTCCCTCTACCCTTCCAGTGTGACTGGTGACGAGTCCTTATTTCTAGACTGGTTACTGTGAGCAGTTGAGGACTGTATACTGGTGAAAAAAGAAGTTTGAAAAGATATTGAATAATATAGTAGCATGCCTATTTTACTTGGTMCTTTCTTTAATCTGCAAATCATATAGAAAACAAAATATTGAATAGAAGCTTTGTCTATGGTTTAGTTATGTACACTTTGCATTCTTAAGTATCCTGTCAGAATATGCTTTGGTTTCTCCCATATGTTTTTCATCTGAGCTGTTGTTTTCATTTCATGTACTTATCCTTTGCCTGTCGCAGGTTGCTTTTCACAAGACATTGAACCCCTGACTGATTGCAGCCTTGAGAGATTTTGGCTTCCTTTGACCAAGTTGTACCTTATTATTTGAAGGTTTCAAGGGTATTGATCCCAATATGGCATGTATCTCCTTTTATCTGATGAATTTATTTGTTCAAAGCAGAAAATTCTTTTAACAGGATTCCTAGCTAAAAGTACGACTCTTGTATGTTGTATTTAGCTTATCAAAGTTTCCCCATTCCTTTTCTGCAGTTGGTAAAAAGTAGTAATCAATTTGGAGATTCCTGTTTGCAGATCCCTGATGGAGAATGTTGTTGGATAGCATTGCTTTGCGATATCTGAGCGAAAATGTGTGCAATCAGTTCTACAGACTGAGGGGCTGCTAAAATTGAAGATGATAAGAGTCAGTAAATTTTGCCATTGTTAAGGGAAAAGATCAACTTTGTCTGACGGATGAAGATCCTTGAAACAATAAAGTTATGATCTGATTAGCAAACATTCCTGTGTATGCCTTTGAAACTCTACGTACTGTGATGAAATCCATTTTGCTAAATTTGCTCGGAGGGAAACTCCTTTTTCCAATGGTTAGTTGTATTTGTGGTTGTTGAAGTTTGTTATAAGCCCATCGAATTGCTTGGGGATGAAGGATTAAGCAAAGAGGGAAACATTGTCATGGCACCTCGAGCTAAAAGCTAAAATTATCAGCTTCTCATAAGGGTTCACAGAGATGAAATCGCTGTCTATTTTCCTGAGAAAAAACTAATATCTTCCTCTTTCTAAATTAACTATACAGAAATCTTCTAATCGTGAAGCTAACTACGACTACTGTTTAAAAAAGTTCAATGAAAATGGAGAAAAAGAAGAAAAGTGAAAGATTTACCTGTGATTGCAAGGACGAATTGAGTTGGGTTTACAATAATTTTTATTTTTTAATAGGAAAAGCCTAAATCCCTACTCTGTGAATCGCAACAATGCTGCATCAGTGATCATATTGCACGTATCGCTTCATCAAATTCTTACTAAGAATGGCGGTGCCAACAATCAAACCCCTGATAGCACCAGCAATGGCAGCCGATCCTGGCTCTGAGGCGGCCCGGTAAAGTGCCCCAGTACCAAGTCCAGTCAAGACAAAGTTCAATGCATCATCATTAAGATGCATGGTTAGACTCTTAAGTCCAGAGAAAATCAAACCCATGCAACCCAAACTATTCCCAAATTTCCTCCCAGTTTGGCCGCCAGACTTAAGAGCCCTGTTGATTCGAAGCTTAGTGGACTCGCCAACCTCAGCTACTCCAATCCTAGAATAGTCCCCGGTAATCCCACAGACAGAAGTCCCCAATAGATATGCTGATCCAGTGTAGTACTGGGAATTCTTGCTCCACAATCTGGGCTGATGGAGAGATTCTTCTTGGAAGAAGAATTCAGGGGATGTGGGAAGATAGTAAAGTGTTCGGATTGGGTTATATCGTAGATCTCCATGTTTTTGTAAGGATTGTATTGGCSAATATTTTCGTCCTTGTTTTGAGAACTGTTTGATGGAAAACTTGCCATGCTAACAATGACTAATGGGTTTGATCAACTTCCATTTAGTGAGAGAGAAAACTTTCTTTGTTTCTTATAAGCGGGGTGAGAGAGGGTAATAGGGTTTAAGAAGGGTTTTGTGTTTGACTTGGTATGTTCAAAATTTACGAGGTTTTGCTAACCCAGCCAGACAAAAAAGGCACTCCTATGAGATCTCTCCACCATTTTAAAAAAAGAAAAAAGAAGAGATTTTTGTTATTTTATTTATGATGCAAACCCGAAAATTTAAATGTATATTTTATCATCTTCTCTTCCTCTCTTTTCTKTTAATTTACGCGTTATTTTATATCACATTTTCTTGTATTAATATATAATTTGTGTCAACTAATATTTTAAATATGTGATTAAAAATTGAAGAAAGATCATCATATGATACAATATAATCATATTTGCTACGAATTTTAATTTATTTTGTTACTAWGTTATTCTTTATGATTATTTGTAAAATTAGCTTTTATCAATTTTCAATTATCTTAGATCTCTAATATGATATTTTTTTTGCACACTTCAGGACGATATGATTGCTATCTATTAATTATATATTRTTTTTAATGTAAAATATAAAACAATTACTATGACTAATATTTATTTTATTGTACATAATCTATTTAGTTATAATAAGATATGTGTGCGAACATGAATAGAGTTTGGTGCATTGCTAATCTTAACATTAATTTTATTAAACCAAAGTCAACAAAATTTTAAAAGTATATTTAAAAAAGATAATGGACAAATAATTATATTAAGTATCGTCATTTTTTATAGTTGTGAGTTGCACGTTTTTCAATGTAAAACATTATATCTATTTAAGGAGATTGTTAATGTTAACTTTATTGAAATATGAAACATATTTAAGTAAACACTTTTTGTCATAACCTTTCATATCTTAAATTAAATAAGGTTATTATTGATAAGTTTTTAATAGGAGAAACGAACAAACGAAAAGAATTCTCTTTAAAAAATTATCATATTTTGATATAGTATAGATCTATATATATATAATATTTCCTGAAAAAAAAAATTCATAAGTATAAGAGGTTCTGTTTATTAGGTTGAGCTAAGAGCGTAATCAAATATGATATCTCCAACTCCCGCCCTATGTTCCCGTGAGAGGTTTGTAGGATATCTGCTTGCCTCTTAGCAATGGGTCCAAAGATGAGCAAGTGAATACAGTACATCAATTAGCTGAACGCAACACTCGTTTTCAAAGAATTTTTCACTCTAACTTTGTCTCTATGTTCTCTTTCCTTTCTCTCTAATATCTCTCCACTGCAAAATCGCAAAATCGCAAAATCGAACTAGATTTGCACCAAAAAAAGCTTAGATTATTGACCCTAATAAAGTGTTCTTTCATGTTAGGCTAAGTTTTACATTCAATTGCTGAAAAAGTTTGCTCAAGCGAAAGGGGACAAGTCTTATTTATGGCACTTCATCCCTTCATCATGTTTATTTCCAAATACTTTTATTAAAATGCTAAACCTTTGAAGCCCYAAACTTTTGATCGCTTTAATTTTAATATAATCAATGTTCTTCTTCAAGTGAATTCTTTCAAGACTTTGAAYATTTGATCATACTTGTTCATCGTTCAAAATGAAAAATCCATGTGGTGTTCGATGAGAGATGAGAAGAGCGAGAGAGGGTAGAAAATAAGAGAGCAAAAGAGGGGAGACCGAGAGATGGTATCAAAATAAAAGGAAGGAAGAAAGAAMAAAAACCATTATAATGGTTGGGGTCCTTGGGGAGGGTGGCTGCCAATGCATTCCTATTAGTTGTCCATTCTTGGCTGCCATGATCTGAGGGTGTTTAACATAGTACATTTTGAAGTCGTACTGTCAAAATCAAGAAATTGGTAAATTAGTAGTGATGGAGAATTACGGATATTTTGTAAAATTGAGGAAAATGGAACTTTTCATTCAAAGAACTCATTGTATATCTGCTTTCTTGGCCAATAACTAAAAGTAGGATTACATCTATCAAAGAAAAGTAAAGAAAAGCCTAGAAGTTCAAGAAGTCTACAAAGCCACCAAACTCTGCAAATGACAATCCTTGGAGGTTTGAATAATATGTGATGTAGGCCTTTCTCCCAATTTATCATACAGAATTTTTTCCTTCTCATTCTTTCTACCTTCCATAGTAGAATGAAATCTTTTATACTTCATACTCTTCTCATCACCCTCCCGCAAGCTGGAAAGGATGAAGACATCGTGCAAACCTAACAGATCAAGGAGTAACGGGAAAAGAGGTGAAGGCAAAGCTTTAATGGATAAATCTGCAAGCTGAAATTCAGTTGAGACCGTAAGAAGCTTCACCATTCCAGCTTGGACCTTTTCACTATAAAGTGATAGTCAATTTCTATATGTTTTGTCCTTTCATGAAAGATAGGATTTTCTGTAATATACATGGTAGACTGGTTAGCACAATAAACTGGAAAAATTAATATTGASATCATTGAGTATGTATAAGATCCATTAAACTTCACAAGCAGTAACTGCGAAAGCACGATGCTCTGCCTCACTAGAGCTTCTTGAAATAAGTGAGTTCCCCATGAAGATACAAAATTCAGTTACAGATTTTGTAGTTTGAATACAACCTGCCTCATTTGAATCGGTGAAAGCCTTCCATTGAAGTGTGTTGTGATCTAGAAAAAGTAAATCTTAGTACAAGGGATTTCTTAATATACCTTGGAATTCTATAAGCAGCTTGAAGATGTAATTGTGTAGTCTCACTGCATAACTAATATCCGGCCTAGAGTTAGTCAAATATAACAGCTTACCTATTACACTTCTGTAATATGTATTATCTGATAGCAATATAGATTCACCATTATTGTAATACTCAAGATTAAGTTTTTTATTTTTATGAATTTAATATAATTTTATAATTAACATTCTAATTAATTAATTAATTTATTCTCATRATTATTAATATTTTAATTATTTTACAACGTAAGGATTTAAACGTCAAAATATTCGATGTGTTAATTATTTATTTTTATTATTATTATTTATTTATGCATTAACGAATGAGTATATTTATTTAAGTATGAAATTTTATTATTTTAATTTAATTAAAATTTTAATTAATTAAGTTGARCTTGACTCATATGAGACCATTCTCTTTTTACTTAAAACCTAAAGCCTTATTTAATATCGGTCTTGGCCCAAAGGAAACTCGTAGACTTTCACTTAGTTGAGTTTAGTTGGTTAAGGAAAAAAAATGACACTTGTTAGGGCCCAATTTAGGTTTAAATAAAAAAAAGAAAAGGGATAATTAGGGTTTTAGCTGCCACTTAAGAAAAAAAAAAAAAGGGAGAAAATCTCCAGATTTGGAGATCTGTGAACCGACGCCTGCCCATCTCCTTTAGATCACCTTCACTCACACATAGCGCCGCCACCACTTCCTCTGTCTAAATTGTCGATTCAATGCCGGAGCTTGGAAGAAGCGACCGTCGTTGCTACTCGCCACTCTTTTCGCCGTCTCTCTAGATATGCACGCGTAGCTCGACTGGATCATTTGCAACGACCGCTGCTCATCACCTGGTCGTCGTCCGCCTAGATCCTCACATCGTCGCTCGACGGGATCGCTTGCAGTGATCGTCGATCCGCTCTGCTCGTCACTTTGCTCGCCGATCGCCGTTCTTCTACTGCTCGATGGCTCGGCAAGAGTTTGCTCCAACTCGCGGCCATTCAATCAGAAGGAAATCGACCAGATGGGCTTGATCAGATCCCACCGTTTGTCGTCTGCTAGCTGAACGACCAAGAGCAGATCACCCGGAGCAGATTGCTCGGAGCTCTTTGCGTGGCCAAGGCTGCTGCTTGCCGTCCCTTCGAACGCTCGGAGCGCACTAGATCTGCGACTCGTTATCGCCAACCAGAAGGATCGTCGAAGTTGCCAGCGCATTTTTCGAGCTCAGTTGATACCGATTTTTGCGTCCCTACATTTAGGAGTTTGAATCTGCACCTAGGGTTTGTGATACCCCCGGTACCTTATTACCCTTCGGTATTTCTTGTTTAGCTAATGCGGTGGCTTTATGTAGTTGTGTTCTGTATTGATATCTGTGGAAACATGTGAAAATATGTTGTTTAATCAAGCGGCTTTTGTGTTATGTTCCGTATGTATGGGGAAATATATGGAAATGTATATGCACATAACCTAGTATTGAATTTAGGTTTGTATGGTAACGTAAGGGGGAATGTTTTTGTTGTAACTATATGTTTCTGTTGAAAGGGATAATGTGGGTGGAAATATGTTTCAGGATATATGTTTTTTGTCGTAACATAAGGAGGAATTTATGTTTGTATTGACGTTTGAGTGGTGTCTGATGAGTTTGAATTGTATAGTGTATTTATTATTGTTGTTTTGGGAAGTTGATATTTCTTAGTTACATCCTTTAGGTAACTTGAGTTATGAACTAAGAATAAAGGACKTTMAAACTCTACAAAAGCCTAAGTGGTGAACACTYATGTTAGATAAATGTATAACACTAGTAAATTCGATTAAACAGATTCAAATGAAATTCTCTTTCTTTTGAAATAAATATTAGGATATTTCTTGGTACATTGACGTTGTGAAAATGCAAGGTACTCTGCCTGCAATTAGAGTAAACTAAATCTATTAAGGATTTCAGGTAAGTAAACTCCCTTACTTTTTCTCAAATGACGAACTTCTCTTTCGAAGGTAATGTGGTATATGATATCATTTCAAGTATGTTAGTTACTGTCTGTTCGTGTTGGATTAAGTTTGTGAGAATACTACTTTTTGACATGTTAAAACTTTAAACTTAGAGTTCATGTGGTTTATGTTCATGAACATATAATCTGTCATTATTTTGCACTATTTTCAGGCATGCGGCATAATCATGGATTAAAGAAGACAAATGTTCTAAAGAATTAAGTTCGAAAAATGTAACTTTTAATTTTGAATGATTTCCAAACATGAGGGAAAAATAAAGGGGTGTAAGCCTAAGCCATTAAAGGTGTGAGTGGGAAATAGAATGGGGAGGACTGGCGCATCCGACCTAACCCTCTTTATAAGGTAGCAATGTAAGTAAAGTACATCTCTTATGATGTGAAGGTGAAAGTAAAAGTTAATGAAATGTTAATCGCTTGGCAGTCCTATAGGTAGAAATTTTTATGGTTTCAAATAGTAATTATCCATTGCAGAGGTTAATGTCAGATGATATGCCAAGTGAGCTCACGTTAAAAATGAAAAACTAAAGAAAATTTATATGAAATGAATTTTGAACTTTCTAATATATAATGCATGCCATAAGCATTCATGCATGAGGTTTACTTACTAAGCTTTATAGTCACCTCTTCCCCATCATTTTCTATTTTAGGTGATGATTAGTCGGATAGTATGTGGAGATCACTTAGGAGCACGTTTGATTACCCAATCGTCAATTTGTTAATTAAATTTCTATTGATTAATGAAGTTAGTTGAATACTTTAATTCTTATTTGATTATTATTTATTCTTTTAAAGATTTTCTTTGGATTGTAAATAAGTGAGTACTTTGTTGGTAAATGGGCTTGTGGGGGGTATTAGTGATGATTGGGTGTGAAATTTTCTTATTGTGTACAAGTTGGATATATAGATATTATAGGGAAATTTTTGCCGAAATGTTTCGTAAACTCTTTTCTATCTTCTATTTTAAATTCAAAGTTCTTATTTTTCTCAATTTTCACGACCCATGTGAGGGCAATTGATAACAYTCCTAGGTTAGGATAGTTCCTAATCTGGGAGTGTTACAGTTTTAGTATCAAAGCTCAGGATTTTAAAAGTGATTCTGTGAACTCTATAAGATATAAAATATACGTAAAACTCTTGAAAGGTATATGGGAATTAGATCGGGCCAAAAATGTTTCTTCGTAGATGATTTGGTAATTTTATGATTTTGTTTGAGTTATTAACTTATATTTAATGTTCATTTGTTACAAGTACTAGCTTGTTTAYGTCTGAAATTCTGAAGGTTCATTTTTTCTACCAAAAAGCATTATGTTCCATCTGTAATGGCCAARTGGAACAGWAAATTTTGTTTCTTAGCTATCTATAGGATGAATTTGAATTTGCCAAAATTTAAACTTCATGTCAAATTTAGAAAAAATGCTTGCAGAATAAAGTCTCTGAAGTAGATCTTTTGTTAGGAATGAGATACTTAATCCATCTTAAAGCACGGTTTTAATGGTTATAATTAATGACTAGATGTGGGACTCCTCTTTCGATCTTATAATTCTTGTTAACATAAAATGTTGATCAACTACAAGGAGATTGGCTAGGTTGGAGAATGATCTTTGAGAGAGAAGATCTTGAATTTCTTTTTTGACAATGCTCAAGAAGTTCTTAGTTCATTTGAATAGGTCTGGCTTTGGTTGGGATGGTTCTTTGAACAAAGTCTTTTCCATAAGAGGAGATAAACTATGTGGTCTTTGAGTCCAAATCCAATTTAATTGTTAATTGTAGAATTTTCTAATTTAGTTTTTACCCAATCCCTTAACATAAAATTCATAATTCCAGTTAACTAAAGTCATATCCCTATGTGAATTAGATTAATCGAAATTGTATTAAAGATCTAAGAAATTCTCTGATTTTCATTAACCACGATCAGTTACTATCCAAAACCATCCAAAAAGAACTAATTTTATCCCTAGTCGAATAAATACTAATGGGTCATTATTATCTAAGTCCTAATCAATTAGTTCACCTCCGGTCCTTTTGTATTGATTATGAAATCGATCTATAGGTAACTAATCAACAAAAACATTAAGAAAGCCACAATGATAATAAACAACTCCACTAGATTAGGAATCAACAATAAAAGCACAATAGAGTCTAACCCATTATAAAGAAATCATCTTCTCAAATAAYCCTAACCAACACACAAGGTTTAGCCTAAGAAATCATGAAATCCACCATATAAAGTAATAAACATGTTATAACCAAAGAATAGAAAAGAAAGAACCGATTTGATAAAGAAATCTTTAAGTAATCTTGGTTGAATACAAGTCTTCAAGCTTTCCAATGGCTTCCTCCAACTTTCTCTTGTTAAATTACTCTAAAACTATAACAATATAATATTTCAAGCCACCAAAAGTTTTTAAAATTAGCCACAAGATGTACTATTTATATGAGAGCACAAAAATCCCTAAAAAAGGTCTGAGTGGCACCTGATTAGGCTCAAACCAGCTAATTTAGTGCTAAAAAGACCAAACAAGAGTTGATTTGGTCCAAATCAGTGCTGGTTTGGTTATGGAAAAACAGAGCAAGATTTAGCTGTTGAACCGACCGATTCGAGCCCAAACTRGCACCGGTGTGAGAATATCTAAAATCAAGTGCCTAGTAAAGACTTGACAAATATTTAGGGAATTCTGAATGCATCACCAACACTAAAAGCGTAAAGAAATGGAAATACACCCCATAGGTTTGTAATCACCACCACCTTTCTACTTATGGAGATAATCAAAACCAACAAAGGTGAAGTAGCTTTAAAGCTTGTAATGTAGTGCTAACGTATAGGTAAGTCAAATGAAAGATAAGAAAAACGAAAAAAGTGAGAGAGTGTTGCAATTATCAACAATGAAACCTTATAACTCCCTTTTCTTCTTTCAAACTTCTACACCACATCTGCCTTTCTTAATTGTTTATTAACAACTAACGAGAGACACAACTTCTTTTCTTTTTCATGCATTCCTTTTCTTTTCTTTCACTTTTTCTTCATTGATTTTCATTTTGAAGGTACATAAGACATTTTCTCTCAAGAGAATATGAGGTTCATGCTTTCACCTCTCAAAAACCCATTTTCTTTCACAATTTGCACAACAACTTAATCCCCTTGACTCCCTTCATCAACCCCTAACTTCATCTTTCAACATGCATTCAATGAACTACATTCAATCCCATAACAAGAAAAGATGCATCAATTCTCTTACAATGGAAAAGACAAAATGGTATGCAAATCTAACAAGATAAGCTATAAAAGGTTGTATCAAAGAATAGTAAACAATAATAGGCTCAAAAAGGCAACTAAGGATATAATATAGAATGGGTAAGCTTAAGAGGCTCAAACAATGCAAAGAAAGCCTAAGACTTCCATTCCTATATTAATAACAGTCATTTTTCTATATCCCCTTGAGGAGTGACAAGAAAAAAATTCTAGAGTAGGTTGCTAAATGAATCATCATAATTATGTCATTAGTGTGTCAAACAATTACTATTCACACAATAAAGGCTACTCGTAATAGAAAGCAAAAAGTAGGACAGGTCAAATTAATACTAAAATTTCCAAGTCAAACAAAATGGTCTCTCATTTGTGTTATATCATCAAAACATGTAAATAAATCACATAGAAAGCTCAAAATTTTTGAAAATTATGGGAAAAAAATAATAAAGGCACACAAATTCAATAAAAGCAAACAAAGAAGAATCCGTTCTTCCACGCCCCACTTAGAACTTAACATCGTTCGYAGTGTTACCAAAGAACCATAAAAGTAAGGTGAAAGAGCCTCCCCTTCTTGTAAATTAAGTTGCCTCCTTTGGAATAATGACCAAAATTGTGGTATTCTCCTATCAAAGCAATAATTAAAAGCCAAAATAAATGAGAAATACATTAGCAATTAAGGGGAAAAAAAAAGGAATAGAATAGAAAAATTGAAAAGAAAGAAAGAAGTTCTAGTTTATAGTCTCTAGCTCGATTTTCTTTAGTTCATCATGTCAAAGTARGATCATGTGTTCCATTAAGTAATTTGCGAGGTTTCCTTAAAGAGAGGTGATTTCATCTTATCAAGCAAGAGGGCCACACAAGAAATAGGAATTGAACTTTTTCATCAAACTTCTTTCTCTTTCTTCTAGACTTCCTATCCTTTTTTTTCTTACCCTTAAGATCTAAAGTGGGGCTTTCAACACTAAGGTTGGGTTTATGTCCTTTTTGTTCAACTTCTACAAATGAAAATCCCCTAGTGTGCTCTACATGCTTAGCTTCAAGGAATTGGTCAGCTTTGGTTAGATCTTTTTAGGGGTGTTTAGGCATTTTGAAATTGGCATACTCATCCCCAATTCTTAAAGTTAGCTCACCTTCTCCACATCAATTAAAGTTTTTTCGGTGGTTGGGAAAGGTCTACCTAACAATAATGGTATAGCAAGATCATCTTCCATATCTAATACCACAAAATCTACCGGGAACATGAATTTGTCAACCTTTACCACTACATCCACTACCTCCATAGGGTAACTAATAGATCTATCAGATAGTTGAAGGGTCATGTTTGTAGGTTTGACATCTCCTAACAACAAACATCAAAAAGTAGATGAAGGCATCAAATTAATGCTAGACAATGAAAACTACGTAAAGAAGGTGGTCTTCGTTGACTTCTGAATTTTACCCTAAATGGCCAGACAATGAAAAAGTGTTGAGGATCACATTACCTAAAATAGACACTCCAAGATGAATGTCTGTTGAGTCATCACTAACCTGCCAAAAGAAAAATGCTATGGCTATTGCCAACTCAGCTACATTTCGAGCTCTCTGTAAGTAACAAACTTCAAGAAAAAGCAATTTAGTTTTTCAATTGTTAGAAGTTAGTTCCTAGAAGTTAGTTAAGGTTCTCTTCGACAGAAGGAACCATCTTAGTTTGTTTACATGTTAGTTGTAGTTAGAGTTAATAAAAGGAACGAAAGTCACCTCTCTTATAGTATAATCCATCTTCATTTTTATTCAAAAGATTTCTTATACTTTAATTGTAAGTACCTTTAAGTTTTGGCAAATCACTAAGAGTTCTTTATGAGTTCTGAATTTCATCAACCCATTTGACGTTGAAAAGCTTGACAAAGTAAACAACCCAAGATTAAAGTTGCTCAAGTTTATGTCGAGCGTACCCTTTCAAAGATTAAAGGTACTCGAGTAAGGTTAGGATGTCATGAGCCCAACCTACCCATTTTCGAAACTCAATATTAACACCGAAAGTAACCGGATATCATGACTATAAGCATATGATTTATGTACTAAGTGAAATCTACAAAATAATTGCCAAGGGTTAGGGAATAACAATCTTTAAACCTTTAAATGACTTGTTGCTACAGCATTCCAATACTTGGCCAAGACAAGGACACTTATTGCACCAATAAGCAAACTTGCAACATTGCAGAAAGGCTAGAAAGATTACCATAGAAATGTGATATGGACTTCCTTCATTTCCCACATTTGCACAACAATTGGTTTCATATAAGGCATTATATAGAGCTAAACTTTTGTCCTACAACATTCAGAATTGACACTAACTTCTAACTTTTGCCACTGAAGTTTTATAGCTTTATGTCTTAATTTCATTTGCTTTAGTCATTTTATATTTGTTTACTCACTTTCAATCATTTACTTTTCAGACATCCCCATTAACTGGTCCCCTCTATTGCTACAGCATTTGTATCACTCTTATGTAAAGTTTACACAATTTTTTCTTTCATTTGCCTGTTCTCGTGAGGTCAACTACCTATTCAATCTTACTACTTTTATGCCGCATATACTTATGTGTGTGCTAGTTTAATTGCAGTAGATTAGACCCCAACAGCTATTCACACTTTCCTTAGCAGAATAAATATGTTTATCCTTATTGAGTAGTATAATGCTATCTCAAAGAGTTCTATAGCGTTCAAAGAATGTTGTTCCTTAAACCTTTAAATCAAACTCTTGCTAATTTTACTTAGAGTATTCAAGAGTAACCTGTAAGTAGCTAAAAGTTATTGCCTACCAAAGATTATGTGTTCCTTATATAGAGCCAGAATGTTGAGTTGGCGATGCTATAGCTTTCAACTTCTGATAGTTAATTGCTGATTTAGCCAACATTCGGTCTATAATGCTCATTTTTGGTAATGTGGTCCATACTACGCTTCTCGTGCTTCAACATGTGGGAAATAAACTAGAATCAACTTTGACATTTTCCTTTACATAGCTTTCACTCTGATTCTTCATTTAATGCCAGAATTTGAGTTCCTTCTTAAATTTGAGTTCCTTCTTTATTCTTTGGTTTTCTTTCTTGTACCTGATAGGCTTGAAAGCTGTAGCAATCTTTTCTATTCTGCGAATCTTCTCAAAGATCAAACTTTAACTTGTCTAAGTGTATTTTTAGTTAAAATGCGTTCTTGAATGTGTTGATCCTTAGTATGTTGAAAATGAGATCACATACCACAATTAAGAGCATAAAAAAAAATGAAATTATCAGAGTTATGCTCATTCAAAGTCATTATACAAGAGWTTCCTCAAATCCAAAATATTCTAGGAATTGTCAAAACAATCCAACTACTCAAAATAACAGATTTTCAAAACAAAAAGCATTTAAATTAGGCAATAACTACTGTAAAGATACAATATTTTCTTCGTATATAAAATAGCATAACGTAACAGAATTCAGCCTCTAAGATCTAAAAAAGAAAGACTACTATAGATATAAACTACTAATATTCCAACGGGAACAAACTTCAATCAGCAGTAACTGACTTCCTATGAATACACGTTGAAATGTTGAACATGAGGAACCAAGTACCGCTCATATCGTTGAAAGTAGCTTAATTCATTGCTAGAAACTATTCCTTGCTACTCAATCAATTCTCAGACTACTGAACCTCTAAAGAGAGAGGTAAAGTTTACCATTTTAATACCAATTCCAAATATCAACTTAAGCAGAACAATTCCTTAAAATGGCTGAAACGACAAAATAAAGACAAATTTCTTTCAGAGAAGACGCTCCCCCCCCCAACACAAATTGAATATTCACGTTCCCGTTTTGGGTTCTTCCAACAAGTGACCACTTCTCTCAAAGTAAAGACATGACAAAATGACTTAAACTACAGCAATGCTTCCTATCATTTCATTGATCCTCCCAAAATTTCACCAAAACATTTGACATCTTTAAAACTAAAAATGACCACTCCCCTATGTTGTTGCCTCGCTGTCCTCCTCCATTGGATCAGCTCCTCCTTCAAGATTCTCTCCACCTTCTGGTTCTTGCAGTAGTACATCAGGAAATTTTGGAAATTAGGGTGTGGTCCAAGTGAAGTTCCTTTGCCGAGATGTCTTGATAACTTCATCTATTTCTTTAACATAGTTAAAATACACTAGCATCTGCTGTTGCAGGTTTTTCCACTGAACTCATTCTGGACCAGTGTTCGATTTAGCCCTTCTATTATTTCTTTCACTCCAGGAAGCATTGGTTGAAATAGCAGTAGTCACAAACTCGTTGGTTTCTTTGCAAATCCTGGCAATAGTCACCCTATTTATGACCCCAAGTTTCGGATGACTTCATCTTCTAATTACCGAGACAAAGCAGCTTTCGGACAGGGTGAAGTTATTAATGTTGGGAAAATCAATTTCCCATGATTTTTCTTCAGACCGAACTTCAGCTCATCACATAACAACTCCCCCACATTGATCTTCTTCCCAGTCAAGATACAATAGAGTAATACCAATCGATCTTGTGATATGGTCGAATCATGGGTCGTGGTTATCATTTTGGCTTTCAGAAAGTAATACCAGACTCGGGCTGAAGGCAGAAGATTGGTTCTTAGGCACGTATGTGCCCCTGTAGCTGATATCAGCAACTCAGTCCCTTATTCAGTGAGAGTCTTGATAATGTCATTCCAATTCTTCGTCTTCAAATTCTTCACAAACTCAGAATAATTACACTTTCGTCCTTCAAACCATACACTTCATTGATACCTTGCAGTGTTATCGAAACACAAAACTCCTCTCACCTTGGTTCTAAAGTTATGAAATTCGAATAGAGCTCCTTAACCAAATTGATTATGGGGCCCTGTTGATGTTTGCAAACTCAATCCATCCCCTAATTTGTGTTACAACTTGCACATATGAGGGTAAACCCATGGTTGCCCCTGACTTTATGATTAATGCATCTATCCCTTATTTACTTCTCAAAAAGGGCATAACTATCTTTTTCTCCTTTTTTTTCTTTTTCGATCACTAATGCTACAGCATTTCAATGACATTATTCTTGCCCCGATTTCTACAATATTTTGAGTACCCAAAATTTCATTTTAGTCTCAACCTGCAACAAATCTTGTTGGTGTAGGTTCATAATAAAAATAAAATGACTAACAAGAATTAACAAGTTAAAATTATTGAAATAGAAAGATAAGAAAATGAAAATAAAAATACTTAACTAAACATGTATGAGTTTCCTCTTACCAGTGCTTGTTTTAATGTCGATGGCTCTTTCGTGCTTTAACTCTAACTCAGTGAAATTGAGCTCCTTTCCTTCTTAACATCTTTTGCTCCAATACTGTTTAACCATTCACGTTAAAAATTTTCCCTCATTTTTCTTCAAGCAAATTAACTGGTCTATAAGGATATACATTAGCGATTTTAAATGGCCCTCACCACCTTGATTTTAACTTGCCTTAAAAGAACGTCATTCTTGAATTGAACAAAAGAACCAATTGCCCTTCATTCAATTCTCTTTTTTGCAATTTTTTATCATGTCACTCCCCCCCCCCCCCCCCCCCCCCTTCTTTATAAAGCTTGACATTTTCATAAGCACCAAACCTAAATTCTTCCATTTCGTTGAGTTGGATCAATCGTTTTTTCCCAGCAGCATCAAAATTCAAGTTAAGTTTCTTTATTGTCCAAAAGATCTTAGTGCTACAGCTTCAAGGGYGGGACAAGGGGGAAGGCAGTTAAGAATTATCTAGTGCCATTACTTGGAACTTGTCAGAACGCTCAAGTTGCTCCGGGAAATGTATTAATTAGAGCTGTGAATTACGACCATGTATGGCTGTCGAGCTGACTCATGAGTTTTATATCGATCCAAAAGCTTACTGACATGCAATTATGCTGTGGAATATTTGAGTTAAATGAGTTATAAAGCTATTCTATTAAGTCTTGTTTTAGCTTTGTTTCTTAGTACCGTCAGTCAAGTATGGCAACATATAACTATTAACAAGTTGGAGAAAATAAACTAATACAATGTACTTCCAACTTGCTGGTTGAAGAATTTGCCTGTCATTTTACATTCTATATCTACAGGAGGCATGATGAAGAGGGGTTTCTCCGAATAGGCGTCCTTTCAGAAAGAGTGCTCATAATGAACAAAATTATTAAAACATTGACACTAATGAACGGAATGTATTCGTTGAATGTGTTCCACCTAAAAATTATCGCATTCAACGAATGCGCTCGGTGCTTGTATGGACTTCGAGATTGTCCTTATGAACCTTCGCATTACATAAATGCGATCATATTTTTATTCCATCACATTTTATTAATGCGAATGTTTTGCGAATTAGAAATTAAAAGAAAAATTGTTTCCCCTCTCAATTTACTTTACTTATCATTGACCTAATTTTGATTGCCCAATGTAATATTTTCAATTTTCGAACACCGATAAATTCCATTTCTTAATACCGCCGTCCGTTTGCCATCATTCCCGCTTGCTCGCTGTCCCCTCACTCTATGAAGCTGTTCTCTTATCTGATGTCCATCCGTTCATTCCATTTCTCTTCTCTGCTTCAGAGTCTATCTCAAGCTGTTTGCTATCTGTTTGCCTGAGTTATCTCCTTTGCTTTAGAGTCTAAAATAGCTTCTTCATTTTCCAATCTCAAGGTTATCTCTTCTCTTGCTTCATGATTTTGAATTTGCTTCCTATCTCAAGCTACTTCAGTCTTGTTTTGGTTTGGGTTTTATTTGAATTTGCAATATCAGTACAAGATTTTTTTTGATTTAATTTGAATTTGCAATTTTTTGTTCAATTATGCTTCATTGCTGAAGTAGATATATGCAAATTGAACTTGCCCTTCCTTTGCAATTTTGCATATCACAATTGGAAGTTGCCCTGCCTCTGCAATACGCGATTTGCAAATGCTATAGTAAATTTTTGAATGATCCCCCATGAACAATATATCTTGTAGACCTAAACAGGTAATAATCTTTTATTTATCCCATTTTCTAGTAAAATCATGGAGCAATAGACTTTCCTTATGGATTGGGAATTAAAAATTTTAAGATTCAAAGCTTCAGTTAGAAAATATATAGACAGCTCCTTTATGCATCACAACTTCTGCTATATATAATTTAGAAACTAAATAAAGAAGGAAAAAAGCACAGAATCTGAAGAAAGCAAAAATAATTAAGAGATAAATGTACAAGAAAATTCAGGATCACTCATTGTTCTTCTAAAGATCATGTAGCTTATATACATGCTCAACCCTCATTGAGCAGAACTTGGTCATACCTAATGCAACTTGGTAAAGTAATTTCATCYCGATAGGAATTTGACTCTTAGCTTAACGAGAAACGAAAAAAGGAGCCCAGTCCTATTTACCTCAAACAATCTATGAACCACCGGCAAGCACACTTTTAGATGTAAAAAATGTAAATTTCACTTTAATAGACAGCAGAAAAAACCCTGGAAGTACCCAATAATTCAGGGAAACGTCAGATAAAGTGCTTCTAACCTATTCCCTAAGTATTTGCGTGCAATTCATCAGAATTCCATCCTTTTACAAGGGTAAAAACACCATTCTCCTTAGTGATGAGTTCCTTGTTTGCGAAACAAAATTTGTATTCCTTTCTATTACAACAAGTGTTATCCTGTGAGTTACTAATGATTTTGAGCAGTAGAAAGATATGTATAAGCCACATTTTAGAGAAAGGAGCTCCATTTCAAGGCCAAAAGCAATATTCTAAGCAAGTTATTATTATCATTTTCTAAATACTTGCAGAAAAATTGACAGTCATTCTATCAAAGTCAACACTATGTGATATCAATCTGCAATTTGGACTAGATATTTACTTGGCAGTATTAGTATCTCAACCACAAGTTGCAAGGAGCGTTTAATTGTTATCCAATTGCCTTTTTTTTTCCTTGAACAAACAGATGAAGAGCAATAAATTAATTATATTGGTAAAATTTCATACTATAAAGTCATCTAAAAATTATTATGCTGTTACGAGATTTGCTTTCGAAACAACCCAGCTTTTTTCGAATTATTTAGAGTTATCATGTGTTCGAAGCCATAGTAAACTCTCTCCTAAGCCAAATGCATGAGAGTAAAAAACAAGACTTTGGAAGATGTTGAAAAATCAAAAGGTAAATTGCCATTAGCATGGCTAGAAAGCAACATAGAATAAAAACACATAAGCAGACCTCTTGATACAAGTATTGTTTGGTGGCTACACAAACCAAACAATCTTATTCGTAGTCCACATGTTCCTAGATCCTCTAAGCTGCACAAATACCTACTCATATCCCTTTCTCCACCACATTTACTTCCAAATCGCCTAATATAGAAGCCTAAGCATTAAAATCACCTTGGACTCAACTCCAATTTATTGGATTTACAACACTTGAATCCATAATATGTCGTTCCTTGAAGTAAAAATACTTTTACTTCCACAGAATTTCTAATGGTTTTCATAGTCTTGTGGCAAAGAAAATGTTACATCCTCCTTTTTGCTATTGTTTTAACTTGGGTACTGTTAAGAAACTATCTTCTTCTCGTCTTAGGAGATKTCCCGTTATTTCATGTTCAATTCTGAAAGGAGAGAACAGTATAGTTATTGGTCTTTGAAAATAGTATAGTGTTTTTTGAATATTTACTGGAAAAGTAATTTGCTTTGGGTGATGAAAACCAAACATGGTTTAATTGGGAGAATGAGGAAGAGGTAATGATGTTAACTATAGTAGGATACGTACTGCTTATCCATCTATTATTTATAGTGATTTAATATAGGGACATTGTCCTATATCACATAAATTAATGATTATCATTCGTAATAAAATTATAGAATATAGAGACKTGTTTGTTTGTTTATAGTCATTTACTTATTATTTTTATACTTACAATTTTGCAATGGGATATTTAAGATGTTGTTTGCAATTTTATTAATAGATGGAACGAATTCCCATAGGTATTCATCCGAGCCCATTAGATGCGTCGTTATTATCTAGACAAGGACAACATCGGTCTAACCTTAAATGGGCCGGCAACGAGCTATCTGTGTCTAGAGGTTTACAATATAAGTCTCATGTAAGTAGATTTTGGTCAGCTTATGGTGTGGCCGATCTCAGAGTTAGGGATGCCATAGATGGAGCCAGCTTACATGAAGTTTGTAGATTAGGGAATGTGAATGTTGATCATACGCTTATCACTGCTATGGTTGAGCGRTGGCAGTTAGAGACACACAAATTTCATCTATCCATCAGTGAGGCCACAGTGACACTGCAGGACGTTGATGTCCTGATGGGTTTTAGGGTTGATGGTGATCCTATCATAGGAGGCCTTGCTACAAATAGTATGTAAGGGTGGAAGGACATTTTTCTTTCTAGACTTGGTTTTTGGCCGCAGACTAGTGATATTGAAGGCAATAAATTGATGGCACGTGCAATAGAAAGAGATTTGGAGACACCACTTTCGAATGATGCCACAGACAATGAGGTCGATTATCGGGCATGGTGCATTATCATGTTACTATTTGGCGATTTATTATTCTCTGATAAATCGAACAAGTTTGTTCCGCTTCGATTTCTGTACCAGCTTGAGGATCTGTGTARGTGGTTAAGTTGGGGAAGTGGTGTTCTAGCTCATTTGTATCGATCTTTATGCGATGATGCATTGGGTTCAAGTAAAGAGATATGTGGTACGATCGTCTTGGTATAGGTAAAATTTATTTTGATAATGATCTTAACTTATGAATTTATTTTATTTGTATAAGTCATTTCAATTATTCAAAATTTGTATTGATATTTTGTATTTTTAGTTGTGGATGTACGAGCACCTTCCTATCTTAGGCYCAGTTTGTGCCCAACCATTAGATATATTTTTGCATCTTGCTCCATACCGAGCGTGTGGAACTGGCCTTTTTATTTGACACGGTTACCGACACATATATTGGTGATATATAGGGATCAGTTAGATGCCCTAACCACCGATAAGGTTCGTATAGTATAACGTAATGTTTGAAGTAATTTTGTTTATGCTTTATATTCAAACAAGTATGACTAATGAATTCTTTTATTTGTATGTAGTTTATATCGATGCCCTATACAAATATTCTTCATCAAATACCAGCCCTTGATTTAGAAGGGTCCGACATCTGGCTGTCGTCCCCTGTATCATTGATCTGCTGGAATATTGTGGAGTATAGCTTCCCTGATTGGGTGATGAGGCATTTCGGGTTTCATCAGGTCATTGCTACCTTGCATGATCATTTTAGCACTCACAATATATAGTGGCGGGGCACTCATACACTGTGGAGAGATGAGAATAGAAGATATGTTGATGAATGGGTTGCTCAGAGATCAAGGATTGTGATTGGATGCCAGTAGATTAGGTGCATTAGGCTTGCCCATATTACATGGAATGGTATATCTATCGCACTCACTTGCTTATACAGATTCCCACCATTAGACCATAGGATCCCAAGGTTATCAATCCACTGGTTTATAGTTACAATTCACAGTATGTTTTTTCTTTCTTACGGTTCATTATGCTGACTTTTCTCATTTTAAATACATTGTTTAGTTATTTTTAAATGTTGTTTATGTTCTTTCATGTTGTGTAGGCATTGACTTTTTGGGAATGTTTGGATATTATGGATC